>CM051034.1:22403979-22666479 GCA_027627225.1 Congeria kusceri
TTGTTTTGTGTTTCAGACAGAAAAATCCCTCGAAGGTGATACTGCTTCAGGAGCTGAAGGAAGGGATTATGTCTCCCAAGAAAGATATATGTCGATTGAATCTGAAGATTTGTTTGGTTCGCGTCGCGAATATTCGGATGAAAACGGTTTGACATCTTATGACAATGTTGCTTTTGATAAAGATGATGAAAGTAAACAAACCATGGGCATGAATATGTGTTTAGATTATGTAGACGAAACTGATCAACAGGAAACGCTTAATGCAACACTATCTTCAGAATACGATGGTTCTGGTGCAACCAACATAACACAACCTAATACCTTAGGAGAGACGCAGACACAGCCAACAGCACAAACGTCTGACACACTTGATGAAAATTCGGAATTTACAGGAGATAAATCGGAGATGACATCAAACACAAATTTAGTGACAGTATCTGACAATGCAAAGCCAGAAATCACCACTACCAATGTGTCTGTAACCCAGACACAATCCGAAGTGACTACACAGAGCGTCCCTAAGGTTAAAGACATGCAGTCGTCTGCATCGGAACAAGCACAGCAATACACAGGACACTTGATGACACCAATGCTATCCTTTCCTAATCCCAATGTCCTTGATACTTCAGAGGGTATTCCGCCAGTTTCGATGGCCGCCTCTCCCTTATCTCCAACAACACAAGGGTCTGACACTCGTGATCAGTATTCTGTAAGTGAAGGTGATAAGTCAGAGATCGAATCAAACACAGATTCAATGTATTTGACTGTATCTGAGGGTGCAAAAACAGACATCAAAGAAACCGCTATTTCTGGCACCCAGAAAAAATTCAATGTGCCTCTACAGAGCGTTCATAAGGTTAAAGACATGCAATCGTCAACATCGGACCTCTTGCAGCATCCCCCGGGATACCCGATGGCACATATGTTCCCGTTTCCTTATCCCACTCCGTTATATCCACAATCTTGTCCAAGCTTTGTGCCACCATATTTTCCGGGTTATCCTCCAGGTTTTCCTTCAGTTTATCCAGCATTCTATACGCCGTATCCACAGTATCCGAATTGGCCAACGCATATACCACCAGGACAAGGTCCATTCCTTGGGCATGTTGTTCGACCTGAGTTTCACAGCAAGAACACAGATTCAATGAATTCACAATACCAAGCGTTTGAAGGCTCTACTTGTGAAAATTCTTCCAGGGGTGATACAGTAAAAATGAATTTAAAGCCTAATCTGCCACCAAAACAGAGAAAACTTATCACGGAGGAAGAAACGCATACGTACACTGAGCCAAACAATGTCGAATGCGACACAAAAATGCACAGAGAAGATGATCCAGAAGGTAATTTTATACTAGGTTGTTCATTATTATTTCAAGGGACTTGTTCACAGATTTTTGTATTTTACATATATGCCATTTAATGTCTAAACTGGAAAAAGTAAAGCATCTAAAGAACTCAAGTATTACAACAAGAAAAGCATCAAATAGAAAAAAAGTGCCGCCACCGGCGATCGATCTTTCGACCTCTGGATCACTAGCCTTACTCATAAACGCTCGGCCAATCTAATTTATATACATGTCTGTGGGGTGTTTACTTTATGCATGTTATTATTGTGTTTTCCTCAATTTCAACGAACAAAACAGAAAATTCCAAAATATTAAATTGTTTAATTTTACGAACGCGTTATAATTTTATCCATTTCAACTGATGATTGCTCTTAATCGATACATTATTTCCAAAATATATCTTTTTACTAATGCTATTTCGCTCCTTCATATAGTTTTATTTTATTTTTGAAATCTGTGACAGTAATTTTGGGAATTGTTTATTTCATCAATCTGTGAACAGGTCTCCTGAAGTATTGATTAATCAAGTCAGCTGTTTTGTTTTGTATTGATCCTCACTATTTTTTTTATTTATAGCTCAACTATTCTTCCAAAAGTCCGAGCTGTACTACTCGCCCGTTTGTCGGCGTCGGTGTCTGTGTAATGTTCTGGTTAAGGTTTTCGTGCAACAAGTGCATATCTCTATATCTACTTGGGATATTCAATTAAAACTTCACACATCTTTGGGGTCAGTATGTAAGATCACTGGCCAATGCCTGTAACTCAGACCTACAATTTAGAATTATGCCCCCTTTTCTACTTAAAAATTCAATTTAAAACTTTTGTGCGACAACTACAGATCTCTTAATCATCTTCGGATATTCAATTAAAACTTCATACATGTCTTCATGTTCATTATATAAGGTCACTAACCATGGCCCAGAACTGGGACCAGCATCTTAAGACAATTATACCCCTTTTTTGTACTGACAAAGCCCTTAACTCTGACAAAGCAGTGTGACTAGTTGAGCGCGCTGTTCTGAGTGTTATAATTCACTTTTGACATCTCTTTCATTTTTTCGTCACAAATTTTTATACAAAGAATATAACTTCTATATTGTGTTGGCAATTGTATGCCAGTTAATGTACATAATATCCTTTAGTAAGTTGATATACATATAATCACATAATGGATTTGTTTAGAGCACATATACGATACTGTGGACTCCCTAAACATGTTAGACAGCTTTTCGCTAAGAAAGCTATCAACACAAAAACCAGACGTTCCAACAAAAGAAAGTCGATTACGAGTCTATGTTGTCGACGAGAAAATAGAGGCCGTGAACTGTCCAAAAGTGACTGTTACTGGATTTCCAGCAGATATGGCAAACGAAGAAATGGAATTGTTTTTTGAAAGCAAAATCAGATCAGGAGGTGGAGATATTTCCACGTTTGAGCTGAGCAAAAGCAAAAAAGCTGTTGCTATTGAATTTAAAAACTGCAGTGGTAAGCATTGATATAAAATTATTTTAACTATTTGGCTGACTGTTATATATTTTAAGATTTAAGAGATTATAGATTTCAGCTATTTTTAGTTAGGGATGTAAACGAATATTCTATTTAGTGTCGAGTATTGGGATTCGAGTATTCGGTTATTTTATTCAAATAATAGATATGTTATAAAAATACAATTAATTGGTGGTTTCTAGTTTGCATGATTTGTCGATACTTGTAACGGTTCCGAGCCGATTTCTCGTTCAGCGAGGCTGTCTAGATAAACACTATCTACACAATGTGTACACGTGTAATATGACCCCCATTGCGCAGAATGTTTTGTGTATATTGGTTGTCATAGCTAAGCAATAGAATGGTGAAAACAGTCTGCAAGACTTTCAAAGTCACCGTAGCCCTTCAGTTTATGAAAGTAGGGGTGGCCATTTTATTTCAATAGATTGATATGCATAATAGTAATCGAACCTCGTTGTTAGTTATTAATTAAACTTGAGCAGATTACCATATGTTTGTTTTGAAAATTGGTCGGTCTCTGATCGTTGAGTGTCATAAAGGACATATAATTTTTATTATTCGCTTAAAGTTGTGGTATTTTAATTTATTTAAATTGATCCAACTATATAATGATTTTAAAATTACGTATGCCGATATATTCAAAATGACACCGCCAATTTAGGTGATAATTTTGCTGTATTCGAAAATGAAGGAAGACTTTCGTTTGTAAGAACATGTTTATTAAAGCGTTTTGTAAAAAAACAAGCATATTTCATTCAGTATACCTTCGGAAGGTTAATCGAACATTCGAATACCTATATTGGTGTTCGTTAGTAAACCAAGGAATCCTAAACGGCCAGGAAAGCTATGTTTTAAAGAGGACTTAATGCGTATATCAAGATAAACTCATAACGATACACACATTGTCAGCCGATTGCACCTGTTGTGTATGCATGTATTTTATGAGATTTCAGCTTTCATGAATATCTTTTTAAAGAAAAGCACATTCTAATGTACAGAAATTGTCCCCCATAATATCCATGACATATGCACAGAACACATTTGCTATAGATACTTCGAGTAACAGCTGACAAGATCTAGTTTTTTTATATAAAAAAGTGTTTGATTTTCGAAGAATCAAGTTATATATTCCTTGATGTTCATTGACTCGACTCAGGGTTAAACAAAATTCACTTTTATGTGATTGATGCTCGGATGAAATCCGTATTTCATGATCTCAAAACACAATTGCTACATGCTTGTTGCTAAAAACTATTTTGAACGTGGTCAGTCAATATTGTTGACAAATATGTATACAATGTTTGCACACTGTTCTTACTAGATGCTGACGACGTTTTGAAAAAAGCTAACAAAGAGGGCGGAATTTTGTACAAGGGTATGTGGTTAAAAATCTCGCGATACATTGAGCCGACAATGGATCCTGTCAGAGTTTTTGTGAGCGGCATGTCTGATAAAACAAGTGATGAAATAGCTACTCTCTTCATGGAAGCGAAGTGGCACATTATTCCGAAGAATATTGTGCGAGGGGAAATGCCTGGAACTGCCCTAATAGAGTTCAACAAACAGCCAGGTAAGCAGTTTCTTGTACATTTTAAAACGTCTAAATGCATTTAGAGATTACTAGTATAGCTTGAAGTACAAATAAGTCGTTGTATAAATGTACATTGTCGCCATACGAAGGAACAGAGGTGAACAGTACTTTAGTTTTTGGCATGATGTCAATAATGCATTTTTTTATTGATCTAAATTAGTAAATGCTAGATCAATAGGTATTTCAATAGGTATTTAAATGGTCGAACTCTTCGTAGTTTAGTAATGTCGACACAAACAAAATGAAATCACAATCAGAATTAACCCCGGCTACTTAATTAAAAGGTGAAATATGCAACTTCAGTGACAAACACCATGCATACATTTATCCAAACCAATTTATTCCAAATAGTCATCCCTTTGTTTTTGTATGCAGATGTACCTAAATTGAAGGCTTTATGTGAGGAACATGCATGTGCCGAAGCATTTTGGAACGTGAACCATGTCGAGTTGTCATCGAAAGTATTGGTTAAAGAGTGTAATCCAAGGACAACAGCAGAAGCATTAGAACTATATTTTGAAAACAGTAAAAGGAGCGGCGGTGGTGACATTCTATGTGTTGAACCACATCACGATCTCTCCAATGCGTTTGTAGTTAGCTTCAAAAGTGTATCGGGTAAAATGTTTCATATATCTTATGATACTACTGGTGAACAGTCCTAATGTCTTGTTTATTTTGCATATCAGGTTTCCATGCATAAGCTTTAACTGTTCGTATTTTTATGATGATTACTATTTTGTTGATTTCTTTCAAAATATTTGACAATGTAGACCTTTATCAGAGTATAGCATGTTTTATTATGCTCCCCGAAGAGCATATAGCCGCCGCTTTGTCCGTCCATCCGTCCGTCCGCCCTTCCGCCCCACTTTCTTGTTCGGGCTATTTCTCAGAAACTAGTCGGAATTAAAGGAAACTTTATGGGGAGATTCATTAACTAGAGGAGATGTGCATATTACCAGGACGTTTCGCTGTAATGATTTTTATCAGAGTTATGGGACTTTGAATATTTATGCAATTAGTATATAGTGCAAAAGTCTTGACTTCCTTGTCTGTGCTATTTCTCAGCAACTACTGGCCAGATTTCAACTAAACTTCATGGGAAGCTTTATTAACAAGAGGAGATGTTCATATTACCAGGACGTTCCGCTTCAATAATTTTTCTCAAAGATATGTGACTTTGTATATTTCTGAAATTAGTATATAGTGCACAATTCTTAACTTTCTTGTCGGGGCTATATCTTAGCAGCTTCTGGCCAGAATTCAACGAAACTTTATGGGAAGATTCATTACCAAGAGGAGGTGTGCATATTACCAGGATGTTCCGCTTCATTTATTTTCTCGGAGTTATGGGACGATTTCTAAAATTAGTATAAAGTGCTCAATTCTTGTTCGTTTATTTGTCAGCAACTACTGTCTGGATTTGAACAAAACTTTATTGGAAGCTTCATTACCAAGAGGAGTTGTGCGTGTTATCTGAATTTTCAGCTTCAACTATTTTCTCGGAATTATGAGACTTTGAAGATTTTTGAAATTAGTTTTATAGTGCACAATTCTTGTCCGGGCTGTTTCTCTGCAACTACTGGCCAGATTTAAATTTATTGGAAGCCAAGAGGATGTATGCATATTACCAGGACGTTCTGCTTCAATGATTGTTCTTGGAGTTATGGGACTTTGAAGATTTCAATTGTTTCATGTATATTACTCTGGAACTGCTATATACAATTCAATGATACTTGATGGAATGTTAAATAAATATAATGAAATAACGATATATATATATTAGAGTGATGTTCCATCATTTCGATTGATTTTAATTTGTTTTTATTATATTTTTACAATTTTGCTTCTTCTGCATGTTCATGTGGTATTTCTGTGGTATGCTTACATACGGTTTTGATGTCAGATTTGGTCATGCAGTTCTAGTGATTTTTAGTCATTTTGTTATCTCTACCCTTCTCATTGCATTTATATTGCTTGGCAAAGCGCATGGGGAGCATCCATCAGTTTTACTGATATCCTTGTTATTTAAGATGCGGAACGTGTGTGCAAGTTAGACAGGACCCACGTATTAGACAACTGTAATATTACAGTGTCGTTGTACTTCCCTTGTCTGGACCGAGACCCTTCAGAGGAAGTTGTAATCCCTGAACCTGTATTAATCGACGACCTTAACCAATATCGAGCCAGGTACGATACAAATTTCTTGAAAAATGCAGTTATGCCCACCCTGCCATCTTCCATGTATATTGATTTGCTAATGTTTGTTGGCATAACATCTCAACCAAGTTCGATAATCAGCCAAAATCGCACCCAAGAAATGTGGAGTTATGATCCTTGAATTATTTAATTATTTAAGATTCGCCTTCTTTAGCCGATTCCGCTCTCAAGTCCAACAGTTTTTATCTGATCTTCGCTGAACTTTGTTTGTGGGCATAATATCTCGGTCAAATCGATAATCAACCAAAGCGCCCCAGGAACTGTAGAGTTTTGACGATTGAATAATCTTAAATTAGCCTTTTAGCCGCTCTCGACGTCCTTCAGTTTTCATCCGATGTTCACCGATATTTTAAATGTTGCTTTAAACCTATGGTGAGCATACTTGTTTTTACAAACAGCTCTTGTTTACATATGACTTTAATTGCATTGTTTAAGATTTTTGTTCGAGTCAGCCCAGCATAAAGCTAGAATGGAGGTTTGCTTGAAAGATGTCTTTGGAAGACCAGTTTGGTCGGTAGATAACAACAGTTGTAAAATATTGAAAATTGAGTGTACAGTCGACCCGAAGGATCCTTCATCACGCCGCTTTATTGATAATTGGGAGGCAAAATGTCGTGAAAGCATCACATGGATATTCAACGATATAAAAGTAGATGAAACAAATTTGGTGGCCGCTGAGGTATGTTGTTAACGCAATAAATTTTACTACTGTTGTTAAAATAAGATCATGTTTTCAAAGATAAGGTACTTACGGAAATAGTTCTTTGTTGAAGAGTATCTTTCCTTGTGTTAAGTTCATGAAGAAGTATTTATTGAAAACCATAAGCCTCTATTATGTTTAATTATTAGCAAAAGTAGGATAACGATTAAAAGATGAATAAACATAACAAAACAAACGTGATTGGTTTTTGTTTGTTTTTGTTTAGATATTTGAGCAAGTTAAGATTAAGCTACAAGACGTAAGGGTTGCAAGACCAGAGGCTTTGGCTATTTTCATAGACAGAAAGTCGTCTGGTATCGTCATCGTTGGGGAAGCCAATGAAGTGGATCAACTTTCTAAAAACATTGCGAAACTCATCGCAGATCTGGAGAATGAGCTGGCAAAAAATAACGAAACAGCAACAAAAACACTTAAATTAAAACATTACGAATATATCCTCCTTAAGGCGTCAGACATAGACCGACGCCTTCAAACGGAAGGTCTTCAGATTTCGATAGATGGAGAGAACAAACAAATAACGCTTTCTGTAAGTTGCCCTGGGAACAGCTGACTTCGATTAGCACACATACAGTGCTTTGTTTCTAATAATATTGGCAAAGTGATGCACAATTTTACTACTAGTGTATGGATGACATAGACCAATTTAAATCTGTTAATAATACCATCGAATCGGAACTGTAATGTTAATATTTATCTCATATGCTTTTTATTTATTTAATATGTACCGGCGATTTGTATTGTATACATGTTTTACGGTGTTTAACGTATTCCGATATTCCCTTAACATACTTGTTTTTAGGGGCGATTTCATACTGTAACGAATGCAGTGAGCACTGTGCAGGATATCTTGACAAGCTTTGTGCGAAAGGAAGTTCCAGGTATCAACATATGTGTTTTACTCTCTCGTTCTCATTACAAGGTGCTTGCATTTACGCTTGTATTAACAAACCATCACACGATTACGATGTTTATGTTTTAGAAACCACTTGGGTTAACACTAACAAATGTGTCACCCGTTTTTTATATTTTAGAACAAATAACGTTACATCCGCACAATAGTGGTTGTCATTTATTTCATAGTATTGTTGAAATGTTATGTTCCAGTCAGCACTGGATAAACAAAGGGTGATATCATCGCGTGTCACGTTACACGAAATGATCTGCAAATTACTATCATGATTGTGTTTTCATTAGAAACATTTGTTTTATAACATTTATTTTTGTTTGTATTCCCAGGTTACACAAAGTTGTCAGTCGACTTGATGTTCAAAAATCAGACTAAACATCTAATAAAGAAAGCATTCTTTCAGAATAAATTGATCGGTGTTTGGGATTTTGAGAAACGAACAAGGCTTTACATGTATAGCAGTAATGATGCTGATCTGCAGAAATGCGTGCAAGTGCTGCGTGAAACATTGATAGAGAAACATAGAGCGTTTTCTGAAGATGACATATCTGTGTTACGCAGCTCCAAAGGTGCCGAGTTTCTACATGACTTAGAGAAAAAACACAAAGAGGTTGTCAATTTTGCATTCGAGGGAAATGAGCTTCGCATTGCATCGGTTGTTGGTGTATATGAAGAAATACACAAAGATCTTGATTCATTTATTACATCTAACTCGGTAGCGTATGAAATAATTGAGGTCGAACGGGGAAAATTTACGTTTATTTACACGTACAAGAAAACTGAACTAAAACTTATTGAACAACAATACCAGTTACTGAAAGTCGTTGGTACAACTATTGACGAGAAAATGAAGAAGGGATTTATGTTTGAAGGCCCACGCTCAGCTGTAAAGGCAACAATTACAAAGATACAACAACTAATTGATAATATTGTTCTTAAGGATGTTGTTATAACTACCCCGGGGTATGACGAGTTCATAGAACGCAAGTCTGGAAATCGAGCCTTGCGAGAAATCGAAGACAGAAGACAGTGTGTGATTAGGTATGTCACAAACAAAGCGGACAAAGAAGAGTTAGATATGTGCGATGATTTTACATCTGGTGAAACATTTTCCGTTGGGGCTTGCAAACTTACGTTCCTTGTTCGCGATATAACACAGATACAGGCAGATGCACTTATTAACCCATGTTCCATTGGACTGTCAAATACCTTCGGACTCGGAGCCTTGTTGATCAAAAAAGGTAAGTATTGAGAGCGAATTCTAAATATAAAAAGGTAAGTATTGAGGGCTAATTCTACATATAAACTGCTTACTGAATATGCTCACTGTATCCCATAATAAAAACCATTTAACTACTCCAAATGCACAGGGTTGTACTTGTGGCAAATATGTCTTATTGTTCTTTCATGTCCAAATTGGTTTTGAACTATAACACCAGAAGTTTGAAGTAAATATTTCAGTGTAAAAAACGTATTGCACTTTCATTTGCATCAGGAGAAGAGGAAACATATGGTTATAATTATATAGTAAGCAAGTGACGGAATGCCTGCACAAGTTAAAACGAGAGTTGGCTTAACTAGCAACCTCTTGACTTACTATTTGAATTTTAATCTTTTTGGGAATTCCTTTGCACCAACGGTTAACATTATTTTTCTAATTGATATTTAAATCATAAATACCGGAATTATCGTGTGTTTATCTGTTTACCCGGTATGTACTCTAAGTACAGTTTATGTCTGCTTTGACAGGTGGGCCGCAAATTCAGCAAGAGTTAGACACCTTTAAAAAAGGCAATGTGATGATCGGCGGTGTCTATGTTACCAAGGCCGGGAACCTTCCATACAAAGCTATATTGCACATTGTTGTCCCTTCTTGGTCGGGCAAGGCTTTGGATGAAAATCGTTTGCTAGGCAGTGCTGTTTACAATGCTCTTGAATGTGCCGAGAAGTGTGGATTCAAGAAAATTGTTTCCCTACCAGTCGGAACTGGGATTCCAGGTTTTCCTACTGACACCGTAGCTGCAATCATGATAAAAACAATTGGCAATTTTTTCCAATCTGGAACGAATAGGGTTATCCAGAATGTATTATTATGTGATATCAAAGAGGATACAATTGACGCATTGTTGACAGCTTATAAGGAAGGTGGTCAAGTCCGATTGCGACCGAGGGCACAAGGTGTAATTCTGTTTATGCGTTTTTGATTCAGTTTTAAATAATAAAATGTAATTTGTGTATTTACATTTTATTATGTGTTGGGTTCTTGTTTGAGATCGAGCATGATTTATTTTCATTAACATTTTCAGGACAACTACCTACGTCAAGTTCAGTTGTGTCAAAAGTAGCTGTTCAGATAGGAACACTAGCTAATACACAGGTAAATGCAACCGTGTGCAATAATTATGTTATGCATACTTGCATTACGATTGCGTCTTCCTCTGTTTTATGTGATTGTATATTGTGTAGTCGTATTGACTAAAACGGTAAAGTACACAATGTATATTGTACGGTTAAGTGAGCTTGATAAGTTATATGTTTGATACGAATTGCAGGCTGATGTACTGGTGAATTCAACTAACAAGGATCTTGATCTTCACGTTGGAACTGTATCCAGACAACTTCTTGCCGCAGCAGGAGAGACGTTGAGTCAAGAATGCAAAGCCCGGTACCCAACTGGTATATCGTTTGGAGAAGTTGCGGTGACATCAGCGGGACAAATGCAGAATTGTAAACTTATTTTTCATGGCTTATTGCCTGGATGGGACCACGGTCAAGGTCAATCGGAAAAGGTAAATACACATCGATATTTGTTCTGGCCAGCGAGAACTATCCCTTACCATTATTTGTAGGGTTTGTGGTTTGCAGTGTAGGATTAAAAGACGATTATAATGCGTAAGTTAAGTTTACACTTTTAATGTTTCGTGTCTCGCATGGATTATTAGATTTATTGCAACTTTATTACACAACATGCAGTAACCAGTCATCCTCTATTACAGCATTATTTAAGCATTAGCCAACGTTCACATTTCCATAGTTTGTGTTGGTATGTATTTTATTACAGAAACAACGTATATGCTTATAACCCAAAGCGCATATATGTTCTTGGTACAGAGGGAATATCCAGTCTAAATTAGTAAATTGAAACGACTGCTCTCTTTTCAGATGCTGTTACACTTTGTAATAAGATGTTTACAGAAGGCAACCGAACTGAAAGCCCGTTCTATTGCTTTCCCGGCGCTTGGAACAGGTGCACTATCTTACCCTGGCGATCAAGTTGCGAACATTATGTTTGAAGCCGTGGAACGGTTTTTCAAGGACGCCGCGAATACCAGCCTTGAACAGGTTTTCTTCGTGATCTGGTCAGGGGACACGGATACTGTTTCAGTACGTATCTGACGTATATTAGATAGTTAACTGTTCAGAATTTTTAATTATCGATGCATTTTCACCAAGATTTTATAAAACAAACTGTAAATCGGTTATCACTTAAATATCGTAAAAATTACATGTCAGTGTTTGTAAGTCCGGTTAGCTGAGCGGTTAGCGTTTGGGACTTTTGATTCCAGATATTGCAGGTTCGATCTCCGGCGGGGGCAAATATTTTTACAGTGAAATTTTTCTTAATTTCTTATTTTGTTTTGGTTAGTTCAGACACTTTAGTTTTTGCAGTTAAGACATTTAATGACATTCTGAAAAACATGTAAATCTGTGATTAAGTCCATTTAAACAGACATAGCAGGAATGTTCCTGTGTTGATCCATGATCAAATTCCTTCAATTTAATGAAATTTATACACAACTCTGGTTTTAATATCTCCAAAATGTTATTGTCTGAAACCATTTTCTGGATTTCGAAATAACTTAAAACAATTGTTTCTTGTGTGACTCTCTCCAAAATTCCTTCATGTCATTTTGATTCGTTAGAAAAAAATGGCCTGCAGTAGGGTAGTCAGTTTTTCTAGTGTTATATTATTGAAGAAAAAAAGATGATCTGTTTGTCTTAAACCACTGATTGGTGGAAATAATTTCACAGAAATGTTCCTTGGGTAAGCAGCTACTTAATTCCTTCAAATAATTTTGATTCGTAAAAAAGCATGGCTGTCAAGTTGGACAAGTTTTCCTTATATGGCTAAATTTAACATTTTCATTTTGTTAATAATCTTCTCTTCTTTGAAACCAGTTACGGGATTTCCAAATAATTTGCTAGAAATGTTTTATGGGTGGCATTCTACCAAATTCCTACAAATGCCAGAGTTTGAAATGATTGCTTAGAAGTGTTCCTTATGTGTCCCTCTGATTCATTCCTTCACGTTTCTTTATATGGCTATACTGAAATCTTTGAAAATATTTTTGTCAGTGACTAATGACTAATGCCAGGAGTTTGAAATGATTTCATAGAAGTGTTCCTAATGTTAGCCACCACTAAAACCCTTCAAATAATTTTGAATCGTTGAAAGTATGGCTGCCACAAAACGGGGCACTTTTCCTTATATGGCTTTCTTGAAAACTCCATATACCTTGTCTGAATCCACTTGCTGAAGTTCGAAATAATTTCAAAGAAATGTTCATTCGGTGACTCTTAATCCAGTTCCAGTCCTTTAAAATTATTTCGATTTGTTAAAATCACATGGCAGCCAGATAACGGGGCTGTTTTCTTTATATGACTATATTAAAAACCTTCGTGTCAATTTATAGTACGGCTCAAGCAAAACAAACATATTTCACAGTTTGGATGATCAAGTTAGCTACGAGTTGGCTCAGAGTAGACCGATGTTCTGCCCAAAATATATGCACATAACCCGGCATCAAGCATACGAGCTAAGCACTCGAATTGACTCTTTGCGTTTAAATTATTTATTTAAATTGATATTGTTTCCTTTTCCAAATGAAAAATGTGGACTTTGCAGGCATTCCAACAGGTTGAAAACGATTCAAAGCAATACAGTACAGAAAAAAGAAAAAGCAAACCCAGCCGTTACATTCCCAGTGTTGTCGAGGAATATGCCGTAGATGAAGGTATAATGAAACACAACCTGTTAATGTGTCCAGTTTAAAAATTGTATTTTGTATTTTTTACGTGTTTTGTTTTGTGCTGTGTTGTTTTGAAAATTACTCACATGCCATGAATTAAGGACATCGTGCTGCTAATAAGAGTTCTTTAAAGATGTGCAAACATAGCAAATTATGCATTTCGATGTTATTTTAATTACATTTTGAATAACGTTAATTAGTTTTGTCGCATGCTAGTGTAACCCAATACAATGCATACAAAGATTTGACAGACCTGTAGCTCATCGTGTAATTGAGTATGTTTGTTTATTTATGGAAAGGTGAGTTTACAACAACGATAGGGAATATAACTTTGAAAATTGTCCAGGAAGACCTCGTTAAGCAGACGACAGGCGCAATCGTTAACAGTACTTTAGAGGAACTAGACCTGTCTAAAGGACTTGTTTCAAAAGCGATACTTGAAACAGCTGGAGAAGTCATTCAGCGCGAATGCCTTTCACCTGGTAAACACATTTTCTTGCGTATTATTTTCGACATCTCAAACTGGTATTAATAATAATGCACTTAATAATTATACCCCTTTAAACGAATTTTAAGCGGGGGTGGGTGTGTGTGTGTGGGGGGGGGGGGGGTGTATAGGACTGAGCTTATCAGTCCGTCGGTCTGTTGGTTGTCATAGTTTCCGGACGATAACTCAATAAAGGCTTGACATATTCAAATAATTTTGTACACATGTGTAACATCATACAATGATACAATGCAGGTCATGCTCGACTTTGGTTACAAACCACCAAATGTTGACAGAGTCATGGCCTCTTTCAACTTAAATTCCCTAAAACACGGTTTTCGGACGATGACTCAAAAACGATTTGACATATTCAGGTAATTTGTGGTACACACGTGTAACATCATAAAATGCAATTTAAGTTCGAGTTGGTTAAAAACCAGTAAATGTTTACAGAGTTATGGCCCCTTTTCGACTTAATTTCTCCTAGAAACATGGTTTCTGGAGAATAACTCATAAGAAGGCTTCAGATATTTAAATTATTTAAGGTATTTAGGTGTAACATCATACAATACAAGTCAAGTTCGAATTTGGTTACAAAACACTTATTGTTGACAGAATTATGACTCCTATTGAACTTTTTTTCGGAATACACTGTTAAACATTTCTAAATTGAGCATTCTCTTAGGGTCAATTTTGTTTAAATGGATGCCATAGTTTTTAGAAAATGCCATATGGTGGGGATATATTTGTCATTTATATGACAATTCTAGTGTACTATTATTGTAGCTAATACACAGCGTATTCGAAAAGATGGTCTTGTAGTGACAGGCCCAGGGAAGTTGTTGTGTCAAAAAATAATTCACCTTAGGGCTCGAAGTTCTGCTAATGGATGGAAGGATACACTGCTGAAATGTCTGCAGGAAGTTGACAATCTGGGATTGAACTCCGTTGCTTTTCCAGCTCTTGGGACTGGTATGTGTATTCACAAATGTTATAATTTAATTACATTTTGACAAGTTTTCAATACGCTTTTGACACAGGCAAGTTTTATTGGTTTTTAACGTCTTGTAACGTGTTAAATTTTTCCGTCTATTATTGTTTTGCATAATAACAAAGTTTGTGTTAAACGAATTCAATAAAAACATCTTTGTTGTTTTGAAATTGAGATAGTAAATGTTTGAAATTTAGCTGTTTGAAACTAAGCTATTTAAATTACATGTTTTACAAAAGGAGGTAAAGGTTTAAGCCCTGATACTATGGCAAGGACAATGTACCAGTCTGTACGGCAGTATTCTGAGAACACGAAAGGCGCTGGTTCTTTGAAGTCCGTTAGGATCGTACTTTTCAACGCAGATCTGGTAGACCAGTTTACAGATACTATCAGAAGCATTTCTGATCCCACGCGCCAATCAAAAATGTTTCGCTGTAAGTAACTGTGTATAAGTAACTCTTATTGCTATGTTCTTAAATTCTTGTTCTTGTTCGGTCCATACAATTTTGAAGTGCTAATTTGTTATCGTTGCAAAAGAATATGCAATAAACCTTTTGTCTGGTTTATTTTCTACATCAAGACTAACTATTAAGTATTATGGTGCAGGGTATATTGTAACTGTAAATGAATTGTGTATAAGTGTTAATGTTGTTTTCTGTGTCTAATAGTGCCATGGAAAAAGAGGCCAGATAAATCGAACGCAGTAACAGTGTTCATCTATGCTAACTCTGAGCACATTGCACGGCAAGCTGCCGCGGATGTTGGGATTGTGTATGATAGTTACAAAATTGGACTGTCTAAGACATGCGTTAAATGTATTTCAGAATCACAGGTATAGTCTTTTAATTCACATTAAGCGCGTCTATTCTGATCTTTCTTTACAGACACTAGTTCATACTTGTTAACTTCAGTTGACGTAATATTGATTTTGGTAGTGATCGCTTGCACAGTATATAAAAAAATTGTGAAAGCGCATTTATGAATGTAATTTAAATCATATAACATCAGTAAATGTGCTAAGTAAAGTAAAATAATATAAATGTATCGTAATTTCTTATAAACTTGCGATTATAGTTCCCTTAATTTAATAGCATATATAATACTTGTATACAGAATGAAGTGTTCAGTATACTAGAAAGTTTATTATATCAGCAACTAGAGTATCAATGGTTCTGTACTGATTTGTTTAAATTACAACTCACACAGTACACCTGTAAACAATAGGTCATGAAAATTGTTCATTACTTCTAATCCTATATTTTAGATTCCAGCTCTTGAACGGAAAGCCAAAATGTTCGACGTGAAAATTGATGTTCAAAGTGATGGAATCGTTATTCAAGGATTGAAAAGTAAGGTTGCAGAAATGGCGATTGAAGTAGGTGCGTGCATCCAAAACATTGAACGTGCTACAACAGCAAAGAAGTCAAGTATGTTTCTAAAAAGGATACTTTCTAAATATTATTATGTGCTCCCCCCCCCTCGTCGCACAGATGGCGGGGTATATTTGTTTGCTAATGTCGGTTGGTCGGTAGGTCAGAAGGTAAGTGGGTCGGTCTGTCTGTCGGTCGCCCACTTTCGTTTTCAAAGTTCAACAGGTTTCATCCGATCTTCACCAAACTTTATGAAAATCTTTGGGCATATTTCGGCCAAGTTCGATATTCAGCAAAACCACCACAGGAATTTTGGAGTTACTGCCCCCATAATTATCTAATTGACTCTTTTACCAGTTTCCGCTGTCTTAAGTCCAAGTTCAATATTCAGCAAAATCACCCCATGAATTGAGGAGTTACGGCCCTTTAATTAGCTAATTTACCCTTTTACCTGTTTCTGCTCTCGTAAGTCCATTAGTTGTCATGTGATATTCACCAAACTTCATGTAAACGTTTGTGGGCGTAATATCTCGATCAAGTTTGATAATCAAAAAGGGGCCAATTAAAAAATAATCATAAAATGATCTAGATTGGGATACAAACATCACAGTTATTGTCCCTTGTTTGTGAGAAAAATGCAAAAAATGGACAATGTCGACGATAGAGATTTTATGGTTTGTCTAATCTTGACCAAACTTCCACATTGTGTGTATTGTGTTTGACCATTAGGTCTCAGTTGAAGTCGCATGTTTGTCTGATCGGACTAACAAGACCAGAGTTATTACCCCTTGTTTGTGAAAATATATAAAAATTGTCAACAACTTGTTTTCAATCTCCATAAAATTAACTTTTTATTCAATATTGACTATACTTGCACCGTTTAAGTATAAACATAAGATCTCAGCTTGATGCAATGATGGGCCATAAAGAACCAGGGTCACTAGAGGTATTTCCCCTTTGTATGAGAAAACTCAGATTGGTGTACAAACAACAGAGTTATTGGCCCGTGTTTGTGAAAAAAAAGCAAAAAGTGTACTTTGTTCAGGATGGAGATCTAATTTTTCACTAGGGTGGCAACAAATAGTATTTCAGTAACCGGTTACATGTAGTTGGTTATGGTATTTGAGCTGTTAACCGGTAAGCTTAACATCATTTATAACACCTAAACACGCAATTAAAATGCAAATGCATCCAGTATGATGATCTGTTTGATTGACTAGTCCTAATCGATGATCAAAGTAAAGTTTACAGGTGTCTTTATTGCTGTCACTTGGCACTTTTAATTATTGTTGTATAACAATAAGAAACAAAACGTCGTATACGGAAATCAGCTAGATGTTTGAACTTCATGTGATTGTAGAGATTGGATGAACCTCTGCTTAATGTTAGTGTGCTTGCAGATGGTAAACATATAACCGATTTCTTCAGCCTTGTTCCTTAACGCTTCGACCGCAAATGCATCTATATTGCACCTTATAACCGATTGCTTCAGCCTTGTTCCCTAGCGCTTCGACCGCAAATGCATCTATATTGATGTTAGTGTGCTTGCAGATGGTAAACATATAACCGATTGCTTCAGCCTTGTTCCCTAGCGCTTCGACCGCAAATGCATCTATATTGCACCTTATAACCGATTGCTTCAGCCTTGTTCCCTAGCGCTTCGACCGCAAATGCATCTATATTGATGTTAGTGTGCTTGCAGATGGTAAACATATAACCGATTGCTTCAGCCTTGTTCCCTAGCGCTTCGACCGCAAATGCATCTATATTGCACCTTATAACCGATTGCTTCAGCCTTGTTCCCTAGCGCTTCGACCGCAAATGCATCTATATTGATGTTAGTGTGCTTGAAGATGGTAAACATATAACCGATTGCTTCAGCCTTGTTCCCTAGCGCTTCGACCGCAAATGCATCTATATTGCACCTTATAACCGATTGCTTCAGCCTTGTTCCCTAGCGCTTCGACCGCAGATGCATCTATATTGATGTTAGTGTGCTTGCAGATGGTAAACATATAACCGATTGCTTCAGCCTTGTTCCCTAACGCTTCGACCGCAAATGAATCTATATTGCACCTTATAACCGATTGCTTCAGCCTTGTTCCCTAGCGCTTCGACCGCAAATGCACCTATATTGATGTTAGTGTGCTTGAAGATGGTAAACATATAACCGATTGCTTCAGCCTTGTTCCCTAGCGCTTCGACCGCAAATGCATCTATATTGCACCTTATAACCGATTGCTTCAGCCTTGTTCCCTAGCGCTTCGACCGCAAATGCATCTATATTGATGTTAGTGTGCTTGCAGATGGTAAACATATAACCGATTGCTTCAGCCTTGTTCCCTAACGCTTCGACCGCAAATGAATCTATATTGCACCTTATAACCGATTACTTCAGCCTTGTTCCCTAGCGCTTCGACCGCAAATGCATCTATATTGATGTTAGTGTACTTGCAGATGGTAAACATATAACCGATTGCTTCAGCCTTGTTCCCTAACGCTTCGACCGCAAATGCATCTATATTGCACCTTATAACCGATTGCTTCAGCCTTGTTCCTTAGCGCTTCGACCGCAAATGCATCTATATTGATGTTAGTGTGCTTGCAGATGGTAAACATATAACCGATTGCTTCAGCCTTGTTCCCTAACGCTTCGACCGCAAATGCATCTATATTGCACCTTATAACCGATTGCTTCAGCCTTGTTCCCTAGCGCTTCGACCGCAAATGCATCTATATTGATGTTAGTGTGCTTGCAGATGGTAAACATATAACCGATTGCTTCAGCCTTGTTCCCTAACGCTTCGACCGCAAATGCATCTATATTGCACCTTATAACCGATTGCTTCAGCCTTGTTCCCTAGCGCTTCGACCGCAAATGCATCTATATTGATGTTAGTGTGCTTGCAGATGGTAAACATATAACCGATTGCTTCAGCCTTTTTCCCTAACGCTTCGACTGCAAATGCATCTATATTGCACCTTATAACCGATTGCTTCAGCCTTGTTCCCTAGCGCTTCGACCGCAAATGCATCTATATTGATGTTAGTGTGCTTGCAGATGGTAAACATATAACCGATTGCTTCAGCCTTGTTCCCTAGCGCTTCGACCGCAAATGCATCTATATTGCACCTTATAACCGATTGCTTCAGCCTTGTTCCCTAGCGCTTCGACCGCAAATGCATCTATATTGATGTTAGTGTGCTTGCAGATGGTAAACATATAACCGATTGCTTCAGCCTTGTTCCCTAACGCTTCGACCGCAAATGCATCTATATTGCACCTTATAACCGATTGCTTCAGCCTTGTTCCCTAGCGCTTCGACCGCAAATGCATCTATATTGATGTTAGTGTGCTTGCAGATGGTAAACATATAACCGATTGCTTCAGCCTTGTTCCCTAGCGCTTCGACCGCAAATGCATCTATATTGCACCTTATAACCGATTGCTTCAGCCTTGTTCCCTAGCGCTTCGACCGCAAATGCATCTATATTGATGTTAGTGTGCTTGCAGATGGTAAACATATAACCGATTGCTTCAGCCTTGTTCCCTAGCGCTTCGACCGCAAATGCATCTATATTGATGTTAGTGTGCTTGCAGATGGTAAACATATAACCGATTGCTTCAGCCTTGTTCCCTAACGCTTCGACCGCAAATGCATCTATATTGCACCTTATAACCGATTGCTTCAGCCTTGTTCCCTAGCGCTTCGACCGCAAATGCATCTATATTGATGTTAGTGTGCTTGCAGATGGTAAACATATAACCGATTGCTTCAGCCTTGTTCCCTAGCGCTTCGACCGCAAATGCATCTATATTGCACCTTATAACCGATTGCTTCAGCCTTGTTCCCTAGCGCTTCGACCGCAAATGCATCTATATTGATGTTAGTGTGCTTGCAGATGGTAAACATATAACCGATTGCTTCAGCCTTGTTCCCTAACGCTTCGACCGCAAATGCATCTATATTGCACCTTATAACCGATTGCTTCAGCCTTGTTCCCTAGCGCTTCGACCGCAAATGCATCTATATTGATGTTAGTGTGCTTGCAGATGGTAAACATATAACCGATTGCTTCAGCCTTGTTCCCTAGCGCTTCGACCGCAAATGCATCTATATTGCACCTTATAACCGATTGCTTCAGCCTTGTTCCCTAGCGCTTCAACCGCAAATGCATCTATATTGATGTTAGTGTGCTTGCAAATGGTAAACATATAACCGATTGCTTCAGCCTTGTTCCCTAGCGCTTCGACCGCAAATGCATCTATATTGATGTTAGTGTGCTTGCAGATGGTAAACATATAACCGATTGCTTCAGCCTTGTTCCCTAACGCTTCGACCGCAAATGCATCTATATTGCGCCTTATAACCGATTGCTTCAGCCTTGTTCCCTAGCGCTTCGACAGCAAATGCATCTATATTGATGTTAGTGTGCTTGCAGATGGTAAACATATAACCGATTGCTTCAGCCTTGTTCCCTAGCGCTTCGACCGCAAATGCATCTATATTGCACCTTATAACCGATTGCTTCAGCCTTGTTCCCTAGCGCTTCGACCGCAAATGCATCTATATTGATGTTAGTGTGCTTGCAGATGGTAAACATATAACCGATTGCTTCAGCCTTGTTCCCTAGCGCTTCGACCGCAAATGCATCTATATTGATGTTAGTGTGCTTGCAGATGGTAAACATATAACCGATTGCTTCAGCCTTGTTCCCTAACGCTTCGACCGCAAATGCATCTATATTGCACCTTATAACCGATTGCTTCAGCCTTGTTCCCTAGCGCTTCGACCGCAAATGCATCTATATTGATGTTAGTGTGCTTGCAGATGGTAAACATATAACCGATTGCTTCAGCCTTGTTCCCTAGCGCTTCGACCGCAAAGGCATCTATATTGCACCTTATAACCGATTGCTTCAGCCTTGTTCCCTAGCGCTTCGACCGCAAATGCATCTATATTGATGTTAGTGTGCTTGCAGATGGTAAACATATAACCGATTGCTTCAGCCTTGTTCCCTAGCGTTTGGACCGCAAATGAATCCGTATTGCACCTATCAATTGTCAAGTGAATAACTGAAGTAGGCCAGACAGGCATCTTATAGTGCCTGTCAGTTGCCAGGTTAACTACAGAAGGTGGGATAGGCATCTGTATCGCACCTGTCGATTGCCAGCTAGGTCAACAACAGTAAAATATCTGTCTCATGTGTGTCAGTTTGTAGGCAATGTCGTTCAGATGTCAGAGCTGGTCATATCACCAAACTTATATTTCAGTCTGAATATAAGATCTATGTATTAAGCTTTATAACGCCGGTGTACACATTGACGAGTCTTTATTTCAGCATTTTAAACAGGCAGTCTGAATATACAAATTCAGTGTATCGGCTTTATCGGCTTAAATGTATTTCGTTGAAACCAGTGTTGAATTTTGTCCAAGTGTGTAAACTGGCCTGTAATAATAACGTGTGAACTTGTAAATTTTATTCTTAGCACACCTGAGCTTTTGTGATCGCCTTTTTTCCGTCGTTCATCGTTAGTCGTTCGTCGTCCGTCGTCAACATTTACCTTGTGAACAGGTTATAGACCACATTTTTGCCCAATCTTTTTGAAACTTGCTCAGAACATTGTTTCAATAATGTATCTTACCACTATGCTGAAATTGGTCAGATACAAAGGTGCCTTATATATTTTTTATATCAGGTCGCTAGCGTTTATATCAGTCAATATTTGGAGGTACGTCATATTACTCGGAATGAACTATAAAGTTGTCAGTCATTGCCTGTTGACACAAATCATGACATAAATGGAAAGCACTCTGTGACGGCACACCTCCGCATACAACATAATCGAAAAATAAAGATTACTTGAAAAAAGCCCTAAATCCGGACATTGATCCGGATAACGACCAAAATTTAATCATTTATTCATTTAGTAATTTCCATCCATTCTAGAAAAGTGCATGCAAATCCGAAGTTAGGAACTTAGTAACGTTGGTAACACACTAAGTTATAACAACAGTTATAAGTTTTTATTATTCTGCAGAAAACCGCAAGAACCTATCACAATACTGATTCATATCTTTAATATCTGTATATTTGCTTTTCTAGTACAAAGGTTTTATTGTACGGCACGTTTGGATAACCGATAAAAGTACTATATTAAATCGTATTACCGCTTTACACACTTATCCAAGAAAACAATTTATCATACCACTATGCTGATATCGGCGTGATACAAAGGTGACAGATATATTTTTTTATATCAGGTCGCTAGCGTTTATATCAGTCAATGTTTGGAGGTACGTCATATTTCTCGGAATCAAGTCACGATTTTCAGTAAAAATAAATAAGATTGCAACAAAACAAACAATTTGATACCAAGAACGTATATAGTTTATTATTTTTAATCGTCATTAATCACAAAAAGTGTTATTTTTTTAATATGTACATAAACCCGCACTTTGTGTGTTGACGTCATTAATGAAACAATAAATCATCCATAAAAAATTATTTCAATAAATTCCAAACAAATGCACTAAAATTCACTACACAGGATCGGTTTATGTTGAGACTAAAATATTTTAACCAAACATTAAACATGTTAGTTTTATAGTCAAAATAGCGTCTCTAATTATTCGTAGACGTGTGTTCGCCGATAAAATTGATCGTTTCAATCCATTTCAATGTGCATGTGAATTCCTGGTCTTTTGTAATATATCATGTGCGTCACGAATTAAAGAACGACTCGGTAAGCCTGGCCGTTATACTATTCGAAGCCTCACCTGATATATTGCACAAGACCAGGCAGTAACCTGTTATTCTCAAAATCTCGGACGAGTTCGAAACTGGGTGACGTGGAGTCGAAAACTAGGTCACCAGGCCAAATTGAAGAAAAATCGTGTGAATACTAGAGGCCACGTGTAAAGCCCAATCATCATGAAACTTTTTCAGAACATTTGTCCCAATAATATCTCAGAGGAGTTCCAAACTGGGTCACGTGGGGTGGAAAACTAGGTCGCCAGGCCAGATTATCAGATGAGCGACCTAGTGGTTATCGATAAGTACGTGTTTAAGTGCCAATGTAATTAAGATGTAGCATTTTTGTGTTATAGTTCCTCTACCTCCCAGTTGGAATATGACATTAGATGAAAAGCCTAAAGTTGTCAGTCTCAACCCTAGTGGCACAGACTTCAATATGTTGGCACAGAATTTTTGTAATGAAACGGGGGTTCTGCGTGGAAACATAGTTTCAGTGAGTTCAGATTTGGGAATATTGATGTTAAGATAAAGTACTGACACACTGCTTTCTTTATAATGTGGTTATTGTTTGATAGTTTAACGCTAGATATTTGAGCATACAAGAATTCATTTGTCCAGCTTTAAGGAGCACAAAATTGCAAAGATCGAACGGATCGGGCATTAATTTGATAATTTGATAAATATATTATCCTTCAAAAAAAAAATGGAATTTAGTATTTTACGTGTGTGTAACTAAAAAGTGGAGTGCAATGTAGACTTGTGTCCAGTTATAAATACCACATGACATATGTGGTAGTGTTTCAACACCATGAATAGCTATAACATAAAACACTACTTCTGATTGATTTCGAAGGTCCTCTTCAGTTGCATTTGATATGTATTTGTATGCGCAATACAACAGTGAGTACTGTCTTATTTGTTATGGTAGATTGAGCGAATCCAAAATCCCACGTTGTATATGCAATATTATGGAAAGAAGAAAGAAATGGAGGCTGCAAACAGTGGATCTAAAAATCCGGTTGAACGCAAACTATGGCATGGTACCAGACAACTTCAGGCTGCAGACAATATTAACCAGAAGGGTTTTGACCGAAACTTCAGTAGTGGTGTGTATTGTGTATTGTGTAATGGAAGACCAATAATCGCTCTTCATTATACTAGATTTCAGAAACGCATATAGAACTGAAATATCAAAATACTTCTTTTGGATACAATAATCGCCAGTGTCTCTATACAGTCCGGTCTGTTGAACAATTTCCAGCTAGCAATACATTAAACAAATCGCGTGGTCTGCTAAATATTATTACCAAACTTTTTACAATCAAATACATGAGTAGTACATGACGTATCGAATAACAATATGATTCAAACGCACGCCTACTAAATAACGCGCATGTGCCTAACGGTACATCACGTACAATTCCTTCATATCGACTGTATTACGACTACTATTTTTCCCGAACTTAAATTAACATTATTTTGGCCAATGTTATTGTCGACCTACACAGTGCTCGACATGCATTATATTGTGGGAGATTAAACTAAGTTAACAGTGTTTTAGCATTTTGTTTGACGTATTGCATATTATTTTGTTTTAATCAGATAGCATAAGCCTTTTAAAGCAAAATTATAATTGTTACGGGTAAGATACATTGAGCTATTTATTATAATAATATGCATAATAATATGCAAACAAACAACTTGTTTTACAGGAGCTTCGCTAGGTTCCGGAGTATATTTTGCAGTAAATGCCAGAACATCTCTGGGATATTGCCAACCCGATGACACTGGTTTGAGGCGTATGTATTGTGCGGACGTTCTGACAGGGGATTTCTGTGTTGGCAGTTTAAATATAAAAAAGCCACCATTTCGAAATGATCCTAAGAACCCTATGTGGTGCTTTGATTCGACCACTGACAACATGGCGGCACCAGGTGTGTTTGTTATTTTCCACGATGCGCAAGCCTACCCATCTTTTTTGATAACGTTTCGTTAACTTGCAACACAAACATTGATGCCAAAACGAACAATTTGATATAGTTTGTTTATGTCAGTATGTGTTTGATGCTTTCTCCTCTTTTAAATGCTGTTTTTGTGTTATACTGGAATTGTTCATGTTCTATATAAGTTTTAAGTATTTTTTTTATTGACGTTATTCTTTTTTACAGACATTCGTCAAAAATAGTGTGTCATAATTTGTTCAGTATTGTTTTGAATTATGTATTTTTATGCACCGTTGTTTTAATCATTTAATATTTTGTGTTTGATTTGAACTTATAAATAGATTCGTTGGTTAAATGTATGTTTGCTAATGGTCGGACACTAATTAGGTTACCTTGTTTGTTCATTATGACACCCGTATTTCGACACCAGCATCATTTTTATGTAGTATTTTGTCATAAATGTGCAAAAGGTACATACATTATGCTCCTTTAAATCGACTAATTTGCTTACCGGTTTTAATACAAGCTTTACATATTTTGTGCGTTGAAAGTGTTTCGGTGTTTATTTAAATTTATGTTAACATAATTATATCCCCACAAACGAAGTTTTGGGGGTATATAGGAGTGAGCTTGTCGGTCCGCCCGTCTGTTGGTTGTTGGTTTCCGGTTCAAATCGATGTTGGTTGCAAACCACTAACTGTTGACAGAGTTATGACCCCTTTTCGTTTTAAAATTCCCTAAAACATGGTTTCCGGATGATAACTCAAGAAATGCTTGATATATTCAAATAATTTTTGGTACACATGTGTAGCATCATAAAATACGAGTCAAGTTTGACTTTGGTTACCACTAAATTTTGACAGAGTTATGGCCCTTTATTTGACTTAAATTCCTTAAAAACATGGTTTCCTGACGATAACTCAACAATTGCTTGACATATTTAAATAATTCTTGGTACACATGTGTAGCATCATAAAATACAGGTCAAGATCGACTTTGGTTACAAACCACTAAATTTTGACACAGTTATGGCCCCTTTTTGACTTAAATTCCCGAACAACATAGACAATAACTCATGAACGGCTTCACATATTTAAATTATTTTTGGTACATAGGGGTAACATCATAAACTACAGATCAAGCTCAACTTCGGTTACAAACCACTAAATGTTGACAGAGTTATGGCTGCTATTGAAATTATTTTTTTCCAGATACACTGTTCACCATTCACAAATTAAAGCATTCTCTCTCTGTCCATTTCTTTCGAATGGATGCCATAGTTTTGTGACACGGTCATATTGTGGGGTGCATATCTGTCACTCATGTGACAATTCTAGTTTTGTGTGTGTACTATTTCTCAGAAGATTTTTAAATTTCTTTGTATATTTCTGTACACATGTTTTCGTTTGTTGCATAATAAAGGTCATGTTTGAACAGTTTGTAAATGAATACTTCAACTAGTGTGAACTGTGTGATTTATACATATTCGAATTGAGTTTTCCAGCTCATTATTGCGCTAAAGTTTCTCCCGAACATTTTGTTTATTCTTACATGTAAGTTTGTTTGTGTTGATTTGTAAAACGCATTGTTTCGTGACTGATGGACTCTGTTCATTGTAAACTTCCTGTACCTTGTGACATCTTGCTAAAAGTAATGAAATATCATGTTTGTAGAGTAGAGTGCATAGAGAGATCATAATGGCCATCATTGAAACATATTTCAAGTTAATTGTTATTACCCAATACGTAACATTATTGCATGGTCTGTTTGAAGTGAGTTCATACCCGTAAGTCATTTGACGTTATATAGCGTTAATTCAGAAATATGTGTGTCATTAATGTGTTTTAATTAGTGCTATTGAAATATAGACTACTACTTAAACTTGATACTTACGATTACTATGTATACTCGCTACTTAAACTTGATATTTACGATTACTATGTATGCTTGAAGAAATCCTTCAATTTGAAAGACATTTTAGAGCAGCAAGGGTTAAGTTTTCGGTATAAAATAGCTTGAATATTGTTTTTAATTCACTAGCTGTCTTGAAATTAAAACGAAAGTTGTTGCTGTATTTGTATGAACTTCCATTATTCCAATCGTGGTCATAAAACAATTCCACTTGTGGTTGAGCCACTTGTAAAAATAGTTTCTGAGCCCACTTAACCAAAAATTTGATATTGCTCTGACATCATCTAATTGGTATCTATAACACTATGCACTTCTTGAACCTAATATGTCCATTTGACTACTGTAGAGAATGGCGGCTAGACAGTGTAAACATATAATTATTTGTTGCCTGTATTGGCTTATTTAAGTATGTTCACATTTTTGAATATCTTAATTGTGTATTTCGGCAAAAATGATGCAAAGCGAGACTTTATGTTTTAATGTTTTGTTGCTCACTTACTGGTTATTGTTAGTGTTCTGTTTAATTGTATCCAGAGTTTATATGTAAATTTGTATTTAAAATGTTTACACACAACAGTATTTCTTTAACATTAATGCAAAAATGTAGTTTGAAGAAAAACAAGGTACTCAGACATGGGGAATACCTTCAAATGACGTCATTGTTGGGAATTTCTGTTTACATTTAATAATGACATTTTCGCGATATTTCCTTACACCTAAGGTAAAATAGTTATAAATAATCGTCCAAGGATTATTAGTATTATTGAACATAATTGTTCGTATATAAAAACATATCTGCGTAAATGAGATACGTGCTACTCGCTGTGAAATAACATTCATTCACACCAAAAACTTGGAAAAATAGTCAGTCGAGATGGGTGGAGAGCGGGACATCGGGTGATCGAGTTTGGTGTTCTGTTGGATAATTTAAAATACTGTTCATTGTGTAAACTTGGGCCTGTTCCACTGAGGAATTTTGACGAGATCTACCGCTGTAAAAAAAAATCTGAAAATTATGTACCGGCGAAATGATGAGAATGGTCGAAGAGACACCTTTTTATCCATAACAGTGACATTTTACCAATAGTAACAAGCGTCTAGAAGAGTCTTGATGAAGTTATCACACAGATTTGCCAGTTTTTTTGAAACTCTTGTTAACCAAATGTAATGAACACACTTATAAAAATGTTGATTCTTTTTCTGAATTTGGTAACCAAGGATATGTGAACCTCAGCTAGTTACATTTGTATTTAAAATGTTTACACACAACACTATTTCTTTAACATTAAGGCAAAAATAATTCATTTAATATCGATACTGCTAATAGATTATAATTATAAGAGAAAAAAATTATTTTAACATAGAAGGAAAATATTTGCTTTTTTACTTGTCTTATTTTTCATATTTTTTTTATAACATAGGGTTGCTTCAGTCCAAATGTTATACCTTCAGATTTTTGTGGTGAACCTATGTCAACGTATACCCTTTTCCTTTCAGATAAGGTTATATTATATTTTGGTATTACTGATTTTGACATACTATGAAATAAAAGTAGAAAAAATACAATAATTGGTGTTTGGCGTATTTTTACTGTTATGAAATCTGTTGTTTTTTTACCATATGCTTAGCCAAATTTAATGTAATAAGTATTGTTGGTCAACTTTAGTACTTATGTTTGTTATACTTTTTCATAAGATACACCTTTAACGTATAAATTAAAGCTTTTGGGGAATAAATAAAATACATTTTGACAATATGTCAGTCATTTTTGTAAGTGTACCCCATCATAATTTTAGGTTGAAGTAGAAAAATGAGGGGTTATAAGAAAAATCGCATTTTTGTCAAAACGTGTGGTTGGATTTTGTTTATATTTCACAGTTTAGTCTCATAATAGATTTAATTATCAAAGATAAGAAGAAAATCAAGGTCTGAAAAAAGTCCCATTAGGGGCTTTCTACCTTAAATGATCTCTATGCGAATAGTTAAAATGCCATTCGAATATTCGCAAATTTCGGTAATCTCTACTAAAGTAAACACAATGTTTACATTGTGTCGACTTGGGAACCCATCTTAAAATAGTTATTATGAATCTATGCGAATATTCCAATATTTGAATGAATGAAAAAGCGAATATTCGAATACGAATTTTGGTTTTCGATGCCATCCCTTATAATATACGTTCACACTGTCCCATTTTCTAGTATTTATGTATAAAGTAAAACATTGGTTGATTGAATCTCTTTCTTTCTTTTTGTTGTTTTAAGTATTTATTAAGAACATTTAAAAATAAGTTCGGAACCGTAATTCATTTTTGGAACTTACAGAAATAGTTACATTAATTCATTGCCTTTGAATTGTGCGCAAACCAGATGATTTATATTGCTGACCATATTAAAGAGCGACTGTACGATTTCGTACGGAAATTATAATGTAAAAACATCCATTGATGCTAATGATGTCAGTATATTTAAAAAATAATATTATAATAAAACTTGCGTTCAGAAATGCGTTTTAAGAGAGATATTTACGTAAAACTACAATAATTCTTCGCTGCGCAGCGATATATTTTACACATGTATATGCAGCGTCTAGACGAGTCAGATCGATTGTTGGCGCCAGCGAGGTTCTTACTTTCTTACTCAAACCCGAATGTGGCGGTTGTAGAATAAACGGGTCTATATATACAGAATATATATATGCATTTTTGCATTTTTCTATAAAAGAAATAGTTTTTTGCCGATGTTGACCTTTTCTGATGTTATATCAACAGGTGGTTTTTAGTGGCTAACGAAAGGGACCTGTAATAAATATATAAACAATCAGAAGTCCCTCTTTAAAACAATTGTATATTATGTTTTAGTTAAGAAAACGCAGACATTTCATACTGTGTAATTGTTTTGAATACGTAACTAGTGTATGTGTTGAATCACTTTCATAAACGATAACGAATAAAAAGTGAACGTATTTGTTCTCGTTTTCAATCACATTGACGTTTATATGATTACATTTATATTAACTAGATGTCGGTTCTCGGTGTCAGGTCAAAATAATCTCAATATAGTGTAAATATTGCGTACGTGGAAATAAATTTCATCCATATCTAATTACAAATAATTGTACAGTTTCATAACAATGACAAACCATAAGATGTGCGTCCAACGGCCAATGTTAATCGTGACATCCATCGTAAACCCGCACATGTTCTACAATTCGGAGCAGAGCTCAACACATTGCTAGTATAGTTCTAATCAGTCTTAAACACTGTCAACGTATCCAATCACGTACTAAATATATATTTTGCGGACAACGGCTGTGGCAAGTAGGCAGTAACTAGTATCTGATAATAATGATAAAATATGAATGTCGCGTTTACATCAGACTAATGACATATTTAAAGATTTTCTTGTGTTTTAATCTTTTTGTATTGATCATATCTTCAGTTAACTCCCTTGGTCCAGATTAAAAGAAGTATTTTTCGTCGCGCTGTTTCGCAATGTCAAACATTTTTGTTTTAACAACTGTCAATCATATGCAGATTTGCAATTCTATCCAATCAATTCACTTGGATATTACGTGTTTATTTGTAAAACTATTTCTACACAAAAGAGCATGTAGTAAAGCGTGTGATGTGTTTGAAACGTTCGACAAATGGAAGTTTAATCCATTGGCACTAGCTGGGGAGGGGCTTAAACTGTTCGAAGCCAAAGCTGGAAAGGTCTGTTGTGGCTGTGTAACTTGTTCCACTCCTGCTCTGCGTCTGACATCCATTATTCTTTTGTCTTTTGTTGTTTGTTAAAAAAGTTTTATCAGCTTAAGAGCCGTATACTCATGTATGCAGTACAAAATGCTACTGACAAATGTCATATTGCTTTATTTGAATAATCAACACACCGCACAACAATAATATGACATAACGCAGAAAATAAACAAGGCTATAAAACATACAAAACATGAAAAATTACATTGGAATAAATAATCAAATTTTAGCTATTGGGTTAACACCCGTTTAATGGGCGCGCCGAAATTAAATGCTTGGTCCTGAATTGTATTGAATAATAATGTTTACCATATTCACAATTACAATGGATTTCGGCAACACAATCATGTACCACAAATCTCTCTTATACTAAATCAAATTACAGATCTGCATATTTTGCATTCAACAGTATTTCAGTCATATAACGGCGGTCAGTTAACTTACTCTCACTTTTCCTGGGTAAGGTGGCTTACCGTACTAAGTGCACGTACTTATGCCAGTAACTGACAACTGCCCTACTTGAATCAGAGGTAGGGGGAGAATGGCCGTAGAAATAATTTCATCACCAATCCCCACACAAGTTATGTGGCCGGGCTGGGAATCGAACCCGCGATCCTCGGATTTGTAGTCCAGCGCTCTACCAACTGAGCTAGCCGGCCCGGCTTTTTTACATTCTGTATTTTTATATTTTGTTGCGTGTCAATGTGTTGTGGTGAAATTGTTCATGAAGATATTTCTGTCCATGATATCATAAGTTGTATGTTTATGAAACCACGCTAATATTGTAGCTTATTATACCAATAAAATATAGGAAATAATTCGGGCATTATATCATGCTTCATATCATGCATTAAGTCTTGCTAACAGGGTTCCGAGTATCAGTAATTGTTTTCAGCTATATACACAAACTCTTGATGCTTATGCGCAGGAATATTCTTCATATATGTAACCATCACCCTCTTCGTAGAAGGCTACCTCTAAATGTCCGTTTTCTATTTCGTTTATTTCACCTTGGTCTCTTTCTTCAACGGGCAAAATGCCACGGCTAAGGTCACCGTCTATGTCCTGATAAAGTCCGTTGGCATTATAATAAAGGTCTGGCACATTGCCATCAGCTACGCGTGTATGTGCGTTCTGTTGTGTGTCTACATTTGTGTAGTTCATCGGTCCATCAAAATCAGAATCATCAGACGAAAAGTCATCCACGAATGATTCGTCATCTGTATCGACATCAGTAGTGCCATTGTGTGCGCGATTGTGGTTTGATGGGGTTGGCTCCAGATAGTCATTCTGACCAGTGTCATTAGTATTGCTCTGAACTGCGTTTCCGTTCGGCTTCTTAGGAAGGACGTACACTTGTATATCTGCTTCGGCCGCCAAATGGTGAAAACACGGCTTATTAGCTACCTTATCCTGTGCTTGGCAACGAGACTGGTTAGGGTCCCTTACGTAAACATTGTATTCCTTATCTCCCGGAAGTTCCTCATACAGTCCATCTGTATACATTGGGCCTGTACCGTAGGCAGCGTTGGTGTGACCTTTGGCGGCGTTGTTTATACAGGCATTGCTAGAGCCAACTTCATTCTTGTAAGATACGGAAAAATCATTTTGCTTACTTGATGAAGTTCTTCTGTAAGTAACATGAATATTTATTGCGTATAATGTAATTATATTTCCTTCAAATAAATATTGCATAAAATAAATACGTACACACAGGTTTTTGTGGTTGCGAAAATATATGACAATGTAAGAAAATGTTTGTACACGGCTATTTGTTTATTCAATATTATTGCATTTAGCCAATATTCATACATGTTTGTGATACGTTCCTATCTCACATGGAATGTGACCAATTGAATACAAATACTTGAGCATTACTGTATTTATTACATATGTTTCTTTCGAACTATTCCTGGCAAACAAATGTTTAATTCATACCGTCTGTATATGAAAAAGCCAACAGCAAGCACGATTCCAATAACCATTACGCTAATGCATATTGCTAACCCAATCGTCACACCATTATCTGTAACAATAGAAATTACATAAGCAAATTATTTGCCGTGTCACACTAATTTCGTGGGTCTTATTTACGATTGTGGCGCATGCGCGTTAATACATTCTGTTATATCACCACTGAATTGGATAAAACACGATTTGCAATGTGCTCTTTGCAAATAAAGTAATTAAAAGACCGATTTTTTGCTATTTCATGTATATGTTATGTTATTGTACCTGACCCAACTGATCTGTATCGTCTGGAAGCTTTTTATAATTTCGTGGTTCTAATTGGCTGGCCTACTTTGGTTGGGAAATTGTGTTAACAGCATTAATTTAGCTTCACTTTGTTTATGCTGGAGCCTGTGCTGAACGAAAATCTTGGTGAAAACTTGTGTTTTTGAAAATTTTATCATTATAAATACACAATCCTTAGCATATTTTTTAAAAGGTAACAGTATAGGTCTGACTAAATCTATACACTTGTTCAATTTTCGTTGTGCAGGTTTAACTTTAGGCTTCATGAATTTATAAATATTTCTATTGTGTTAGTTATTGTTCTTAAATATTAAATAAACGATAAAATTGCACGCAGCGATTCGTGGGTAGGAATGCTAACTTAAAGTTAAAAGTTTGAAAATGTCGGTCAAATTTTAGGAAAGGGGGATTGTTTTTGTATTTATTTTACCGAAAATAGCTAAATTCCAGTGAGAAATATACACAAGGGAGATCATCATACATGCGCAATTATCCTTGTACAATTGTACTAAATATACGATTTTTAGCACGAAATTTCATGAATTTAATTTCATGAATAGTTGTAGGGTGGTGATTTATTTGTGTATTTAATGTCATTGGTGATTTAAATGACCAAGTCACTTACACGTTTACATTTAATAGGATTTCCTTTTCAGAAACTGCAAAAATGTACAATTCACTTAACAGTTATAGTAATTCGGACGCTGTTTTCGGATTCACGAGCTAAAACTCTATTAGTTTTAAACGGCCACGAAATTATGGTAACCCACGAAATTATGGTAATTAAGCATATATATGAGAATAGTTCAAACACAACGAAATGGAGTTTTGTTTACGTGCAGTGTTGGATTCAACATTATATGCAACCAATATATCGGATAGTTGAATATAATGTACTCGAACGGAACGCAATAAGTCTTGTAATATATGACTGTTCATGTAATGATGCATTGAATCAATGCATACGGTGTAGTATGTCTATTGAGAAGCTGGATGTTACGTACAATTTCTTTCTTCTGTTGGCTGCAACTTCTGTTGTTGGTTTGAAGCCGTCAGTTCCGTGGAGTTCTCAAATGTTGTCTTATTAGTTGTTGCACCCAGAACAGGGCTGGTGTGTATTGTAGCGTTCATTAGTACGCTAACTGTTGATAACGAGGTTGGTATGGTCGGTGTTGAGGTCAATGCTTCTGTTGAGGATGTTGAAAAGTACACGACTTCATTGTCTGTTCAAAATAAAAAATAAAAAGATTCGAATTTAAAAAAACAGACACTTATAAAATCCAGTTAATAAAAACAGTTGCAAAGTTATGATATCACTCAAGTATATTTATGAGTGTAGTTGTAATTAATTGCAAACAAAATATGAATAGACATAAAACGACGTTTTAAATTGTGTTTACATTGTGTCAAACAGCTCACAAGCTACCCGTTATGGATATCAATGAAGCAAAACAGGAGAGACCATTCGATTCACGCCGTTTGTTTTGAGGTATTTATACCAATAATGAAGTCCTATTTCAAGACATACCTTTAAAACAAGTACTTGTGAATTCCACGGTAAAAGGAGGCGCATCTAAAACGTTCATAAAAGCAAGTAGTTAAATAAACATACGAATATGCACAAAAATTAAGAACTTTTTTACATACTAGTATTTATACGTTATTGAACCGACATGTCGTTATTTATGCCATTTTATTTACCGTCCTTGGATAGCATGTACTGAACTTATTTTAGTTTAGGTAGATATGTTCAGGGTTTCCCGCAGGATTTCTTGAAAGCATGTCGGCATCTCCGACACCTCCCCCTCCCGCGAAAAAAAATCGGGTGGACACTCCCGCCCCCCCCCCCCCCCCTCCGCTCGAAATATTATTGAAATCGGCCGCTACGCCCGACCCAACCTCCCCGAAATCGGCGGCAACGATCGACCCCGAAATCGACTGAAACGCTTGACCCATCCTCTCCAAAATAGGCCGCATCGCCCGACCCCACCTCACCGAACGTTTGACCCCACCTCTCCGAAATCGCCCACAACATTCGACCACACCTGCCTGAAATCTGCGGAAACCCTCGATCCTACCTGCCCGAAATCAGCCGCTACCCTCGACCCATCGTAAATATAATAATGAAATGCCTGTTTGCTTTTCCTGGTAAGAGCTAGTGTTTGTTGTCAAACACTTTTTAGTTGTTAGTAATGTATAAATTCCCCTTTAAATCGTCATGTTTGATTGGCTAATGATATCGTTATGGGCAGGAAACACTAAAGTTATTTGTCAGTCACTCTGTTGGAAGTGAGATCTTATCGATCAATCGTTCGTTTTTTACCCTTCTATTAAAGACCTGTGTAATTAGATAAAGGGATTAAGGGTGGTCGCTTTGAAAATAAGGAATGAAGGCGATATTAAGGCATGTCGGAAAACGACTAACTTCTTTGAAGGCATGTCGAGCCCGACAAGCAAAACAGGCCTGCGGGAAACCCTGATGTTATATAAGTTGGAAGGTTTTTTTGTTTTTATCCACGTACAGAAGGTAAACAAAATTTACCAAATATGCAAAGTACTTGGAGGTAGCTGTTGCAGCGTTTAAAGTTTGGTTGTCGAAATTCATCTAGAGAACCACTCACTGTTCCACAGGAATGCAATGGATGCGTCGAAATGTTGGATCCTTCTAAATATAGCATGTAAACTGCTTATTCACGTGTTGAATTCAGTATATCATTGTCATTTTTTTTCTAACTAATAACATGAATGTAAGGGTACGATGTCATACATACAGTCATGCATCTTTTACATTGTAATTTACATTATAGGTGTCCTTCTAAATATAGCATGTTATAGTCTTTATTCGCGTGTTGAATTCGCTGTATCATTGTAACTATTTATAAATTATATCATATATATGAGAGTACGATGTTATACATATAATCATGTTTTCTGATTATTATAGTTGTTTTATATTATAGGCGATTAAATGTATTGAATTTGTACCTATAAGGGTCATGTGATAATTATTTTATTTTCTTTAAGATGTACATTGAGAATTTCAGTACAAACGTTTGTCGCTATAACTTACCCACGTTGCTCCACTTCGGTCCATCTGTTTCCAAGGTCCAGTAATCGCCAGGAGGCGCCTTGATGGTTATAAGATTGTACAAGGTCACGTTCACTGAGCACCCAGTGGCGTCATGCCATGGTCCAGTGTATACATGGAAGTTCTGGACTGTACACGGGCCATCTAGTACAGAAAGTAAGACATGTTTAAATGTGAACGAATTGCCCCCCAGTACTTTTTCTAGAACCACATGAGTTACACATTTACATATAATATCATGTATAAGTACACCTTTACTATAATTGACCAATAAATATTAATAATTTAAATACAGTTTAGGGCCGTATCCAGAGACGAAAAAGCACCAAGGCAAATATGTAAACGAGATATGCATAGTAAACCGTCTGTAGCGGAACTGTCAACCGAGGCAAATATGTATACGAGATATGTATAGTAAACTGTCTGTAGCGGAACTGCAAACCGAGGCAAATATGTATACGAGATACGTATAGTAAACCGTCTGTAGCGGAACCGCACCGAGGCAAATATGGATACGAGATATGTATAGTAAACCGTCTGTAGCGGAACTGCACCGAGGCAAATATGTATACGAGATACGTATAGTAAACCGTCTGTAGCGGAACTGCACCGAGGCAAATATGTATACGATATGTATAGTAAACCGTCTGTAGCGGAAATGCAAATATGTAAACGAGATATATATAGTAAACCATCTGTAGCGGAACTGCACTAAGGCAAATATGTATACGAGATGCGTATAGTAAACCGTCTGTAGCGGAACTGCACCAAGGCAAATATGTATACGAGATACGTATAGTAAACCGTCTGTAGCGGAACTGCACCGAGGCAAATATGTATACGATATGTATAGTAAACCGTCTGTAGCGGAAATGCAAATATGTAAACGAGATATATATAGTAAACCGTCTGTAGCGGAACTGCACCGAGGCAAATATGTATACGAGATATGTATAGTAAACCGTATTTAGCGGAACTGCAGATATGTATACGAGATATGTATAGTAAACCGTCTGTATGGGAACTGCACCGAGGCAAATATATATACGAGATATGTATAGTAAACCGTCTGTAGTGGAACTGCAAATCGAGGGTTGAAAACCAGAAGGTACCAACAGCCAATGAAATCAGTAGCAGTAGGTGCCTTCAGGTTTTCAAACCTCATGCTATCGGTGATATACGAATTGCAGTTAAAGACAGTTAAAGACGGCCTGTTTCTGTTGTTGTTTTTTTTTGTCATTCGACAACGTAAATTTGGAGCTTCAAATACACGCTATACAAATCACGTTTACATTGAATTTATAGGCACATCGTTTGAACCGATCACATTAGCAAAATTTCAACAGCGCGAAGCATTGTAACATGTGCGAGTCGTGCTTTCAGTTCGTTCGTCCAATAAACAAGACAGTATTTACCTTGTAACGCAGCTGAGGTTTATTTATAGTATGCTCAACATTTTCAAATATGCAAAGGGGTTTGTATCTTTAAGAAATTTGTTTCGATTTATCCATGTTTATTGGTCAATAAACAAGAAATTTGAGTGCTGATGCGTAGGAATTAAACCACGAGTAGTTTAAAAGACATGCATTAGAACGACAAAGAGGTGTTTATTGACCAATAATAGATATTGTTGCTAAAACTAGTAACAATTTGACGTCGATTACGGGCCGTTAAGCGGCTCCGCTGAGCCGATATAGTATAATTGGCCGCGGCCGATTTTTCGATAATCGAAGAGAATCCGATCGCGCGACGTCACCGACAACGAATGGCGTATTTCAAGATCAAACGGTTAAATCCGAAAATGCAAATACAGAATATTAACGGAAGTTTGTAGTTAAATTGATTAAATATATAGAGGATCTATATAGCCTATGCATCTTTGAGTTTGAAAAAAAGAATCACTAAACAAACTTGAACAGATCGAAAACTTTTACTGTACCTCAATTTCAATCAATTGCTTCCAACAATAAAACTCCAACAATAATGTAAGCACTTTAATTCCGTTTCCTTGTATCCCTAAGCCTTAATTTTTAACAATCATGATATTAATGGCATGTGAACCATTCTGACCAGAAACACGATTTACAAAATCGCAATGACTGGTCAGAACGTTTGATTTCATTCCGATTCAAAGTCTCAAAATATATTATTTATCCAACTGACACATTCATCATTCAGAATTCGTCCATGCACGATTTATTAAACTAATTGTAATGTATTTTACTAAAAATAAAAGCAAACACGACATAATCGTTGTGACAAAAAAACTGAGAGTCCAGCGAAAACTGGTTTGTTTCGTCATTGTTTTTCTGTTTATAAATTACGTCATTCGTTAGAATTACGTCACGTATTGCGTAATTAGTTGAATGTTAAATAAAAGTACGGAATGTTTGTTTAGTGTCTTTGTTAACATTTTGTGTAATAAAGAAAGTAACATGATTCTTTTCTTGTGACAGGATAATATGTATTATAAACGATAATATACGGCAGAGCTGGGCCGGGCGTCTATAATCGGCCCTAGCGGGCTAATTATAGATGCCCGGCCCAGCTCTGCCGTATATTATTGTCTAAATAAGCATCGACAAATCGAAAAGAAATTCTTAAATATACGGTGTTTATTGACTGATAAATAACGATCATGCGAACATTATTTCGATTATAATGATTTCACAGATATTTTAGCAACTGTAATGAGAGCTACTTTTTACTATGCTCCACTCAGAATCGGGACTTCTTTTTGCGTTCTTTATTGATAGTTTAACAACAATAATTTCGTCATTTGTCTATAGACAAATTAGCGAGTATCATGTTGGAATTAATGTTTTTTATATCTATTTTCAAACAAAAATCCAAAAATGTTATATATTTTAAACGGTATGGTGTGTATTGAAATAAAGCAGCTCACACCAACAAATGATATAAATCCATAACAAATTACGCAAACACTATTTTTGAAACATTCTAGTCCACCCATATGTTTAAGCCTAGTGTCTTACCTTTATTTGGAGCACAGCAGATATAGTGCTTGTCATGGTCGCAATATGCGAACTTAACTCCTTCTGACGGGATGAGGTATTCATTAATATGCAGAAATCCACATCTTTGTCCATCTAAGCATCAACAACAAGGTTGTGTATTGTTTATAAACAAAACGACATATGGAATTCGGCACAACACACAATTATAATTCAAAGTATTAAGGATATATAAATAATGAGAACTGGAATTGGCGACGCTTAGTAAATTAATAGTTATTATAGTTATCGGCTAAGAATAAAACTACATTTTCAGTGCTGTACATGCACCTTCCACAAGATGTTTGCCCAAGTCCAGTACAGCTGTATGGTGACTTTAGCAATGCTACGCTTATCTACGGTGTTAATAACCACATTTGACCTTCATGGCTTAACGTAGTCCAATATGAACTGCGCATAACAAAATGACGATCGTGCTATTAAATATGTTTGAAACTTTGTAATAAAATGTATCACGTTTATGATGCTGCTCTGTAATAATATTGTAAAATATATATATATATATACAATTGAGATATCTTAAGTGAACGTTATATTTTTACAATACAGCTTATTATGATAATCCACAAATGTAATACTCAAGATAAATTGTAATACACTTGCCTTCTTCGTCGCTGTGTAAGGTATAATCTCCCGTCCAACCTTGAAAACTGCTCTTCAGTTCGTACGCGGGTAAAAGTCGCTCTGTACCCTTAGGGGCGTGTATCGGGACACCGTTATAATCAATGCATAACTGAATTGCTTCCCGCCACTGAAATGCGGACCTCGAACACAGTATCACCTCTGAAAGAAGACATTTGAGGATTGGGGTGCATCGGGAAACATTGAACATAGAACTAACTAGCATTAATAATACGTCTATTTCTTTACATACGACTGTTTTCAGTAGATCATTAGTAGCCAAAAAGATAAAATCGAAAAAAATGAACAAAGTATTATGTGCATTTGTATTTTTGTTAGTCTATTATAGCAATATATCTTCAGTCATAATAATAAATTTGCGTAAATAGTAATGCAGTGTTATTCTGGCAATAATCCGACAAAAAATTTTTTATGGGCAAAAGAAGCATACTTACTTCCGACTACTAGATCCTCCATAAGTAAAATGTAGATGATTATCGAAACGAACACGAGTTTCATCCCGAGAGTGTTATTGTTTTGCAGTATATAAAATAAGAATCACACATTTAATAATTTGTTGATTTCTTGATAAAGGACAACCAATACAAGACTGCCGTTTAATGTGTCATTCCTTTCTTTACAACGTAGCACTTGTCATTTTATAAACGGGAACCACTGACAAAAACCGCTGGATTTAAAAACACACCTTGGTCCATAACACGCATCCATCGCCGTTCCTTTACATAAGTAACTATCGCAAAACGCAACTCCAAATTGGCCTTTCATTTGAGGGTATTGATACGACCTGAACATAAACCGTTCAGTACAAGGGACTCTAAATCAAACTTGTCACGATAACGGACGGTGGATATTGAACATTCCTTGGTTCATATATCAGCCTGTATTTGCTTAGTGAACAATCTCGTTCAGTAGATGACTTGTACTTTGTTTGTGAACCAAATGTTGAATACTTACCACAAACGGCATATGTATTATTGAATTTTAGAGTATATGCATATTCCTTAATCATAAATAATTATATCATATTACAAATTAAAAAATCTCTTCATCAAACACCTCTGGCTATATTAACTTTTTTAAGTGAAAAAAACATTCTTTTCAAGAATGTTTTATTGTGTTCGAATTTATCTTAATTGTATATATAAATCTGTCATAAATCTCCGTGTTGCTCAGAAAGCAATACGCCCGGTATCGTAAACAATACACGCATCCCACTGTTCTGTGCTCGATATCGGTAACGCGACAATTTTGTCTATTTAGTAAGTGTCTACAATATTCAGGTTCAAAATAAAATGGCATCTAATATTCGTTTATTGACGTTTGTTGCTACTGGAATATATTCTATAACCTTTAATGTGTGCATGCATATGTGATATAATTCCTGGTAGAGTGACAAATACGTGGTTGTACTTTGCTCAATGTACAAGATGTGTTGTATTTTTAAACTACATAATCGATGCAACAATTGCAAATATACACCAATTGCAAATATTATTTGTCGTAGAAGTTCTGCTTAATACTTGGTGGTGATGGGACAAGATAGAAAATCAAATCTATAGAAGTGACTTATTTGGTGTGATAGCATGCACATATGAGATATTAATCTAAATAATATGCACATATCATTATGAAGCGAATAGTTATCAACTATTAATAGTACAGCATGACAAATTACACCCGTTTGCGTCATAAACGATACAGATAAGCTTGAAATAGCTATGGCGGATTTTGAGTTATTTATAAACTATGGGTAATTTGAAAGATATTTTCGAAGTCTCGAAGTCGCGTATATTTTATCTGCATAATATCGATTCGTTCATTAGAGCTTCGTGTTTGTAAAAAACACTTTTCAGCACTTGAAGTCTTTTTGCTATTTGCATTGCATGTGATATTTCACAATGATATAATTATAGTACTATTTTATAGATGAACTTGAGTCATCCTATACGTAACCGTTAGTTTAAACTATGTCACGATTCATTCACATTTGAGTCAATATATCAGTATACAAACATTTTATACAAACACAAACAACTCTGATATAACAAGGGCAAGATAGACATGCACACAGAATGTAATATGCCAGAAACAATATTATATATAAAAAATAATAGGTTGGAGCCTGTAAAATGTAAGCTAATGTCTAACTACACATTTGGCTTTAAAACACTATACCGAAGTAGAAGAAATAAATGTTACTTATAATGGCCTTTAATTTAAAATGACATAAACAACAGTAAATGGTTTGTATCAAGCTTCACAAACGAAAACAACATAATATGTATGCCAGACTTAAAGAGGGATTGAACGATTGTGTACGAATGTTAAGTGATTGTTATATTAAAGTAAAACAATGTATTGGTTTAAAGGAAGTCAATATATTTTTTTATCAAATAATAATAATGCTGAGGAAAACTGAAGTTCAGAAACGCGTATTAAGATATAAATTTAAAACTAAAATAATTTATGACTGCGCAGACAGATTAAGCTTATTGCACATGCATATACTGCGTCTCGACCAGTCAGACCGACATTTGGCGCATCAGCAGTTCTTATTGCCCTAATTAATGACCGAATTAAGATAAACGGCTCTGTACCGACATAATTTTTTTTCATTTTACGATAAATCCACTAGTTTGTATGTTAAATAAAACTGCGTTTTATTAGTGGATAAGGTAAGAGACTCAGACTATAGGTATAGCAATAGGACAGTCCCTCTTATTATTAAGTTATTTCTATCCAGATTTACGTCAAATATCTCAAGAAGATATGCTGCATCGGCAGCAGTAGAGAAAATCTGATAAGGCATACAAAATTGTGTCTGTTTCAGGTTACCCGACCTACCCTACAAAAATGCCCCGACCCTAGAACATTTTACTGATTGGGTCAGATGTATTGTTTTGTTTATGTTACTTTTTTTCCAATAAATAAATGTGTTTTAGATAAATAAGTGTTTTGTTGTGATAGCATCCACTTCAAAACAATGTTTTATGATAAAAGAGACATGTTTTGAATATTCTTTTAGTTTAGTGACACATTGCCTGTACAACACAGTTAACAGCAGTGACATTATGGGACAGACACACAAACAGGATGACAACTTGAACGGTCAATGCAATTTATTGTGGGGCACCATTGTGTGCTCAAAAAATGCACTAACCGAGTAACGTAGCGTAACCGAGTCTAAACCATCGTAATTATCAACGTTTCATAAAAATGGTTGTTAACATTAACACATTCACATTTGCTTTGTGTTTCACAAAGTATATTGCGTACCTAGTAAGTGTATTCATTTTACGAACACTTAATTAACGTTGTCATATTATTGGTATTTTCAAAAAGGAAATGTCAGTGTTCATTCATCAGGTATCAAAATGCAACATCGCTTGAAATCCTTACACTATGTGATGCTCTTTCTTCAGACCCAGCTACAAACTCACTTGATTCATAGTGTTCAGGGTACTTGCCCGATACTGCATCATTTAATTGTTGTTGCTTCTCGACATTGTCGGCATTTCTCTTTTTCCTTTAAAAATACAATGGCTACTTTTAAAGCATGTGAACAATATATTACAATTATCTTATTATTATTATTTTTTTTTATCTTTTCAATAATAGAACTTAAATGATAATATTGTTTTTGTATGTGCTCATTTTCTTTAAAAGTGGTATACCGTTAATGAATAACATATTGCAAATATTTATCAAACGTTGTTTTCAACAAATCTTAAACACTTGTATTTGTGTTGGATTCAAACTGATTAATCATATATGGGATACTGTCATTTTACACTATTACCTTCGTAACACAATGAGGCCGATTGTGCCCAAGACAGCGACAACTAAAACCCCGATTCCGGCACCTAATCCTATGGCCAAAGTTTTTCCTGAAAAGTGAAGTACGGTACATGATGATATTATTTTTTTGTGTTTAAATTCCCCCGTGTTAAGTAGATTCTGTATCAACTTATGTATTGTTTAATTAGCGGAAATGGATACCGAAATTCTGCAATTCTGATTCAGGCAAGTTTCAAACAAATATAGTAATGATGTTTTACTTCTATTTTTAAAGTTGTTACTTTTTGATGAAAACGAAATCAGATAAATACTGGTTGCATTAAAAGTTATTACACATGCTGCATAATGACGGCAACTTATTTGAGCAGTTGTCATAGGATATTATTGAATCTATTCCAGATATTCTCCCACAGTTGTAAAGCTCTTCTTGTCCTTGAGTATGTGACCGTTGATCTAAAAACAAACACAGAAATAACGAACTTCTATATATTGTACCTGTATATACAATATCAATGAAATAAGGAATAGAAAATGCGTTGATTGATTGATTGATTGATTGATTGATTGATTGATTGATGATTGACTGATTGATTGATTGATTGATTGATTGATTGATTGATTGATTGATTCATTCATTCATTCATTCATTCATTCATTCATTCATTCATTAAATACTATATTATTATAATGTTATAATCTATTTTTATGTTTTACGTTATTAATATAAATGCATTCTTAAAAATATCCACATGTCTACCTGTAGAGTCGTGTACAGTATAACTGTATCTACTCCTAACCCAGTAAGCACCTTGCGGCACTGCACCAGTTTCTTCGTAGGTCTGCAGACATGAGCTCGCTTGTAGATACGTCCCTGTTTTTATGCAGGTCTCAATTTGCATGTTTAAGGCTGAAACATATTGATTAACGAATATACTCAATATGAATTAAAGTTATTTCCAATGTTATAATATTAAATGCATATGTAATGTTAAGACAAAGCTAACATAATCTGACTCTATACTTACTTTTTAAATCATTTACCATTGAAAGTGAAAGAAATTAATAATTTTCCGCGAAACTAATAACAGTGTCCAAATGTTAACAATTTAATAAGTAAGAAAGCAGTTACCGTCTGTTTTATTTTCACAGCAAACATACTTTCGTGTGTCATTGCAATGTCCGAGTTTAATATCGCTCCAATCTGCAGATCCATTTGTCATTTTATACTCACAAATATCTGCATTGCTCACTGGAAAAGAAACCGATGTGTGTTAAAACTGATCCATGAAAACGGCAAATTAATACATCAATGTATATATGAGTTATTGGTTGTTAAATGTAAAATAATGTAATGCCCTATGTATCTACGTTACCCTCAAACCATTCTAAGTATTCCAATACTGTTTTTAACGAAATTCTTGTATACCTTCCTCGACTTATTTTAATTACATGGGTCACGTTTTCGTTCTCTGTTATGTCATGTATTGCAGTCAAGTGTACTTATAGATTATACAAGTATCGTGTCCATAAAAACAGTATTTAAACATATATATCATGTTCATTTATACGATTTACACCGTATTACCTGAATAAAACTGGAGGTATTAAGTAAAACACCCAAACCATATAATCAAAAACAGTTTTTTTCTTTACACGTTTGCGATTCTAACTTTAAAATTTAGATGAAGGCGACAGTATTATAAAATGTATGAAAGTATTCTGATATTGTAATAAAAAACGTGGAGACAACTATGACAACACAGCTTATAAAATGTGAAAATGTTCAAACAAACCACTACATATGTTCTTAACATTAGTAGGTATCACAAATATCTCTGAGCGATATCGCATGTTACATGTCATTTTAATAATTTAATGCAAACATTACATGATGTATTCGGAGCACTTTAAATTAAGCTCCAAATGTAGGACATGTAAACATCTTTTTAAATGCATATTATAATCGGTAGAGAAAATATGTGCTTCTCATTTGCATAAATAATTCTTGAAATATAAACATGTATAACATGTTTGAATAATTACCATTTGCACTCGGTCCTCTGGTAATGTAGCTGCCTACCCAGAAAGTTGAATTGTTTGCTTTTTGCACGAAAGGTCCATGAATTAAATCTGTTATAACGCGACTACCGCCGGCCATGTTGCAACGGGACATTGCATTTGTCCAGTTCATTGGACTGTAATTGCACACGATGTTCTGACCTGAATGTATGAAACACATTTCGTTGCTAGCTGTCATTAGTCTAATGACCGGTCATGTATTGAAAGGTCGGATTATACCTACATCTAAATATTAAGCAAACTTGAAAGCAATATACATGTACTCGCCAAATGCAAAAAGGTCACACTATCGCAAATCGTTCGATTGCCGATGAACGTGTAATATCGTAAAAAGCAGATATAATAATACTACAAATTGTATATTGATTACTTCAGATGTGACTTTAATAGAACACAATATATTTCAGGTAAACGCAGTTATGTCTTGTTTTAATTTTAGTCCATGAACTATAAATGAGTCATTATCTAGAAGAAATTAAAAAGACAACATATTACAAAGCATATATAATGCTATGGTGTTTTATTCGATTTGTATTACCCGCTTCACGAGTTCTTAATAAATGACCATGCATTCTTGTTTTGCTGTTACGAATACGTCCAGATATTTTGACCTTCCATCAATGTTACATTGTTGCACTGAAAAAAAACTTTCGTTCTGGGTTTCATTTATTTAAACAGAACTATTGGCAGTCATCGACACAAATACAATCGTAAATGCCTACAACAGTATTCATAGAGATAAACAATGTGTTGTTCAGGTTTTGGTTTCGATCATGCTCAAGGCCTAGAAAATATTTTTGTATTTAGTCGAATAAAAGTTTAACAGGTGTACACATCTGTAGAAAACATAAACATGCTTATTCATACAAATATAAGTATTTCAGCAATTGAGGTAACAATCAGTTTATCAACATATCACAACAATTAGGGGAAAAACAATGTATCAACATAATTCAACATAAACATTACTTAAACTTACCCGCTGCGAAATACATACATACAATGAAGCTTCCAACACTTGAAATAAAAGTATTTAACCCAATTAAGATAACAACCAATTAATCAACATATAAATAACAAACAATAAACATTACGTTAACTTACCCGCTGCCAAATAAATCCATACAAAGAAGCATCCAAAACCAAAAATTAAGTTTTCCATATTGTTCGTGTTTGGTAAGATTTTCTTTTTGACATCAGTTTCGAATAAACACAAACCATTATCATGACGTTTATCGTAGGAAATTAATATCTACCTTGGGAAACCACAAAACAACTGTTATGCAAGTACATTGCTATTCATATTTGGCTATCCCTTATTTATAGTATATTTATCGTTATCTTCATAACAGATAATTCCATATTTGGTACTTTGAATGATAATTTATAAACGTTGAATTATAAATTTATAGATTCAAGTGTTTGCAAACTGTGAACGCTCGGCGTATGCAAAACAAATTGCGATAACGAGATCGTTAAGGACAAAGAATTGTTTGATAAACATACAGTTATTATGTACTAAAGCTAGATTTTTCCAATATGATATTACCTCCATTCTCCAATGTCGCTCTTTTTGGAGTCATTATCTGTCAGTATTTTTACTGTATGGTATATATTGTCTGCGTATTATTACGTGAAAGTGAATGCTAATAAGATACTATTTAGACAAACATAGAACTCCAATAGAACGATTTGTTAGCTGTATCTTACAAAATCATTGATCATGTATGTAATGTTTTGATGCAAACTGTTCTTCCGTACAATCGTCATTGAAAAATAAAGTTGAAGAAACATTCACTTGTAACAAATGTCAATTGTATGCACATCAATCAATTGTACCCTAAATTGAACTCACTCAAATATGACATGTTTAACGCTATTAACCTGTTTCACACAAAAGAACACTTACTGGTACAGTTGCAGGAGAGGAGTTCAAATGTTAGTGGCAAGAAAAGTTGGAAAGGTCCATTGCTGTAATACGCGAGCAACTTACAAATGCCAGAAAATGATTGGATGAACAAATATTGTACATATTATAACATGATAGTTGATAATTTTTCTATTGACAAAGAACATAATTATCGTTGTTAAACTAACCAATAAACAACGCAAAAAGAAGTTCTGATTCTGAACGGAGCATAGTAAAAAGTATTTCAAATTGCAATCAGAACTCCAAATCGTTGTTGATTGGCAGATAAACAACGATAATTCGAAAATTCTTTCTTAATTATACAATGAGTATATATTGGTATATAGGTAATATTACATGGCTGTGGTGTTCCGCTGGCTTGTATCGCTCGAGTTGATTGTGTAACGCTGTATTCCACGAGCGCGAAGGGAGAGTGGAATACGGCTTTATACAATCAACGAGAGCGATACAAACCACCGGAACACCACAGCTATGTAGTAGTCCATGTATTATAAACCTCCTTACTATCAAAACATCCACAATAATGCTACCGATACAAACAAAATAATAACAAACAGTACTGTAAAAGAACGCGCATAAATACATGTCATGTAGATCAATGACGCCATACAATTCAAATCAACATGTTGTAACGGCGTCGTCGTGTCTATAAATAGAAAAGGGTGTTTCCCAATGTCGCTCGGAACCATTGTGTCCACCAGGTGTCGCTTCTCGACTAACCTGTGTGATTTCGCGCTGTGCATGATGAGTAAGCACTATTTTCATATGGCGCCAACTGATGCATGAGATGCTTCCTGTAAACATTTGCAAAAATCGTCATACAGCCTTTTAGGACATAACTTGGTTCAAGTTCGCAATCTGTGCATTATTTTATTCAATTTAAAAATATAATCCGCCGGTTTTTTCCACAACAGGAAAGTTTTTAACTGTATTTGTTCACTTATAAATAATGTGCGAAAGTGACAGTAGAAACTGCATGACAACGCAATTAAAACGCATTTTATTGCACGAACAGGTATAAACACAATGCTTTGACTTTTGAAGTTAATAATGATGACATAGTTATCATGTTTAAACAGGATTTTAATAAGAATATACGAAAATTGTGCTTGTTTGGAAATTATTTCATTCCTCCGCGGACTATATCTTAGTGTATGCACATTTAGCCAAATATGGATAGTTATCAGTTCCTAGTATAGAGCTTAGATGAAAGCATTGACATCACACTCTATGTATAGAATGGCTCGAAACGTTACGGAAATATACAATACTTAACCAACTTGAAAGTAGTCCGGGTTTTCCAGCCGTTGGATATGGAAAATTATATCACAATATTGAAATACGGAAATTCTGTCTGAATGGTTGTATTTTATTATTTTATTTATATTTATACATTTCCCATTTTGGCGTGTTTCTGGTTTCGGTATAAAATAGAACATCTCAAAACTTAATACAAATTGTTCCATAAGGACGTCATTACAATAAATTTACATTATATAAACAATAATTAACATCGATATTACACAAAAGGTCTTAATATTTCACTCGTTCGATAAAAATTGAACCCCTGATATGACAGGCATGTACTATTTTATGCGAGTTGATACCCATACCTTCAGTAATATGTGACATACCAGCCTACATTAGCAAAATGTTATATAATAATGAGAGGTTAATAAATGTCGGCGCGGGGGCATGCCTCGATAATAGCCCAGGCAAGGCGATAATGGCCCGAGGGCTTTAGCCCTAGGGCCATTTGCGACTTGCCGGGGCTATTATCGAGCCATGCCCCCGCGCCGCCATTTATTGACCTGTTTAATACATATGTTTTTACTGCCATTCATATTTGTTTCTTATGACATTTGTGTTGTCTTATTTCTTTCCAATTTAGATCTATAACCTATTAAAATTGTTGTCAAAAGAAATGTAAATGTAAACAGTTTTCACGCTTTATCATGTTTATTTACATCTTAACTTATAACCAGTTCATGTTATGGTATTTTAAGTATTTTTTTAATTCTTAGAAGCGACCACAAACAATTTTCAAGACGCAACAGGGGTGAACGTAGCTGTAAAATGTATTTAATTTTACCTTGACATATCTACATTTGCTACACATGTAGATCTGGTGCAATTCGACAAATCTATATCTCCGTTAAATATAAAACGTTTAACAATAGGAAAAATACATTCGTAGATTTGAATTCCAATTTTACTCCTGTGTAGGACAAGTAATGCCCAAGCAATGCAAAATGGCTTAGATACGACCGTGTTGGTGCTATCAAGGACATGTAGATTGTACACGTCATCACTAGTGATGTCATTTGTTTCAAATGAACTAGAACGTTAGATTGCTTTTCTTTTTTCTTGTGGAGTTTAAATGTGGGTGTATCATAATCTAGCATGCATCGTTGTGGATTGATTATAAGATTTGTGTAAAAACGGTGACGTGTTAATAAATCAAAAGGAGTTTACAGGACCTGTTAAACTTTCAGCCTAGGAATTGTAATGTACAAGTGGTAGGACTGTAGACTAGGTCAGGAGCATTCACGATGTGGATTTAGTCTTACTAGCAAAGCACCTCTAATGCTAAAGCATTGATAGTGTTTGGTGCTTGTTGGCTTTATCGGCGGAAATAACAGAACTTCTTGATGCCAAAGGTATTTTTGTCTCTCTGTACTTTCTATTTTAGTTTTGTGGCGATATGTTCTATCCAGTGTAAAGTACTTTCCGCCATTTTAAGCTACGTAAAGGTGTTTCAGACTGCTTTAAGGCTGTCTCAAAATTTTGAGTTTCACGTTGTCAGCCATCTTTTTCGTGAAATGACGTCAAAGTCGCGCGTGCGAAAGATCGGCGGGGCAATTATCATAATCTGCACCGCTGTGGCGGGGCACTTTTCGATAATAACATGTGAGGAGCAATAATGGGGATGTTTTACGTACAAAAATGTTACTATGTATAGTAACATATGTATTAAAACATAATAAATATTATTCATACGAAGATAACTAACGTAAGTTAAACTATGTTGTCGAATTTAGGCGACATTGCCGGGCGACATATCAAATTGTTGACCGCTGCAGTTTATATGCATTATATCGAGAAATAATCAAGTGAGGTATAATAATTAACATTATTGACTGCTTCGTTTTTGTATGAACAAAAAAAGAAAACAAAATGGTGAGGTATGATAAATTTGAAATAATATGTCATTTATGAATAAACGTCAAATGAAATGGCTAAAATTAGTTCGATATTTTTAAAACATTGTCTCTTATAGCGCTTAACATGCACGTCTAAACAACGTTGTTCTAGCATGTCCGACTTTTAAAACAACTGTCGTGGATTCAAACTTCAGCGGATTTTTAAAGTTATTTTTTATAGATAATATTTGGGTTTTTTAGTGCAGATGCTTTTGCTTTTGAAGTACACAGCTTAAGACATGCCTTAAAAATACGAACATCTGGGAATTTTTTAAGTCAAGGTGTTTATCGCTTTAATGCGGGAAATTATTTTGAGCAATATCAACGAATCGTTTTTTAACACAAAATTAGACTTGTTCGAACTTTCTCTATGAATTGCACAGCACCGCATATTACTGTATGTATCATGGTGCATTCACAAAATAGGAAAACATCTATAACATAAATTGGAAACAAATATTGGCATCCAGAAAGCAGACATATAATAGAACGGTATGCATAACACACACACACAAAGCACGAGGATTATTCGTTTCAACAAGATAACAGACGATACCAATAAAAATATCAAAACAAAATAGTTCAATATTAGATAAAAGGAATATTGCGACGTTTACATGTAAATTAAAAAAAAACAACGTATTTCTATGTTGACATACAGTAACACGTACAGTTAAATGTTCAACGAGTATATATGACAGCAAGTAATTTATTAAATAGTTCAATACACGCGACAGTTAGTTATTTCTTTCTTTAATATTTCAACATGCAATGCGGTTAAGTAATTTGCTTCACATTTCTACAAAAAGCCAAGTCTATGCAACACAGTATACACGGGAACATACATAAAAACAACGAATTATTTACACGTTCAATCAAACGAAATGCCAGTGGGGCTATAAACCGGAGTACAACATATTTTGAATAGGCGTTACACATGTAATTACACTTATAAGCAATGGATGTTTGATTTCATTACAATAAATGTTGCAGATACAATGCTGATACAACCGTTCGCTATATTCAGAGACGTGCTAACGTCCATGGATGCGTCCTAATTGGCCAGCTCGTGCATTTGAAAAGCAGCCTGTAACCAATTCCCAAAAGCAGCGGCTTCCTGACTAATCTGTACCAATTCAACAATATCTAACTTATCACCAAGTAACAAAGCTTTCGCAGTTTGTATCCTTTGAATTCCAACATCTTCTATGTTAAAACTCTTCATGCGCCTGTAGAGGTTGTTTGGACCAAGTTGTGTGATAAATGGCTGCATTTGTTCCCATTTTTCCAACTTGTGCACATCTTCGCCTAGAAGCACAAGTGTTGTGCGTACGATGCGTACTATCCTATTGTCTGGATTAGGCAGGGATCTAATTGTTGCAATGCATGAACTATTTATTTGTGATATGGACTTCAGGCATTTATTATATTTCAAAAGATGCATGTGCCGAATACAGGCTCTTTTAAATATATCTTTCACCTGACTGTCGCGATATAGACCCTTGCAGCATTTAGGGCCTGTGCCAATGGTAAAATGTCTTTACCCTTTTCATGTTCTCTGAGCTGTGCAATAATTTCTCTCCGATACTCCTCAAATTGTTGTTGCGGATCTCTTTCTGCAATAACTCTGTAGTTTATTACGTGCCCTTTAGCAGTTTCGTTCAACGTTGCGTTGATATTCAGAACCATTTCAGAAATGCGATCGACTGGTACACGTACAATTATGAGTCCGTCTTCCATTGGGCGGAATACGCTCGCGTCATCGTTAACACCCTCGTGATTGTCATCCTCCGTAAATTCGTCGTAGTGGCTTATAATTTCCCTAAGCGTGTATCGCAATGCTATTTTTGAAGTTCTGGCGTTGGCCAAAATACCAAACTTTACCTCCAAATCCTGTCCACCAATACAAGTGATCTCACCACCTTTGTGTGATATTGCGTTCAGACCGCATTCTTCTAGATACGGGTTAGGACCCCATCCTATGTCTTCTACCTTGGGGAAATATACCACCCAGTCGTGAACCACTTTGACTTGGACACTGTAAATTGCAATTAAATCAAAGTCCTCTTTCTTGTCAAGTGAACGACCCACAAGTTCTGTTTTGTATAATCCAGCTCATGGAAACCGAATTTTAATCGATAAAATCGTCCTACTAGGCAGTTGCCAGATTTCATTCTGTATTTCTCCTATAGAGTCATCCGTTATATTGGTATCATCCTCTTTCATCACTTGAATGAAATCCAGCTGTAGGTTTGTGTCATCGAGCTTTTCTAATTCCCAACACTTGGCTTTCTCATTATAGTATTTTGCAAGGCATCTAAATTCTTGTCTTACGGCCATCGCACTGTTTAGTTGAAAACGCAGTTCTAGCTCTCCCTCTGGACATATGACAACTCCTTGTTTGCTTTGATTAACTATCATCTCCATTTCAAACAATCTAGGCTTTAGGAAAGCCTGAGCTTCAAATTCCGATTGCGTCAGTGGGTTTGTAATTAATTGCCATGTACATTGGTCAGTAAAGTGTGTATACTTTAGCATTTCTGGATCAGGAAAGATGTATCGTGTGTCTACAGGCGGACCAGCTCCCCAAAGAACGTCAACGTGCCTCCAATGTCCGTCAACCAACACTGCGTTCCATTCTCTTGTGTATTTTTCCTTCAGTTTTCTTGGGGATAGTAGCTTCCACCTTTGACAAAGCCTTTTATTATTACACATGGGATATCTGCGTAGAAACACATTAAAGCAAACAGAACAGCACACGTGTTTTTATTGCAGTGAATAGACGTCAGCTGATTAAATACCGACAGTAAATCTCCAGACGATTGGTACACTGAATAGTTGGCGATGTGCTCAGCTAGCCAATAATATAATATCCGTACTTTGTCTGCCTGACTATAATTTTTACTTGCAGACTGTAGTTTTTCTACCATTGTCTCAACAATATCTTGCACTGTACTTTGGTCGTTTATTGGCGTTGCCTTACAGATTTCGTCAACGATGTCCAGATCTATCGTATAACGTATATCTCCTTGCGGTGGTGTAGGAATATGGCCGATAGAAGCAAGCAATGTCGTGTCGTTAGTATAAACCTTGAATTTGTCGTTGTAGAACATAGATAGGTTGGTCCTCTTCGGTAAGTATGTTGACATAAACCAGGGCCAGGTGGTTCCGGTTTCCTCGCTGTCCACGTGATATGAAACTTGGCTACCCATTACTATGACATCTATTCCATCAACGCAGTAGTAAAATCCATTGATATGTTAGTAAATTCGATGTTAACACACTACTTGTTCACTTCGACGCGCATCACCTAAACTAACCTAAAACTTATACCATCTATTTCCATGTGTTTGTTTTATTTCTATTTGTTTAGTATATAATCATACAAAATGATAATTTCCTTTCAGTCCATGCGATAACGACAGTATGGCTTAGTTAAAATATAAATACATCCGTGTATTGGTTAAATTACACCAATATTGAATAAAGAAGTATAATTATTATTCAGAGGTTTGCTACAAATGATACTATCTTCACCGTTCCTTTGTGAAGTAAATAAAGCGATATCACATTAGCGCAACCCGAGTATAGAAGTCACGCGGAAGTTCAATACCAACCTAATTAGTGTATGTATATATTTATCGGTCAATGTAGATTTTTAGATTTTAGGCTAATCGGGTACTTTGAAACGCACAACGGTAACTGTTATACTCTATCCTCAAACTACGGAACATTATATTACGTGTCCGATCCTTATTATATTTCCATATTCCAACAATATAGCAATTATTTTGGAAAAGCACTCAAATGATGTTGGCTAACTCTGATAATACTCAGCGTTAAAATACATCATAAGTAATGCAAGTCTGGCGTTTCGATTCGGGCGTCGAAGATTCGAGCCCATGTAGAGCCAATACCTTTTGTCTTTTTCTTAAGTGTTTCTTTAAAGAGCGTAAGAGTTATTTAGTCTATATGCTCTTGTCTTCAAAAGTGGCATGTTTCAAAAATGTGAAAATCTGTGATAACTTCCCTTAACGATGATGATACGATTCCATATATTCAAGGGTTGGTGCGACAGCGAAATAAAAGTTGTATTCAAGTCCTCCTGAAAATAACCAATGTTACTACAGTAATAAATATCGAAGTCAAAAACGCTATCAACAGACTTAAACTTCGAACATAATCATGGATGATGAATTGTTTAACAAACTTATGGAATATTCGTGTGTAAGTATATTAATTATATGTATTCATGCAGCTCTGTAGTGTCCGATGTCTTTTGTGACTAATTATACGACACAATAAGAATCCAACATGAAATCATTATGAAAGACTGCTGATTATTCGACCTGTTTTCCACAAAGAAACAAATTATTCTGATATGTTCACCTAAGCTACAATTAAATTAATAATTTAGGAGTATAATATTATGAATCCAGTCCTGTCGAACGTTAAATCGTCAACTGCAAAAATATGACGCTATTATATTATCCTCTCACTGGATATGATGACTTTACACAGTAGTCAAGTTCAGATGACCTTTTTCGGAGCCACTCAAATCACTGCCTTTAATATAATTTTAAAAATAAACCCCCAAGACGTGTAACGTCTTATCGGCTTATGTAGACTAATTTTAGTCTCCGAAAACAAACTGCTTGAACTGTGTATAAAATGTAAAGGTCGACAAATCCTTTTTCTTGTTTTATCTTACCAAGTTACATTTTCTTGGGTTACTGTCTTGAGCAAGATCTAAATGGCAAGCACGTTATACAAGGAGCAAAGTAGGAGAAAAGTAACATAATTTATTATGAATTCGATATTTGACATAAAGTGGAGCAAAGTAACATAATTTATGATGAATTCGATATTTGACATAAAGTAGGAGCAACGTAACATAATTTATGATGAATTCGATATTTGATATAAAGTAGGAGGAAAGTAACATAATTTATGATGAATTCGATATTTGACAGAAATGACAGCATCAGTCTTCGGCTTAAGCAACACTTAATCTCTTTGCTAATGTCACGTGAAAAATAAATGTAAGTGATTTTTATCTCGAATCAGTGGCAAAATCACTTTTGAAAAAATGCTCAACTTTCGCGTGTTTTGGTGGCGATAGTCATTTAAACGTGACCTGTAATGCGTTCTCTTCAGTAACTTACATCGAACAGTTTTGGAGCGAACCTTATGATTTGAAATAGTGCGATTGAGACTAAGACAACTCTCACAAGATATTACGAATTAATATCGATCGTAAGAGTTACCTATCTTGTGTTTAAATATTAACTGACTTGTTAATCGTATAGGTTATAATAAAAACAGTTAAACCAAAACCTTTCCAATTCAAAGTCAACATAAAAAAGGCGTGAAGTTCAGAAATATCAATAATCCTATTATTTTATTTATTTATTTTTTTTTTTTTTTAATAAAATAATCATATCGTGTTTTTGTATTGTTTTGTTTTTCTTGTCGTTGTTGTTTTGCTATATTTATTATACTACAGGAGCATTATATACATTTTATCATCATCATCGTCGTCGGCTTCGTCGTCGTCGTCATCATCATCTGCAGCAGCAGCAACGGCATCATTATCATCATCATCGTCGTCATCATCATCATCATCATCACCGTCGTCGTCGTCATCATCATGATCCACATCATTATCAACAACAACAACGTCATGTTCTTCTGCTTCATCATCATTGTTACTGTTATTATTTTGTATTATTAACACAAAAAAAACACCATCACCTTCCTCATCATCATCAACAACGGTATCTTTTTTCATAGTTAAGTAGGGGACATTTAAAGCGAACGAGTTTGGTCAATGGTATTTACGATTAACATTGCGCACACCATAGATAATCTATTCTCGCAATGTCACGGGCTGGTAACCCAATGTGCCATTAGCTGTCATGGGGTCTGATGACACTGCTAAGTCACTTCGACGTTAACGTGCAAAAAGGATCCCGGATTTGACGTTGTCGATTAGCAAACACGACTGGGTGTGAAAGTATCGTTCGGAAATCCGAAAACACATTTCCAGAAACTGGTGATGTGCCCAATACAAATTGCTTAGACATTTCTTCTTTACAGAACTAATAATTTGTTCGCCTGTTTTACTGGAGCTCATTCATTGCGTCTAATACTCATTTGAGGTGATGTCTACCCGCGTAAAAACTGCTATAGATTTGTCTAGTTTTGAATGTTTAATTGTTTCAAAAAGTGAATATACATAAGCCGATGTAAAGGTATGTTTAAGGGTTTAAAATAAGGTCTGATGTAAAGTGCAGCTAAGGATAAAGTGTGTATCCACGATCTTACAACAGATACGGTTGCCTAAATAAAAACAAGGCAATTAAAATTAATGACCATAATCTTAAAGGGACCTGTTCACAGATTGGCAAATTGACAATTGTCAAAAATTTTGTCATAGATTCCCAATAGAAATTATACAAACAAGCTCGATAACACTCATGACTAAGAAATATATTGGAAATATCGTTTCGTTTATGGATATTCATCAATCGAAACGAATAAAAATATAAAGCGTTGCAACGCTTTTCATCGTCAAAAATAGAAAACCAAATGTATAAGTGAAAATGGCCGAGTGCTTCGCGCATTTTTATCTCAAAGGTAACGGGCTCCGAGTCACGGCGAAGGCAAAATTTTAAATTTATCTTTTTTCCTTTATGTAATATTTGTTTTAGATTATTCCAGATGCTGTAGTTTTTGCAGTAAAGACATCAAATGACAGTTTTCAAATATTCGAACAATCTGTGAACACGTCCCTTTAAGAAGAACCACTGTTGTAAAACGTTGTATTGGCTTATTTTTCACAAAATAGTTTTAGACTGACCAGCCGAAAACTCCCATACCAGTACATGTATGCACGTTAACTCGTCAGTTGGTTAATGTTACACCACACTAAAAAACGAGTCAAAGGTCGAATAACGTGTTTTTTTTTATTAATTCGACATTTTGATGTTTCCTTCGTTATTATTATGCTTGTCTATCTGATTATAAGTTAGTTTATTACTTGCATCTACTTATTTTGAAACTTATTTATATTAAAAATCGTATGGACACACTTTCAATAAGAAATAAGTACAAACACTTCTGAAAATGCATGCAGTGGGCGGTTGGTATTAACATTAGTAGACTCAATATACACCAAGTGCAATAAGCTTTCAGATGTGTTTGCCATTCATCCTTCCTGGTGTTTATAATTGCTTTGTTAATGAAGCGACTAGGTTAAGTAAAGTATGGTGTTTATATGTTTGTTAACCGTGAAGTACTTGTTCCTCCAACTATTGTATAACCAAATGTATATTGTTCCTCTTACTGCATACTTGTATGCCTGAGATGTAAATAAAGTTCTGTTCTGTTCTGTTCTATAATTTATTTAATGAAGCGATTGGTTAAGTAAAGTATGGGATTTATATTAACCATTTATTATTTGGTTTTAAAAGTACAGGTGTATTCTGAGTCGTTTCGCTGACAACTAGTTTCTCTATATCTACGACAACGACATCAATGGGGTAAAGCCGTCTGAATTGGGATATTTATGTGGCATATAATGAAGGTGAAAAAAGTATAAAATAATGGGAAGGGTTTACATTTTCAGAGAACGAACAGATACTTTTGTGTCGTGTTTGTTATTTTTCTTGTTTACATTCGAAGCGTTTCTTGCATAATCATACTGTATTTATTATAGACGTCTTTGTATTGCACATTTTTATAAAATACTGTAGTATCACTTAAATTGCTATGGGACATGATTCGAAGACATATTCCTTTTTTTGAAATCCAGACACTTGGTTAAATGTGCGCACACAAGTATTTCAAAACGAAACAAATCAAACCGCCACCTTTTTTGCTGCTAAACAAAACACAAAGCACAACTTGTGTGAAGTTTTTATTTCCCAATTCTCATTCGTTGTACTTGCATACTTGCAAATACTTGATGAATATTCATAGGAAACTGTTCTTTACATTTGATCTAATAAATCGTAAACAGTAACCTCACATGGGAAGTCATAGTGTGTAGATATAATGTATTAGTAAGCGAATTCTATACACGGAGTCGCGAGAAGATATGTACCTTACTTACAACAAGAAATGTAATTTATACAGGATATCTGTTGATATCGGTGTACGATCTGACACCGAAATCAACAAATTTTCTTTTTATTATATGCTAATAAGCTTTTGTCCACCGTTTATTTTTACATTTTAAATGGGTGAATTACCAATTTTATTTCACTGATATGTTCCTATAAATCACTGGAAAGCAAATAAAAAAGCATATTTTCATGTTACACATGCTGCAATAATTAATTATTTCCCTTATACCAACTTAAAATCACCAAAGCTTATGTTGCAGAACATCTGTCTACAAGGGCGGCGGATTATCTCCCTTAGACCACCGTCGTCGACTAGTTTTCACGGTGCGTTTTCGTCAAGCGATGATTACTTCCTTTAGAACAAAAGTACTAATTACAATATGCAAATGATCATGATGTGTGAACACATTCTTATGTATGCATTGTTCAAAGTATGCGTGTACATGCATACATACAGACAAACATAATTATATGTACAAGTTAAAATATCTTGTTATATTCAAGTTATATAATTATTTCAGTACGATGAGCATGTTGTATTGTAATCCAGAATCATCAGATTTGCAAGCAACATCAACCTTGTTGACCTAAGTTCAACATTCTAATACGGTTCTACAAAGAACAACAATATCTTACCAATTGCGTATAAATAACTACTCTGATTTCCAATAGACTTATTTGACGTACATTATTCATATTTCGACCTAGACATCTAGCTGACTAATAAGACTGCGGTATAAAATATAATTCATTTCCTTCACCTTACGATGTATTAGGGAAGATAGGACTGAATTTGTCAGAGAACTCTTCGACTTAGTCGGACCAAACCTGACGTTGGCACGCCATTGTGAGTAACACTTGGCATTTAGACTATACCATAAACACATAGAAAATACATGTCATAATCAAATTGTCAAATACAATTATCAGGAACGACACAGGACTAAAATACCAACATGACAGGGACCAATTTGTGGCACTTGAATTGAGTGGTATTATTTAGTACGGCGTTTATTCTTTCCAAGTCTTTTGAACGATTTGTCAGTTGCATGCGTCTGAAAGATGATCCTCGGCGCGCTAAATTATAGATAATCAAGCGCTTGTTGCACCCTGATCTTGAATAATCAATCACTGTAATTAGAGCGGTTTTTATTTGTTTTTGACATGCAGTTATACGTTATCTTTGAAAGATAATGCTGATTTGTGGCGAAATGACAGCATTACAATAGGGTACGAGAATTTATTTTCTGACAAGGCATAGCAAATTCCCTGTGCTCGAAATCGTGGTTCTAGGTCAGCGCACATTATTAATGTAAACTGGCATGTTTTTAACAAAGGCGAGTGTAACTGTTTTATAGTTCTACACTCTACACATGTTCACAATAGTTTGTGATCTTCTAGAAATGACTATTGAAGCGTAACAGCACTTTTATTTTGTTTTGGTGGTCGCCAGCGACTTTCCAGCTCGAGTGTTGCACAGCCGCAAAACAGCTCTGTTTTGTTGGTAGAAATTGGTACATCATTATGCATCAAAGGGACTATGTCTACAAAATGGACCCCAAAAGGGCATCTTCAGTATCTAAAAAAATCTTAAATATTAATATGACTTGTGCATATATTAAAGGTAAAGAGTTAACGCATTCTGAGAAAAGAATCATTACTATAATATAGGTCGTGTTTGGTTAACCCTGTTCTTGATTACAACGTGATTTGACGTCAAAATTGTGAATATATTGTATATATAGCCATAGTTTGCACATATTTTCTGGCAGGTCAGAATAGCACAGATGGTTAGAGCGCTGTCGATCGTCATTTCTTCTTTCGACTGCGCCAACATGTTCGATATCCAGTATGGATTTTCGTGTATTTTATTATATTTTTAAGCGGTTTTCGCGTTAGGCTTTTGATCCAGAGGTCATATGTTCTGTCCCCGGTGGCGGCACTGTTTTAAGCTTTTCTTGTAAAAATACTGGAGTTCTTTAGTTCAGACGCTTACGTTTTTTTTCCAGTTTAGGCATTAATGGCATATTTAAAAAAATACAACAATCTGTGAACTAGTCCCTTTAAAGGCAACCATAGGTAAATGGTCGGGTAACGAACGGAAAAAAGCCTTGACACATTTAAGCATGATTTAATTCTAATCGCTTAGGTTTCTGGCAATGTGTTGTCGTTGAATAGTAACACATTAGTTGAAAGAGTTAGATCACCGTTTGTGTTGCAGTCGTGCACACATTCGTTTTATGAGGCGTGTCGTGTGACACTCTGGCTTAATGGATGTGCGTAAAGTGTCGTCCCGGATTAGCATGTGCATGGACGACACTTTCCGCTTGTATAGTATTTTCTGTTTCGAGGTAGTCTCTTCTTAACATAAATCCACTGTAGGCGGAAAATGTCGTCCCGAATTAGCCTGTGCGGACTGTACAAGATAAGCCGGGACGACACTACGCACATGCAGTAAGCCCGGGTTTCCCACGACACGCCTCATATATAGTTTATATTAAGCGTCTATAAAGCAGTATTGAATCAAAATCTGTATATATTACTACCATCCATTACATATAGCAATCAGTTCAATAAAACACAACTCGCATTGAAACAGCCGAATAATCTCTTTTGTGAGGTTATGGATTCGTTTGTAGTTAATGCGACATTGAATATGTCTAGTTTAATTTTACAACATAGTGTATTATGACATTTCTGTTAATTATTGAACGATTTGAAGGATCGAATTTTCAGTTCACGTTTATATGATGTTTTTGTTAGCGCCTTTCTTTGTTTTAGGTTTATGATATTAGTTCCCAGCAGAAATAAAAAAGGAAAACAAACGGAATGAAATTTTATAGACCAAATATATAATATATTGTTATCATGTCTATCACAGGAAATCGTGCTTGTGCAAGCAAACCGTTAGGTTCCGTTCATTGCGACCATAGCGCAATATTTTCTGAGACAATTTAAAAGTCATTGTAATACATATAGAGGAGGATATTTGTTGGTTTCAGTGTCAGATTGTTTCTTATTTCATGAGTTTTCTGTGACCACAAATCAAAAAGCATACGATCTTACACTGAAATCAACACATTTTCTTATTATTTCAAGCTTTTGGACTATAAATATAATAGCATTGCGCGAGATACGCTTAAACGTCACAAGTTATGTATTTTGACCTCATGTTTCCAAAAATGTCACTTATTATGGAAAATACTCAATATAGTGACATGCTTTCTTCGTTGTTGTCAGGGGCGTAACTAGGCATACTGCAATACGCCCGTGCGTATAAATGGTAACGCTTGCATGGAATTGGAAAGTTCTTCAAAAAAATTGAAGAAAATCATTACAAACGAGTCCTATGTAGGTTTCGTGACGACATATGCACTGTCCGATTGATAGCCTTGTGTAAATTTTACACAACCAACATATATTATTTTGTTAGTTAAGTTAGTTTATTCATGTTTATAACTCGGAGAAACTGTCAATTTAGTGTAACCTAAATTGGCACTTTTTGTTGTGTGTGTATACTTAAATTGGGCCTAGGTACGCCCCTGGTTGTCGTGTAATTATTTTATTTTATTTGTATAATGTGTTTTCTGGTGTGCACATGTATGTAAATACCGTGCATGCATAATTGTACTGTACATGGAAGGTGAACCACTTCTGGTATGCTATTTATACTGGAAAAATAGTCCGTTTTTTTATTTTATCTGTTCACTGTTCCATCAGTGGAAATATCTTGGAATTTTTATTTCACCAATAAAATTCTATATTTTACATAAAGGCATGAAACAAATATACATACTCAACAATTAAGGATTTTCAGAGGTGAAACAATGAATTATTGTTAATGACTTACGAATATCCTTTGGTTTAAACCATGTGGTCATAACTTGTAAACGTTTAAAAGTGTCTTTCTTTAAACTAAATCATTTTAAAGATCAAATTTCATTGTCACCTGTAAACTTGGTTTCTTCATTTCCTTTTCGTTAAGTGTGTTCATCAATCAGCTACCACTGTCGTGGCTCCATTACTTTCAATTTGCGCATGTCGCGCGGTATGCCATGTAGCAAATCTGTCTGTCTGTGATGTGAAATTGCATATTTCGAAGGTGGCGGTTTCAATGTTGATATAAATAAGGCATGCCGTGGGAAAACCGGTCTTAATGCACGTGCGTAAAGTGTTGTCCCGGATTAGCCTGTGCAGTCCTCACAGGCTAATCCAGGGCGACACTTTCCGCTTTTATGCTATTTTCTGTTTCAAAGTCTCTTCTAAACATTAATCCACTGTAGGCGGAAAGTGCCGTCCTGGATTAGCCTGTGCGGACTGCACATGCATTAAACCAGGTTTTCCCAAGACACGCCTCGATTATCATTTCTTGAAAGCCAGAAGGTGCCGTCAACATAATGTGCAAAAAAGGCTGACATTCCTTTCTGGCTTTCAACCTGCGATTTGTTTAGATAATGCTCATTTATGCGAATCCGACTCTATTCTAGTCTTATATTCTAGTTATCTATTAAAGTCATTTAGTTAATGTTTTATAATTATACCAATTGCAATTCAAGTAAGTGTAAATTATATTTTGTAACAAGTATTTATATTTATAACCGATGCTTGATGACGACATTAAATCAAGGAATTGTGTTCGTAATTTTTTCATGAAGCTTCAGGTTTCACTGCAATAATATGTTTATAATAAAACGTTGGTACATATGTTACGATAATGCGCATTTATGCTATTCCGAGCCTGTTCTAGTTAATGTTTTGTTATTATGTTATCATATTATAAATGACATTTCAAGAAGACATAATTCTGTAAAAAGACACAAAGCATATATATATATACAGCAGACGTTTGGAAATATGTCTTGTAAACAGGTACTAGTATTATTATTGCTTGATGATATCATGCAGACGAGGAATAAATAATGTTTGCGAATTTACATAGAGGTTCAGGTTTCAATGAAATGTTGCAATTTGTTAATTTATAATATAACGCTGTTAATATATCTTCGGGATCATGCGCATTTTTACTTTTTGTTGCAAGAGGGGACATATTTTGCATCTTATATTTGAAGCTTTTATGTTCAGCAATCTGCTGCAAAGTATAAGTTGCAAACTATTGAGCAAATATATCATTGACAATTATTTGTTGAATTGTTATTATAACATGATACTCCCTAATTTTTCTATAGTCAAAGAACAAAATCATCGTTGTTAAACTACCCTATTAACAACGCAAAAAGATGTTCCGATTCTGAGCGGTGCTTAGTAAAAAGTAGTTCCAATTACAATTGCAAAAACATGTTATATCATGTTAGAATCGTGGTTTAATTCCAACGCATTAGAACTCCAAATCGTTGTTTATTGGCCGATAAACAACGATAAATAAAAAATGTCATAATTTTTCAACGGTGTGTGCAATGTTGGTCACATTTACAAAAAAAAGCAACAATGAAAACTATGGAAAAACACGTTGTTATATGCCGGGTGTATGACTTCGAATTAAAAAAAATCTAACAAATATTTTCCCGTTAAGGTTTAACTACGTGTACGTCTAGTGTTCAGAAAAAAGAATTATATTCCACGATGTTGAGCATGATATTTATAAGTTAACAATAATATTTATTGTGATGATATTAATAATTTATATTATTTAATATTTTAGTTAGGTCGCGGCGGCGTAGTGGATATTGTGTCCGCCAAGCGATCGGGAGGTTCCGGGTTTGATCCCCACTCTGGGAGCGTACTCAAGATCTAACCCAAAGACACCAAGTACTGGTTCTACCCAGGAAACGGACTCGAGAGTGTCTCATTAAGCCTATGGCTTTCGATGCAATCGAGCTAAAATAAATATGTTTAAACTAATAATTTATTGGATTGTTAATATTGTTTCCAATTTTTATCGACAGATGAATAAAATTGTCAATTTTGAATTAAAAATCTTTCTTGTTTTCGCCCATGCCATTTCCTATGAAAATGTTTTAGATAATAACAATCAACCAAAATACAAGTTACTGAAATTCTTTGCTCATGTTTAATCAAATCCATTTTGCCGCTCGTTCTTTCGTGTTTTGAAATCACTATCTTAAACGGCTATATACGTTTTCTTCTACGGTAGCATATTACAATCCTGTTAAAACAATGAACGGCTCCTTTATGTCCGCAATAAAACTAGGTTTATTTCCCTTTGTCAATTAAACTCGTATGAACGCCCGTCAAAACACGTCTGAGTTACGCTTTAAGAGACCGACCTTTCACCTCACACCCGCTGTCCCCTAAATAAAGGAGCCCTAATACGTTCAAATTACTGGTTGCAACGCAGAGAATAGCCCCAATTTGACAGGCCTGTGTACGCCCATTTGTGAACATTCTAACCGCATTGTAAACCCCCCCGGTCTGCTATTACCATATAAATTTAAATGTGCGCCCGTCGTCACAAAGGTGGGGGCGGGGCTAACTAATAATAGGGGACTTTTGTAGCCACTACACTCCACCACTTTATTGGCTGGCGAAATTGATACGTTAAGGCTAATTATACATATAATAGGTAAATTGATTTTACTGTTGGGCGAATTAGAAGGCATATTTTATGTTTAACATCAGAGCATTGTTTTATTTTTGTGTGCAACAAAATCAGTGTACCTTTATTGTATTCGAAGTAAAAAAAAAACTAAAATGGTGGCATTTTGTTTGTGTTTTGTTTCTGCAATATTTTGTTTCAATGCAAGCATTAACCTGTGTAACTAATATTTCCATTTGTTTCGTAGCTACACGCGGAATGGGTATTTCAGTTTGCACATTAATATAATGAATAATTAATTAAATGCATAGATGATGTATGTACAAAAACAGTTTGTTTTACAACAGTAAGTAATAGCGCACAGTCATCTACATCCTTATAAACGAATTGAATGGGTGGGTAAACAACAACAACAAAATGCCATTGAGACTGTCGTTCAGTTAAAAACAAGTTGTATTCGTGGTATGGTATTTTACACACATGTATGTGGGACCTTGTTCGTGCAATAAAAAAGAATTTCTGCAATATAATAATGTTTTATGTTGTATTTGTCAACAATAATTTTTTCCTACTTCGGTTTTTGATAATAATATTATAAAATGTGAGCTATTCTTTAAATGGATCGATCAACAATAATTTGTTTAAATGAGCATGTTTTCTAAATGTTCTTCAAACTGGCAAACGTAACAAAACGTGAGAACAAAACGATTTTTTCTGTTTTATGTCATTTTATTCATTTCTTTTATATACAATACATCGTCGGAACAAATTGTATTCTAATCAAAGAAATTTCAAATGAGGCAACATACACGTGTTCATAAAAATAAACATTAAAAAATTTATTCATATCGCGAAAACACATTAGATTTACATAAATCGGACAATATATCCGTCTACAATTCCTCATACGAAAGGTGAACCCCATTACTTTGGGTACTTTGGTATATTTGTGTGAACTGATTTAAAAAATATTAATAAACGTAAACAAAACATGTAAATTTATAACATGCGTAAAGTCCTTCGACAGAGTTGCATGAGTAAATTTAAAGCAAACGGCGTCGTTAAATATTGCTGATTCCACCCAGAACAGTCCGTTTGATTTTGTATATAACGATAAATATCGATAAGCTGTTGTATAATAAAATGCTTTTAAAAGTGAATAAACATTTTGTTCTGTTATTTTGTGTTTTGTTATTCCACGCAAGCAATTACTAAAGCGTTTTCTAATGGTGAAATGATGTCAAGTGTTTAGTGTTCGTTTTGAACATGTCTGTTTAAAAAAGCGAAATTTCATGTTGTATTTTTTTCCTAGCAGATATCAAGTCATTTGGTAAATTTAGTATGCTTATGTTGGCAATATTCGACATGGAAAATCCTATATAAATGCTTTAACATTCAAACTTTTTTTTTCAACTTTTTTTCATGCACTTGATTGTTTAAATTCATGTACTTCTGAACATAGAATCATGCATTTCGCAAACATATGTACGTAAGTTCTGTCTGCGATCAATCTTACAATTTTTCAATTTGTAAAGTTATGCGAACGTTGAACGAGAAAAATAAGCAATTCCTTAAAATACCCTGTTAAAGTGCGAGTGGTGAAAACAATATGGCGGACAATAAAACAAAAGAGGTAAATCATGATTAAAAATAATTAAACGCATTCAAAGTGTCAAATCTAAGAAAATATATTGCGAGGCAATGCCTTGAATAATAAAATTGACGATGAGTTTATTAACTTATTACTACAGTCTTAAACATAATCAACATCGTTCTGTTTTTTCCAAGTCTATTTTACCATTATCTGTTATTGCATTAACAAAATACTGGCAATAAAAATGGTATCATTTAGATGTTAGAACATATAGATGTTCGTTTTGTCTTCCGAGTCATAAAATTGTACTTTGACAAAATCTTATTGAAAATCAAGTTATTATTTCAATGTGTTTTTGTATTTTTGATATAAATTTCAAATAAAATGATGCTTGTTGTTGTTGTTGTTGTTGTTTTAATTTAATAAACACGATGTTGATTATATTTGCAATGTTAAAATGTATGTTGTATATTGTATTTTAATTTAAAATTGTATATATGAAAAGGGTTCTGCTTTAAAGACCATTTCTATTTTTTTTAAAGTACTGGACGCAAAGTTTACAAAAGTACAACTATTTTATATACTATAATTATATAATTTAAAAAAGGGAGATTTGTTGAATTTCAAAGAACCGTACTGTTGCAAACTAGAGCACTATCATTCGCGGAACAATCAATTAAGAACACTAATATTACGCGCAGATACTATTTCCATTAGCACATTGTCTTTCGTCCAAACTTTGGACTACGTCTCCGAGTGCGAATTTCGTACACTGTCTTCGTGGTCGTCAACAACGATCTCTTCCGGGGATACACAGCGGTCGTGTTCGTCCGTACGCGGCGAATTCATGCAACTATCCACAGAACGCTCACTTGCTGAGTCACGCGCATGCGCGTAAGTCGATTCGCGTGTTTCCGGTTCCGGTGACTTACTCTCACTCCGACACCGTTTAAGCGACGAGTGCGGTGCGGAGCGACACGATGACGCGTTACCGCAATCGGAGTCTGAGTCTATATTGAACTCGTGGTCTGAGGAACCCGACTTCACAGACTGTTTGGTTGCCACAACGTCGTTCTTCAGCTCTTCAAGGTCGCGTTTCAACTTTGCGCGCCTGTTCTGAAACCACGTGATCACCTGCGCATTCGTCAGGCCGAGATTCTGCGCGATCTCGTCTCGGTCAGCCGGCGTCAGGTACTTCTGGTACAGGAAGCGCTTCTCCAGCTCGTAGATCTGCTGGTTCGTGAAGGCGGTACGCGACTTCCGGCGCTTCTTTGGCGTCGCGTGCTTCCCGAAAAGCGCCGCCTGTTCCCGTCGTTTGGCGTCTGAAAACAACAGATACAAATTTAAGTCAAATAATGTTTATGTTTTTTTATGTTTCGTATGGACATTCTGATTTGCGATTGTTATAATATTATTACTACTACTACAACTACTACTACTACTACTACTACTACTACTACTACTACTACTACTACTACTATTAATACTATTAATACTACTACAGAACTACTGCCACTACTACTACTACTACTACTACTACTACTACTAATTTTAACTTCAAATAATTCCCCAACGGTGCAGCGTAATTGTTTTTCTGTGTTGCTTACTTAAGCATATGGTGCTTTCTTCTTTGTTAATCACCGGTTTTGATAAGCATACGTTTTGTTGTTTCAGAACAAACGAAATATGGATAATTAATTGAGCAAATCAGTGTCGGCAATGCAAGTAATTAGTCCAAAACAACATTCATTAGCGTTTGCTATGTATTAATTACAACGAAAGGCCCGATCGGTGGCGGATAATCAATAAATTATGCAAATGTTATGTAGACGATGATCTAGCGGTTAGATCACAATATTTCACCAAGATGATAATGGGAATATGATACCAGCGAATATGGTGGCGAACTAAGCCAGGATATGTGCTTTTGTCGTAAGTTGCTAGTGCGAGATTATTATTATTATTATTTTTATTATTATTATTATTATTATTATTATTATTATTATTATTACAGTTATTAATGATATTGCTATTAATAGTAGCAGTATTTCAAATATATGCTCGATATCTGATTTTATTAATGAAATGATACAATAATCTTTTTCAGTTTCAGAATAAGTTTCCAAAGCATTCAACAAACAAAAACTGCTGTTACTTCATCGTTGCAACAAAACTGATCTCTATTTTGAATATGTAGGTTTGACCTTTAAAGTATATAATACTTTTATCGCAATGTATATTCTCTGAATAAAATAAGAGGTTTAATCATCATCATCATCCGATCATCATTATCATCATCATTATCGACATCACCTTCCCAACCACCACCACCAATATCATCATCATCATCACCTTCCCATCCACCACCACCACCACCATCATTATAATCATCATCATCATCACCACCGACATTATCATTAATTTATTAATATCACTACCATTATCATCATCTCTACCATCATCATTATCATCACCGCCATCACCCACTTCCTAACCACAATAACCATCACGACCTGCATGTATCGACATCGTATTCTCGATCTGTTCAACGCTTACAACCATAAAATACAATCGTTACATATATTTTCGCAAAAATTATGTGATCGAGCTGTCAATCCGTATCATTAAACCTTATTGGATCTGTTCGATCAGATGTATTGACAATGTTTATTGCCGTGACTGTCACATCAATTTGGCTGACTTAATTAACAACCACCAGGCCCATCGTACCGCGAGTAATAAACCGTGCATTCAGATACTTCGTGCAGAATTATGTGCACATTAATAACTCAGATGATGCGCTAATAAATAATATATAAACTGTTAATAAACATACGCCGTGATCTTTAATAGGTCATGAATAGTAAGAGACCGGGAATAACACTGACGGAGTACGAGAGATGGGAGGTAGATGTAATTAAGATGCTAATGTTGAGAATGCCGGTAGTTTCTGCATAATAATGATGCATTTATATATTGTTTTATGTTTGCCTTTTATTGTCGATGCTTATTCGCGGGAAACGTATCCTGGCTAAAGTCTTATATTGTTAGTACGTGTGTACTTGTTGAAATAACGCAATGTTGCTTGGGATTCGTTCATGTAACACAGGACCTAACGTCAATAAACGTCAAAGTCAATTAAATAGTAAAATTTAGCAAATATTTAAGCAATCATATAGTAATATATACGCATTTTTGTCAAAGATCTATACATTGTAATTGATCTGATTTTTGTTGGTAAACAAATAAATTTTTCAACAGTATGAAAAAACTGGCGTTAACAATTTAAATCACATATGAATAGAACATGTTTGTTGTTTTGTACATGGTGTTTCTAAGTATCGAACATATTAACGCTAAGATTAACATATCTAAAACAGACTACAGATCGTTACAAAACAATATGAGGCGTGTCGTGGGAAACCCGGGCTTAATGCACCACGTAAAGTGTCGTCCCGGCTTAGCCTGTGCAGTCCGCACAGGCTGATCCGGGACGACACTTTCCGCTTAAATGGTATTTTCTGTTTAAAGGAAGTCTCTTCTAAACATAAAAGCACTGTAAGCGGAAAGTGCCGTCCTGGATTAGCCGGTGCGGACGGCACAGGCTACTCCGGAACGACACTTAAAGCACATGCATTAAGCCCGGGTTTCCCACGACACTCCTCATACGTATATTCACTATATTGTAAAACATGTACATGTACAACTTCTAATGATACTCCTGTACGTCGCACATTTAACGCGTACAGTGCCAAAGGCTAAGCAGCAATCTTACGGATATTAAGCAAGGTCGCAAAAAAAAATCCGCATATATAAATATCTCCTTTAAACAAAACAATGTGAACAAGATATCCCGTCATTCTGAAAGGCCCAATCTAGTAGGCTAATTTGACTTTTGCAGTGGAGGACAAGTGTTTGGAAGCATTACAAAACCTCTGATTCCTTGACACGACCCCTGTATGCCATCGGTATTGACGCAGACCGCAAACAATGAGGACTCTGATATAAGGTCATTGTCAGCGGTACGCCTAATTAGTTTATAATTGTATATCAGATAGTGTGTTCATAATCAAACCCTTGGACTGCGGCCATAAGTATTTTTGACATATAGGCACGTCTAATTAAAATGCTTCAAGCACTGATATCACAAATCGTAATTAAATTTGTAGTACAACAAAATGTTTCAGTGAAACCATTAGTATTTCATATATACATACACACATATATTTGTTTTAATAAAGTATGACCATGTGGGAAAAGAAATGTGTTTACATTTCTTTTTATATCGGTAGAATAGTAACTACGTTTTAATTTGAAATAAAAATTATTTTAACACATAACTTCTTTTTTCAGTAAATTTGAAGGAGACAAATTAAACGGATGCTAATAAAACAACGTTCTATAACACAATTGATAAAGCAAAGTAAATTTGACGAATATAATAAATAAAATACATAACCGTCACAAAGGAGATGAAAGCAATTAGAACCATGTACGGAATGTATTTTTCTCCGGATTAACGTATTGGAATAACGAACTTGTGTTAATTAAGTTGTAGCTTTTCTTCTCCGACGGGTTCTAAATTAGCACTATAGATCACTCTGTCAGGTCGCCCATTCCAGGTGTCGAGTTTTCATTTCGTGCATATTACCCAGACAGCGTGCTTAATCATGGTAACACGTCACGTGACCTGCCCGTGCGCTAACAAGACCGCCAATGCCGGGTTTTCAAGGCTGTTTTCGTAATTTTAATGCTTAATTTAATTTCTCACACTTTTGTCCTTCGCTTAACTATATGATAATGTATATATAATTGCAAAAATACAACCCCAAAATCCACTTTGTATAGCTTTTAAAGCTTAATCAGATGTAATTATTACACGAACAGTTGGTTGGTTAGAACATTTGTTGCTTAAAAACGTTCTGATTAAATCAGAATATGTATAGGCAACTATAAACATTCTGTTATGATATAACGAAACAACCGAACGGACATGTTAATTGATCGTGCCTTAGTTTACAATTTTTAAAATATAGTTTTAAATGGAAGAACATAAGATATGCAGTGTGCGGAACATTTTATATGAAAACCAACCGGGACTTTCGATAAATGGCCACAATATTTCCAAACACCAGTCCAGACATTTAAATTTGAAGGCGAGCGACCGAAGTCAAAGTCATTAAAGCAGCGGCGCACGTGTAATTATCCACAAAGTCTTCAATTAAATTGACACCATTATAACTCGAATTCTTCGTCTTAATTAATAACAGCCCATAGACCCGGTTTTTGATTCGATTAGACACCGCAAAACGTCGGAGAAATTAAATAAAGTGCGAAACGCGATGTCTTCTAACAAGATTCGTTAGTTTTACACCCTCTGTCATTGCTAGACATTGAAACCATTGATTCATTTCCAAAGTGTTTTGTAAAGAAATACAAATTTAGCTAAATAGACGCGTTTCCTAGTAATTAGCCGCGCACCATCTGTCGGCCTCGCGCACAGTCCTCCCCTCAGGCCAATAGATCAGTTACCCCCCTTGGTTCGTGCGCAGCCATGGTTTTGTTGCCACTTTATGCGAAGTTGTGCAACGGTTGTTTAAATTGAAGTTGACAAATCTGGGAAAGTCAATACGATTTATTATCAGCGTTCAATACAGTTCGAATCGCTTGTCGTTGATTGATCGTATAGCGATTACGGAGCGAATGAATTAGTGCGTCTGTTAACTTTAAACGTCATTTTGAATGTGAAACCGTGCAACCGTTCACATCAATGAACTGCACATACGACTGCGGTGAATGCAGGATGAAACGTAGAAAGAAATGGTCGTAAACAAGCCAGACATTTGAAAGCTATATACACAGGATTGTCCATATAGAACATATCGAGGGTTGAGTGTGCAACTATTGTACCTGATATAGATATTTTAAGGAGACAAATTAATTACACCCTAAACCCTCGATTTACTAGTATTTAGCAACCACAGTCCACACTGCAATCTATAGTTGTCAAACTTGCATTAGTTTTACTAGTACTGGACGTTAAACATGTGCACAACATGAGTATATTCAAAGGGTTTTGACGTGTCTTTGTTTGTTTGTTGATGTTCTTTTCGTTTTTATGGCGTTTAACTGGAAGCTCTAAACATTTAAGCCAATTTTAAATTGTAACAGGTCTTGAATGATACGTTGGTAGCAAAAAAGTTAAAGGGTGTAGTGGATATGGTGTCCGCCTTGCGACCGGGAGGTCCCGGGTTCGATCCCCACTCAGGTAGCGTTCTCAAGATCTTTCCAAAGACACCAAGAACTGGTTCTTTCCAGGAAATGGAATCAAAAGTGTCTCTATAAGCCTAAGGCTTTCGATGCAATCGAGCTAAAATAAATAGGTTTAAACTAAACAAAAAACTTGGAAAAAAAAAGTCCATTTAACAACTGCTTAACAACAATGAGGAATTCAAGATTAGAACTCATTTCGCTAGTAAAAACTCATCCCCTCTCTCAATTATATGAACACTATGTTGGCAGCTATATGATCAAATACAGAAATATGATTAAGCTTTCTTAGGCTAATTATACTAAAAACTCAGCCGTCATTATTTTTATATTAATGACGATTTATTACCCCCGATTATAAATGGCCCCCGCACGTGTTTCTCGAGCAGAAGTCATAAACTGATCATCCATATTGGCAATTATTCTTTCAACGTTCTTCCGAAGATCACATCTCGGAAAAAACCGTTTTTTTCTGATGATATTTCTGCGAGAGTGGCAATATTTACAAGAGCAAGAAACAAGCAGGAGTCGTAAACTAGTCACTTCCGAGCCCAAACGCTGAGAAATGCGAACACAAAGTCGAGCTCTTGATATAGTGCCTCCATATTCGGACATGAAATATTACGACACTTCCCTTTTGCTAATCTCACTATATTATGAATTATTTAACGCCGAATGGTGTTCAATCCAAAACGAGGCCTGTCAGTTATTGCCGTCTGCTGCCCGTGTATGACATACGGGGATGTAAAGAATAAACGGACATTTACTTCTTTACAGAAAAGAAAATAAAACAGACTAAATAATGATAACTACCAGTCTAATAAATAAATGCAGCACCGAATGAGTCAAATAACGTGTCTCTAAGGATAGATAGTGATAATGCTGCTGATTATGATGAAAATAAAGACGACGACGAAGAAGATGGAGAAGAACATGATGACGATAATAATAATAATAATATAATAATAATAATAATAATAATAATATTTGGAAGGAGAAGAGGCATAAGAATGATGACGACGATCACGACGATGATGATTATTATTATTATTATTAATTTATTATCATTATTATTGGTATTATTATTATTATTATTATTATTATTACGACTACGAAGACGACGACGATGATAATGATGATGATGATAATGATGAAGATGATGACGATGATGCGATTTCGATGATGATGGTGTTTATGAGCATGTTCTTAATTCCCGCTAATTATGATACAATGGTGAGGTGTAGGAATAAAGCTTCTTTTCTCATCAGTAGCAATCTAAAGTCAAGAGCAGCAGGCTTTTGAAGCTAAGAAACCATATTCTCTAAAAGATCTCTCTCCCCGTCTCAAACCGAACCAATACGGAATGAAATATCGTCCGTTACAAAACAAACACCGGGAAAGTCAGAGATCTGCTTCAAAATGCATCGAATACTTATCCCGTTGTAACTTCAAAGAAACTGTAAGACAAAAAACGTCCCCGAGTTTTTGTCTGTTAATTCTTTTCACAGGACACTTCAAACAAGTCATAACATCGCGGGTCATCAATCATTGGAAACAATTTAAAAGTATTGTTTAAGTTACTTCGGAGTATTTTTTCTGCTCCTTTGATAACTGCTGTTTTTTTACGGAGATAAGCAGACGAGATAATAATAGAAAGTAACTGTAAAAAGTAGGGGAGTAAAAACTATGGGTTTGTCATATACAAGTGTGTTTTACATTGCAGTATTTAATGAAGTTCGTGTGGAAAAACAGGACCAATATATAAAAAGTATCTTTGTCGAAAATAAAGAAAATATATAATTCTGACATTTTAAATTTGGATTTCTGACCAAGAAATGCATTGTTTGGAGATTTTTACGCATAAGTTGTAATATAATTCGAAGTGAGTTACGTATTCAGTATGTGTTATGCATATGTTCTAAAGAGGATGTTTCAAACGCAGATTCTAATTTTGACTGATGTTAAACGGAAGTTAATAATAACATAATAATCTTTATAAATATAGGCCCATGGTCCCTGTTCACAAAGGATTAACTGCAGGATCAAGTTCAATCTTAGCTGATCTTGATCTTCCAGCTCAGCTGAGCCGAATCTTAAAAATATGTTATTATTTAAATAACTTTTATTCTAGATTAAATAAACAAACACTGTTGTTACATTTTAATTACAGTCTTCATATCAGATAAAACATACGTATAATCATGTATAAAATATATATACATGATTCATAATCATGTAGCTCGATAATATATATTTGATAAACAATTAAAATTGATACAGATTTTTAGTGAACACCATATTTGAGCCTGATCCTAAAATATCTGGCTCAAGTTCATCTTAAGCCTGAAAATCAGGCTTAATTTGTTTTGTGAACACACGGCCAGATGTTCAGGTTTCATACACTGTTCACGGACTCGCGAGGGGAGACTGAGCTATAGTTTATCCATAACTTGAACTATTAAAGTTCAGTGTTAATATACACAAAATATATAAGCACAATCAAGTAAATGCTAAAATGCATATTACACAATAGTTCCTGTTATTTTCATGCTATTCATTACCGGGCCCGGCTAGCTCAGTTGGTCGAGCGCTTGACTGTCAATCCGGGGATCGTGAGTTCGATGCCCAGCCCGGCCACATAACTTGTGTGAGGATTGGCAATGACATTATTTCTTTTATTTCTCCCCCTACCTCTGATTCAAGGAGGGCAGTTGTCAGTTACTGGCATAGGTATGTGCACTTACTACTGGTAAACCGCTTCGATCGGCTAAGCTTGCCCAGGAAAAGTGTGAGTAGGTTAACTGACCGCCGTGATATGACTGAAATACTGTTAATAAAAAAAACGACGACAAATCCAAACAAACAAAAACAAGCAAACAAAATTATTAAATGTGTATATTTGATGAACACCAAATGTCAATTTAAATGCATTTTTACAGTATGACACAAATTTCAATAGAACTTTAAAATTTGAACTTGTTAATGGAAGTATAACTTTGCACATTCTATTGGTCAGCTATAGTAAAAGCTGTTAATATATTACAGAATGAAAAATCTTAGCATTGTCATCTTTAAACTGATTTATTTCTACCGTAACTATAAATAAACAAACACCAGATACACTATAACTTCGTCGTAGGTAATACATAATTATTTATTGCTGTGAAAATAATATATCATCTAGGTGCACATAAATAGCAAGCTTTATTGTAGAAGTGAAACAAACACTTACATTCAGTAATTTCCACATAATCACTAGAACGCCGGCGTTGCAATTAAATGAAAAGCTTTTGAAGTGCAGAAAGTATTTTCTATATTTACTGCAGCCCTCCTTAAACCAAATGCACCCAGAGTAATAATCTTTGTTCAGTTTCAATAAATCTCATTATTTTAATCACATTTAAGAGCATTTTTACAATACGGCATTTTTATGCCGCGCGCTATTCCATAATGCATTATTTTTTCAATAAAGAAAATTGATAATTAGATAAATGGTACTTCAAACGTTTATGGCCCTTGTGATGCCAAAGTAGTACCAGTACGTTGAGGAGGAATGTTTCTTAGATCGGATATAATTCCGTGTAGAGCAATTATTTTCCAAATAACTAGGCAGTTACACAATTACTGCAATTGCTTTAATGAAAAAAATGACGCACTAAGTAATTTCAAAAATGCAAATATAATTTGTAATTGAATTATAAACACGTGTTGTAGTTCAATTTAGTTAACAAGAATTAACATGCCTGTGTGAGTATACAATACATATTCGCATAATATTCCAAAGAATATATTACTATATTTTAGAACCATATTTCATGCAATAAATCTTTTTTTCCCAACGAATAACTTAATGTGAATATTAATATGAGTTTTACTCACACGAATCCCAGATACACAATAATTGGATTTTACCTATTTTATTTAATTTTATTATTAGGTTGTTGTAGAGCTTACATTTTTGTTGAATTATATATCCCTCTTTTTACCAGTGCACTATTTTAGTGGTATTTAATGCCCAGCCTGCTGTTCAAACTACGTGTCATAAATAAATCGCATAAAGGCAGATCAGTTGAATAAGCCACAGTCTGGCGGGGCAAATGAGTGCATAATCGGTGTCAGTCACAGATGGATACAACATGGTTTACAGCGACTCATTGAGACTCTTCATATCATCGATAAATGAATAGCGTACCAACCCAGGTTGTAGGTTGAATATAATTGGCGGAAATAGTGTCAATATGTTTTTTATCCTTAGCGGTATTATTTAAAACATAATTACAAAATCAGTATCTATAGTGATATGGTTACATTACGATATAATAATAATTATTATTATTAGTAGTAGTAGTATTATTATTATTATTACAAGTAGTGGTAGTAGTAGTAATAGTAGTAATAGTAGTAGTAGTAGTAGTAGTAGTAGTTGTTGTAGAAGTAGTAGTAGTAGTAGTAGTAGTAGTAGTAGTAGTAGTAGTAGTAGTAGAAGTAGTAGTAGTAGTAGTAGTAGTAGTAGTAGTAGTAGTGGTAGTAGTGGTAGTAGTAGTAGTAGTAGTAGTAGTAGTAGTAGAAGTAGTATAGTTATATAAATAACAACAACAATAATAATAATAATCATAAATATATAAATTATAATTATTATTATCATCATCATCATCATCATCGTTATTATTAACGTAAAATACTTAAACAGAAATCAATTAATACGACCATATTTATTATTACTAAAAAAGCTTTATTAAAAACGTAATTAAAATATGAAAACGCAATTTGTAATGTTTACTAATATACCAGATGTAATTTGTAATGTTTACTAATATACCAGATGTAATTTGTAATGTTTACTAATATACCGATGTAATTTGTAATGTTTACTAATATACCAGATGTAATTTGTAATGTTTACTAATATACCAGATGTAATTTGTAATGTTTACTAATATACCAGATGTAATTTGTAATGTTTACTAATATACCAGATGTAATTGCGAATCATAAACAGGCTTTTATAAACAGTGCCAAAAGATGTACGAGAAGTGTGGAAATAAATTAATTAAAATCCATTGGAAACAATTACTTTAACATCATTCTCTATTTTATTACACCGTTTTATTATAATAATCAGAGCATTCAACTGATGAAGAACACTATTAATGATACATTCAAGATATTCGCCGCCTCAATAAAATAATGCCAGAATGATGTACAAGCTATCGGAAACTCACAAAAACACCGCCATATAAAGGCTCATAAAGCACTAATTTGTATCAATAACATCTCATAACGGCCTAATTAAGCATTCCGACAACTGAACTGATTTACGACCAGATATTCATGTTGAGATAATCACCGCAATCATAAAATTGACCGCCGAAAAATGGACAATGCGATGCGGCAATCGGCTGATCAAAGTGACCAGTGGGCAGTTAAGTGGTCACTGGCGACTGTGGCCAGTCAGTGACCGCAAGAATGTATTCCTATAATACATGTATATGTAATATAATAAGCAGTCATTTATTTTTAAATAAAACCTCGTAAGCATGTACGGTAATCTCAGTTTTTATTTTCCAACGAAATACTTATTTCTATTAATTCTTTGGGGGACAACTACAATAGGTATTATAATGAGCAATGGTTTACATGAAAAATTTAAACTCATTATTATTATTATTATTAGACGACAACAAACCAAGTGTCCACTGCACAAACGAATAAATTCAGTTGTTTTCGCTGAATAAAATTCAACAATAAAATGTAATTTTGGTTTATGTAGTTGGCCATCAGTAAACTAAATTCAGTTGTTTTCGCTGAATAAAATTCAACCATAAAATGTAATTTTGGTTTATGTAGTTGGCCATCATTAAACACTTATCTCGCAATAAAACCGATCTCTGACAACTATTCGGGTTGGATACCGGGCAGTTCGGATCTATTCAAATATAAATCAAGAGGGCAAATCACGAGCGGACACTTTCTTAATGCTAGTGCACCATACATGGTTTGAGTCTTTCAGACAAAAATTCATTTTGTTTCATAATTTTAATTTGAATTTTTTTTTAACATAAATCCTTTATGACGTTGAATTTGCGAAATAGATATACTTAATATATAAATGAATGAACACAATACAATGAAATTGTCGGTGGCATTAACGCAAAAATGTGCGTTTTATAAACATCGCCGTCCACATAAAACGCAGCAAAACATTGAACAGGAAGATATGCAGCCATGTATTTATTGTTCACATTAACAACAAAAACAAACAACAATATTATTTTTGTTATGAACATAGCAAAAAGCAGCCGATTGTGGTGTGAACATTATAACAATTGGATTGTTAAAGCATTTAAAACTCGTTATCGGGTGTCTGTATTTTGGGATTTGTGGCGCCAATTGGCGCTGTGTATTGGTATAAACGTCAACAAATCCCTGGTTTACATCTCCAGCATTATCAACCCATTTCTCGTTACCCAGATGAACTGGTATTCTCAGCACATTTTAAGACATTAAACCCCGATAAATAGCTAGTTTTTCTCTTATCACTCCCAATCGCCTTGTACTTGACTATTAGCAAGAATAGATTTGGTGCTAATATATCGCCTTGATGTATACCCCTAAAACCCAGAGAATCGCCACGGGAGCCGAGACGCTAGAAAAGCGTTAATGATCTTCCAAACCCCCTTATCCATTTCTATCGAGAGATTTGGGACTTATCTCGATCGAACTAACTCCTGTTTTCAAAGACAAGCAGTTTACAGCTTCTCGCTAATGTGTTTTTGAACACTGCTCGTGTCTACTGAAAGCCTGATAACGCAGAATGACAGGCAAGATGCAGTGTGGCGGCTGCTAATGGGACACAACGTTTCGCCCAGGCGTGGCTCACAAATTTAACGTGATTGCTGCGGTCTGTGATAGCGTATGATGTACATTGATAAGTACTGTTTGACACCATAAGTGTCTACCAAAAAAATAAACACACACAAAAACAACCGCGATTGAGTATCGATTTCGTCAGTTAGTCATCAGTTAAAATCCAAGTTCATTCATTTAAAAGGTGCAATTAGCTTTCATTCACACTTCGTTAAACTCGACCTTAACTTGCATAGTTAAACAGATGTTTTTTTTACAAGAATTTGTGGTAAATGTGGAATGCTTCACATCAAAAGCCGTCTTAATATCTAGTACGATCGATCAACATTTTTGCATTCACTATCCCAAACATAATGCATAGTTTTGGCTACTATCGTATTTCTTTCTTTCGAAGCGTTGCCATAGTCGCAAAAGCAATAGCAAAACAATACTCCAAGCCCCAGTAAAGGCATATCCCTGTATAACAAGAACCCATGATGTATATTTAAACCAAATGGTATGTTTAGTTAGTCTGGAAAAGTCATTAGCAATGGAAACGTGTAAATTGAGTCTTGTTTGTCTTTGATGTTGATAATAGGTAAAAATTGATACTTCCAGTAGCTGATTAGGCCTCATCAAATTCTGAACTCAACAATTAGCCTGTTAATTGATTTCACAAGCTCGTAATATAACTTGACGGCGTTCTGACATGGCATTAAGCGCACAGTGAGTGTGCTGGATGGATTCGCTTTCAATTAGGACTAACTGGGTTACTGGACGAAAGAGGCATTGTTTTGGTGGTTATTACATTTAACAATAATCTTCTTTTGTTATACAGCTGTTGTAGGTATTATTTCATAATTTAAAAAAGAAAGCCATTACATTCGTCCGGCGTTGCGGGTTGTTAGTAAAATGTTAATAGATCTATTCCCGCTATTGTTGAAATCGTCAAGTCATAAATCTGCTGTCATCTTATCCAATGAAAAATGCTAACTACCATTCTTTTATGTGGTATATCAATATCATTTTATGCAATAGTTCTATTACAAGCACAGCTGAATTGTGAACGAAACGGCGTTAATTACAAAGTATAATATGATCGTCTACGTGCAAAAAACAAGATGACTTCAATGACAAAAACCTGTGGTTCAATACCAATCGTCACGTACGGTAATGTTCCAAAATCTGCATTAACATAACATAAAGTAGCCCGAGTGACTATAATGATATTACATATAAATATATCACTGTTTATTAGATTTTGGAATTTTTGGTATTTACATTAGGCCAGACACATTTGATTCTATGTTAAGCGTCCCCATGATTTTTCAAAACCTACCAACCAGGCAGGAAAAAACAAACAATGAGTCGATAAAAAACATTGTTCATTCACAACTTATTCATAGCAGTGATACAAGCTAAAACAAATGTTTACTTGCAAAACTAAATATTACAAATCATCTTCTTAATGGGAACCTACTTAACATAGTATTTTAACTGTGTATATTGAAAACTTGCACACTTGTACAAATATTGGTAAAATACATAAAAGTCTTTTTTGTCAAGTTCAGTCTGAGGTCTGAAACCCTGAAATTTACACCAAGGAATACAAGATTTCCACCAACAATATTCATTCAAAACTCGAATACATTGTATGACATGAACTAAGATTTATGACTTATATAATTTACAATGTCATTCATTGACCGAGATCATAAAATTAAGAAATCGCACAAAGTGTGTCATTATATGCATATTTTATATGCTTTCCATATGGATTTTTCACATTGTCAAAAATGTTTTGCTTTTTTTTCGTTCAGGCATCCGAAAACCTACCAGCCCGAGGACGCTAAACATAGACTCAAATTTGTATGGCCTTATACACTGTATCTTTGGTTTTCAATTTCGGCTATATAAATACATGTTTAAACAAAACGTTAGCCGCCGTTAGTTTTGTATTTTATACTTAATTAAAAGTTACATTTAAGTTCAGATGACAAATTGTTACTAACAATAGTATATGCATCACCAGCAACAGCTGCGGTAGTAGTATACAGTAGTAGTAGTAGTGGTAGTAGTAATAGTAGTAGCAGCAGTAGCAGCTGGCAGCTGCAGCAGTGGTAGTAGTAGTATTACCAGTACTAGTAGTAGCAGTAGCAGTAGAAGTAGCCGTGGTAGTTGTTGTTGTATTTATATCAAATCTTCTATTTGGGTTTACATGCCTTTGCTATTTATAAAGCATCGTGCCCAGAATTTTCACATAAGTAAGGATATCCACGTTAACAACGTCTGTTAAAGTGCAGTCGCCTCGTTAAGTCAGAATAACAGAGCAGGTGCTTTCTACTGATCTTGCACTTAAATCCAGTCTTAAGAACTGACGTTTATTTTATTGGTGTTTTAAAACAAGACTTAAATCTAGCTCTAAATAAATGAAATACCCCACGACGCTGACTATAAAACTAGGTATCTCAATTCACCGAGGCAGACAATCTTCAACCGACGTTTTGTAAATTACTACAATTTCATTCGGCGACCATGGTGCGAGGAAGGCCAGTTAAAAACTTACTGCTGAGAAAAGAGACTGTTTCTATTAATACGAACTCGGGTGTCCTGGTGAGAAACCCATTTAGCTGAGTAGGCGTGCAATTTACGAAAAAATACGGAATATGTGGGGTTTAGCATAATTTGTAATAAGATGTGTTTGAAGGGTTTCAGAAGTTGTTTATTTCTCAAACTTAATAGCCTTGTAAAGTCTGCGACACAATTAGACGAGTGCCTCAGAAAGCTGGTTTTAGTTAGAGATTTACAATCCGATTTCGTGTGAGAGTCAGTCGATATTTATCAACTTAAAGTGAGATATAAAAACGCAGTAACTGCATCAACAGTTTTCTTGACATGTAGCTGAGTCTCTTTTCATGACTTGCAAGGATATATTTGCTAACAGTTGTGTTTAACATGATTTTCAATCAGTTTCGAGTTTCAGTCTTCCTTCTTGTTTGAAAGAAAAAAAAAAGAAAAGAACACAGACAGCTTTTGTATAACCACTAAACCTACCCAGGAGTATGAATGACGTGATGTCGAACAAGCACTTATACCAACACATGCACATTTTGTCAAAAAAAATTACATTTCTGCAGCGCAAAGACCAAATCATTTATTGCTGGTACAGATTGATCTTTATTTGTGTATTTTAGTGTCAATATATTCATGGACTTACGTACATTTTTATTTGCAAAAATAATAAGGTATACATATAAATAAATTACAATGTATGAATCGTTATTTAACAAACTTTAATACGGTCGTATTAGTCTTAAGTAATTTGATTTTTCGCGATCTTATCCGTTCTATCATAATAAAAATTGAATAAAATGCTATATTTAATGAGCCTTTTGGATTAAGCAGGATTAACTTTAAAAATGCAGGATTTCTTACATAATGAATATAATTCATGTAAATTACAGGTTCTGGTAAGAAGAACCCCCCATACATAGAATCGTACATGACAACCTATCAGCCTACTAAGTTTACATAATTCATTAGATGTCCTTATACAATGATTGGGGGTGTGTCGTGGGAAAATCGGGCTGAATGCATGTGCCTAAAGTGTCGTCCCGGATTAGCCTGTGCAGTCCGCAACGGCTAATCCGGGACGACATTTTCCGCCTACAGTGGATTTATGTTTAGAAGAGACTTCCTTGAAACAGAAAATAAGAAACTTGTAAAAGCGGTGAATCCTGGAATAGTCTGTCACGAGGATACCGTTATATTTAGAAAATTGTATTATAATATGTCAGACCAAACACGATTGATGATTATAACAAAAATACAACTGCAAAAAGGTGAAAATGTCCATTAGCGCAAAATATGTTACCCCTTTGATCAATAGATGTTAGAACATGCGACACCAATACTTTTTAGAACTTGGGAGTATTACTGCCGAAGCATTTCGTGTTTACATTGCAAATAAGGCAAAATAAAGCTAAATAAAGTAAAATGTACAACAGGGCTTTTTAATTAAACATCCCCTCTGCTAAATAGATTGGTAATTCGTGAAACGGTTACACTATTCCATTAAAGACCTTCAAATACATAGTTTCACTCCCGTTTAGTCGATGGCAATATATCACGGTAGAAATTCCGGGAATGCGATTTGCACCGGCCTGCGCGAACATGCAGGCATATTTTGACCACAACCGAGCACTAATAGATCGCTTTACAACTAAGGAATGATTAATACATTGCTCCCTTGGATCTGACAGTCGGGCGCGTACTACATTTACAAATTGTCTAGCGTTCTTGAGTAAATCCTACACGTTTATTTTCCTCTGAATTCCAAGAAATTCCGCCACTGTATATCGCACATACATACCATACATCTTCTCTACTTGTAATTAGTATGCTGTGTCAATATTTTACGACATTAGAAACTTCTCTATTTGTAATTAGTATGCCGTGTCAATATTTTACGACATTAGAAACTTCTCTATTTGTAATTAGTATGCTGTGTCAATATTTTACGACATTAGAAACTTCTCTATTTTGACACTCTTCTATTTCGAAGGAAATAATGACAAAAAATCTTAGAAAAGGTAAAATAATTGTTGTACTCATCGTTGAACTTTACAAGCAGTTAGTAAAATAATGTCATGGAATATTTTGTCAGTTATGATAACAGCTCCTTTTATATAGCATACACTTCAACTTGGACTTAGAACCTTTACGTGTACATCAAATATTTAAAAAAAAATGTATACGGTTTCCTACATATTGACGTCCAGCTGTTTCAAAGAAACCGTTCTTAGAAAAACGAAAAAGCAATTTCGTTCTCAACTTAACAAGCAGTTAGTAATGTAATGTCATAGGAATATTGTGTTTGTTCCTAAAACAATCAACGACAAGACCATCAAAAATAAAAAAGTATGTGCCAGTAGTGAGCTCTCCTTTTGAGACATGTTATAATTCATAGACAGTGGTATTTGATATATCGAGTTTTATATGTATTATTGAAGTAAGATGTGATATTCGATATAATAATCTACACACAAAAAAAACATGTACTTACATACGAGATATTAAACATTCTCATAAAAGTTTAATATTGAAAATAAATATTTATTCTTAATTCAGTTTTAACTGATATACACTAAGACAGCCCCACTGTGATGCTAGTATACAACATGTACGAAATTTTAACTATTTTGAAGCTTATAAATTGTAAGAAATTAATTATCTTTATAGTTACTAAATGTTGTTACACAAAGGTGCCGACAGGATTATGTTATTGACAGGAAAATATATTTGAAGGTATTTTCACTGAGTTGTCCATATGACAAATTTAATATGCCTAATTGAAGAAAAATGTTTAATAAACAAAACTTAAAACTAGGATTATTTTCAAACTGAACATGAAAATGCTACTTAATGAAACCCCTATATAGATAAGGTTCTTTATTTTCGTAGTCTGGTAAAAAAAAATCGCATAGATTATCTGCTTGCTTTAATGGGACTATGTCAACAAAAAGTGCCTCAAGGGGGTAATTCTTTAAAAAAAAAAAAATGTAATTAAGATGTTAATAATAGCATATAAGAACGGTTAAAATAAGGCATATATAAAGGGAAAACAGTTTTCGCATTCTGAGATAAAAATCAATTCATAATATGGGTCGTGTTTTTTGGCCCTTTTCATGTTTACATTTTGACGTCAGAATTTTGAACATTTTGTATAACCTTAGTTTGCACACGTTTCCTAACCAACTAAATAGCGCAGTTGGTTAAAGTGCTGTCTACTGTGAATTCTTTGCATTGCCCATAAGTCGAGAATTCGATATCCGCTTTGGTGTTGTTTTTTTCAAACAGTTTTGCTTACTTTTTAAAAAATTAAATATCTCATGATGTATTATATTATTCTTTAGCGAATTTCTATAATCTAACATCATTTATAGTGCATTAGGAAACTAATTTTTCTTTGACATAGCCCCTTTACGCTTTCGTTATGCCCAGAAGGAATTTAATTACACAAAAAAACGGATTTTGAAATTAAACCGAGCATTCCACCTACCTTGATAAGGTAAAATGAGACGGCATGCACATTGTCAACAAAGGAAGAAAAATAAAGAGGCCTTGATAAAAATACACTTTGAAGTAAAAATCACTACTATGTCAAGAACACATATTTAAAAGGGTCAAGTGCCACCTGAAATCATGGACATGCAAAAAACAACAACAATTGTAATAAATTATATAGGTTAGCTATTGGTAAGTTCATATGACGGAGATTTTACAAAACGGTTCCCATAATTAGAAATAAGTCAAAATAAGAATTTGTCTTTGAAACACGATATGCTTTGGAACATTTGATTGACAAATACGAAATGTTAATGCACTTGGAATTATATTGCAACTTCTGTGTCAAAACCATTATAATATTCATGTCAAACAAATCCAATTATAACATTTCAGAATTATAAAGCTTTTCTTAATTCTTGACTGAGATTCTTTTTAAATAGCTGCCCAGGATATATTGCGATTTTACAAATGTCAAGTAAAACTAGTCCTGGCTCTAACCCCATGTAAGAGTGTCCGCCATATAAAAGTCGCTGCTACCATAACATACAATGTTTCGACAGTACACTTGGGCTGTCAAGCCCCTACAGTGGTTTGTAAACTCGTGACTGACCACGGCGACCCGGGTTCGATTACCACGCGACGTATGTGATTGTTAAGTGCACTGCGGTCGCACTGCAGGGCAGGAAGAATTCCAGCGTGCGCTCATGTGTCCCAAAGCACAAGACCACACCAAAATCATTTTCACAGGCATGAGAATAGCACATGTTAAAAAATCAACTTAAACCCCTTAACCCATTCAAATCTTGTTTATTTTACACATGTCTCACAAAGTTCAAAAGCAAATTTCAGTGACAAACGAGAAATTTCGCTAAAAGTATTAGAAATATGTTTTAACATTATTCAATAAACATGCCACAATAAAACGAAATTCGTCCCATTTTTGCATGTGCCTAGAGAGAGTAAATTAGGAAGCGGCAAAGAGACGCACCCCGTTTGTCTGGTATAATGCGACCACGGTGCAACATAACGCTACAAAAAAAAAACGCGGCAGTCATGTGAGCAACGTTGTGTTGTCCAATAGAATCACCATGGGCGGTCCGAACAACCAGATATTGCATATCCAATCAATCAGGCACCTGTGGCCATACCCACACAGCTCCAGAGTAACATCTTAACTTTTTGTTAAATTGAAGCGAAATTTCAAACACAATTTCAATTAGAAAATATGGAGTTTATGGTTGGAATATGGTGCAGAAAGAGCATGTGTGCATTAATTACCAGAGAAAATTCATTTAAAACGAAATATTTTTATGACCCAGCCACAAACTTTATGAGTGTTATGATTTTAATATGTTTACTTTAATTTTCACCAAAGAGCTTTGTAGAAATCGGCCAAGAAAAGAATACGCATTGTATTTGTAATCCAGGTATATATTGTATTACGATTAAATACCTATTTTCACTTATTTAAACAATAAGTACGATTTTATTTAATAGCTTTTGCCCTCACATAATTTAATTAAATATATCCACACACTATATTGTATGCTTTATTTTTTATTGCTATTATGTTTACAACATAATAAAATATTTAACGGACGTAAATTGAAGCATTGGCATTACACATCATCTACGGAACGTGACAATGTTTACATGTTGTTTGACTTAGTGCTTTGCGATAAATGATAACATTTACTTTTTATATTATTTAAAAATGTATGAAGTTGTTATGCTTTGTATGACTGTGTATACTATGTTCATGGTGTGGATACGATATTATTTCTTTACGAAAACCTTTCGGAAAGAACCGTTCCACTCATGCGTTCTGCAATATACTGCGAAAACCTAATCTCACTGCCTTTTATCTATCATGACAGAAAAGAATTCTATTGTGTACATTTTGATTTCCAAAATTGTACTGTCTGTGATTTCATCTAATCTAATATTAATCAACCATCGTTGTAGTTTATATTTTACTTATAATGATACGTTATTTGATAAACTATTTCCAGTTTAACGTCTTAGTACAAAGTTTTGTTGAAGTACACGAAGTCAAGCAAAACATATAAAAACACCTCCTATAGATTGCCATTTTATACAAACACCTTGAAAATAATGTTAACTACCGAATGACTGATTAAACAATTTGCCCCAGGGACTGTCTAAAATCATCGAATTTGTAAACTTGTTCATATTTGTCACCCACGGGCAATAATTTGTTAACTAGATAAGCACGTTATCGCGTCGGGTGATTTAGAGGCGAAATATGTATTGGTGTACGTGCCATATCAGTCAAATGTTAAAGGATCTTGTCACGTGTCGTGTTTCTGTTTTCTAATTACTTGTTGGTGTCAGTTTCTGTATCATAATTATATTCATTGCTCATCAATCGTTCATCAATAAAACTAAAGTACAAAATATTCATATCATTATCAATTTTAGGATGCTTTTTGTAAGCTTTTAATTTTTTAAGTTTTTTAACAGGAAGGTAAAGTACTAGTACAGCCCTTTCTGACGTTTTGTTTAGTGATTCAAGACGATTTTTGTGAGATTAATCCTTAACATATATAAGTTTTAACGCGTTTTTACCAAACAGCACTTGCAGGGGTGTAGCCTCTTTTAGGCACTATAGGCACGTGCCTATACATTTTCCCCAGAAATGAAAAATGTAAATTTGCAAAAAAATGCAATAAAAACAAGAGGGAGGATGGGGTGGGGGATCTTTATTGGCTGTGTTGAAACTTCGTTGTTAACGAGTCGAATACGTCGCTATGAAACATATTTTATGAAAACACACGCTTATTTTAAAATTATTTTGTAGAATCGGGGTTTAGCTGAAGTTAGTTGTTTGTAGCTACATACGAGTATAAACTCTCCTGGCCCAAATTATCGCTTACAGCCCCATTTTGTAGGATCCGCCTTTTTTTGCCTATACATTTTTTGAACCCAAGCTACGCCCCTGACTTGTGGAAGACCTTCCTGACTTGTTGCAGAACAATGGCGGCGATTGTTTCTCAAAGCTTTGGAGGTGGGTCCGGTACCCATCAATTTGGCAATTTCGCATCGCGCATCGCGAACTCTTCTAATTTGGAAACATTAAGGAACGTAATTTAATTAATGATTTACTAACGCTTGTGTTATATTGATTGAACTCGTTATTTTAAGAGGTGTTGATCTCTAACCATATATGATCTACAACATAAATTCACATTTTTTTGTGTATAAATTTTTGATTTTGTTACTTCAGATTTGGGCATTATTTTTATTCCAGTTTAAAAAACCGCAACAACATATTTGGCATCGGGAATGGGTCCTTGTACGCACCATGTTGAAACAATCACTGAACTGAACGACGATTTAATGAAAAATAGAATTAGTTGAAGTCGTATGTGTTTTACCAATACGATAAAGTTTTATAAAATGACACAACTGAGAAGCAAGCGGATATCATGATCGAGAAATAAATGTTCATAGAATTTTGCAAATCAGCGTTATTACTGGTTCTATATATGTTTTATCAATCTATTCACGCCGAATACGCGTCCGATCTGGTATTTATGATACACTACACAAAAATACACTTAAAAAAAAAAATTTGAAAAAAATGGTAGGCAGAGTTGCACATACAAAATTGAAAAAAAAAATATATACACAAAATGTTTTAGTCAATAAATGTTTAACTATACTGGCTATTAACATAATGCGGACATAGCTGCTTATCATCAAAGAAGATGTTATGATATTATACATGATAAACGACTGATTTCAAATGAAAAGAAGACTTTCAAAATATAAAAACAAACTATGCGCATAATGAAATGAAACTCTAGAGCAAATTACATCAAAATGTAAAGAAAGAAATAAAGATTTGGTGTAATCTCAAAAATAGTTTTTCTAAAATATCTTTGCTAGGAGTATTTTTTTGTAATATCAAGAGTTTCAAGACCGTTTTCCTAGTGTACGTAAAGTAAAAAAATAAGAATTTTAAACAAATACATTATTGCATTATATAAAAATAATAGTAATAACTATAATAAGATTAATAATAATAATAATAAGAAGAATAATAATAGTAATAAGGACGATGAGGATGATGATGATGATGATGATAATTATTATAATTATTATAATAATTAAAAACAATACAAACAAGAAATGTCTTTAAAAAAGACAATCGGCGTTGAAATTAATGTTGAGATGTCATTTAAAAATTACCTAAACAGACGGCTAAGATGATCGGTTACGTGACTTCTCAGACCCTAGATTTTTTGGTCCCCACCAATATTAGGAGACTTATTGGACCCCAGATTTTTCGGACACTACAAGAAAACTTCTCGGACCCAAAAGTTAATTTGAGATAAATTTATTAATTTAAAAATTAAATAAAATTATCATTAATATCTATGCTGTGAATAAACCAATCATGTAGCTCCATGTTTCCACCAGTGGTATATGAATAACCAAAATAATTTAGGTTAACATATTTGTAATCTGAATTTGTCAAGTCAATTAAACAAATTAACAATGTAAGAAAATAATTTCGGGAACGAATTAAAATTATTATGTATCAGACGAGTCTATATAGATATTTATTGTACCGGTAATATACCATTCATGTTAGTTATCTAATATAATAACGATTTGAAGTCAAATAAGCATTTATACTGTGTCTCCCAATAAAAAGCAATAGTCAGGGAACATTCAGCGATTTTTGAATTATATCAGTAGAAATATGATATATCAGGGGTTCCTGTGTATAATTAGTATTGCAAAGTGTGTATTCATGCTTCGCGAATAACAATTCGACGTATTTCGAATCTTTTTTCATAACATTTTATCTACAGAAAATGTACCATCTTTTTATAGATAAAATAACATCTACTAGAGAAGTTGATAGAAAGATGCAATTATAAATAATCGTTTATAAATTTGTAACCACAATTTTAATTCAAATTAACAGTAAGTTTATAAATATAAATTCCCCATTTATTAAAATTTTTAGGTTTATGATTCTCTGAACGCTATTATTGATGCATGTACGAGTATATTAACACAGCAAAACAACGGTTGCTAGATACGCGCGCTATTTTTAGAATCACACTACTGATTCTGGAATGTGATGAACTCGCTAGAATCAATGGGCTACATGGAACGGCAACATTGTGAATGAGATTTAAGAATGGGAACATTGCACAATTGCTATTTATAGAGCGTATACCGCTTATATAAATGTAGGCTAAACAAAATAGTTATTTCGTTACGTGAATGAACATAGCATTCTGTTTATGGCATACAATGAGAAAATACGTTCATAATTAGCCTCAGTTCTAAAGTATACGTTGAAGATATGTTTATAACTTCATTTTAACCGCTTATGTAAACAATTATGTAAATTTTTCATTCCCAAAAGTATGCAACAGTTATTGGTATACATTAAACCATTGTTTGAAGTTTGCATTCCCTAGAATTAGAAAATTTGTCCAATTCTATTGGCATTCAATTTTCCCGCTGCATAATTATCGCAAGAAAATCTGGGTCAAAAGTGATCTTAGACAGCTACGCCGAAAAAACTGCTGAGCGAATAAAAAATCTACTTATTTGAAATTTCTTTAATAATGTTCATCTTTTCGCGGTTGGTGAAATTATTATTCCCAATGTGACACTGTTCTCACATAAATAGCGCCTCTCTATCTGACGCTTAATTGCCCGTTACTTGCATCATAATTGTTGGCAACGATACCCCGTTTCTTTGTAGGGAATATGGGTTTGTGGATTTTTTGTTACTAGTTGGTACTTTTGTGATGTTAAATGTGGGCTTTTCTCGCTTGATGGCGGCAGAAGTTCGCGCAGTAAATTATATCATAATTATATGGTTTTTGGCATAGTTTTATTTTGAAGATAGTAAAATATCAGCTAAGACATTTGAAATGATTTATATTTAATATAAACTAAACATCTTCAAAATGTGAGTGTAATACCGCGCAAACGTTTAACTGAATGAAATAATATTTTATAGTTTTATATTGTAAACGGTTATTTAATTATATTTTTGTAATTAGTTAAATGTTTGTCACCAAGTTGAACATGGTTTCGTGATATAAGATGCAATGTTCAACGCACCACTGTGCAAACGAGCAAATAAATTACATAAATACATGAACTACATGAACACTAATAAAATACAGTGCACACACTATGCTTATAAACATAAAAACAATCACAAAATAAATAAATTTGAAATAAAATATCATTAAACTTTATATAAAAGCATAAATATTTGAAACTAAATAAATGCATAAATATAAATAAATAAATATATATATATATATATATATAAAATAAACAAATAAACAAATAAATAAATAAATAAATAAATAAATGAATACATAAATAAATAAATAAATAAATAAATAAATAAATAAATAAATAAATAAATAAATAAATAAATAAATAAATAAATAAATATAGTCTTACCAGCCGCTTCGGACGTTTCGAGACCTTGAAAAGTTTTATTTGCCATTTCCATCAACGCGTCGAGCGGAGAAACGTCCTTCAACGACAAAGCGGCCCGAACGGGGACGTCATCGTCGTCGTCGTCGTCAACGTTAATTTCCTCATCGTCGGCGGACGACGACGCCTCCGAATTTCTGCCGGGAGATGGCGAAGCGTCCCATGGTCGCACTATTCGTGTCGGCGGAAGCACTCTTTTATTATTGTTATTATGTATATTTATGTGTTTATGCTCATAATGATTGTGCGAATGTCTCATGAAGTTTTCATGTAGTCTGTTATTAGTGTTACTAATTTGTACTTTGTGATTATTTTTAGAAGAGTCTGAATTGTGCGTCGGGTGTCGAATTCTTGAACCCGCTGTACTCGACGGACGCGCTGGCCGCCTTGGTGGCGTCGGATTCTGCTCGCAGCCTTCCGAACTGAGGATGTCGTTGATTCTAAAAGACGTAAACGGTTTGTTGGGGTTCCGGGGAGGCTGGGAGGGCAGCATCGCCAGTTTCCGGATGGACTCGTACTTGTCGCTGGTGAAGCTGACGTGGGCCTCGCGGCCGCCGCCGTTGCCGCCACCGGAACCAGCGGACATCATTAACCGGAAGTCCCAGGGAGGCGGCAGGATCCGCAACATTGGAAGCGTCATCTGGTGACGAATATCCAGGTTGAAATAATTTAAATGGAACGCGAAATAGGAAATAAAGGGTTAATGTTGCGATGTTAAAAAAAGCAAAGTCCCCTGTAGTTCTATCATATTATTCAAAATAATGAATGAATTTTCATACGGAAAACATTACATGTAATCTAAGAATTCAAGGACACTGCATATTTCTGACTGTTTGTTCTAGATTGTGAAACACATACTGAACGAGTTATTTTTCCAACTAGTTACCACTTCTCAATCGGATTCTCTTATCCAAAAATAAACGAGAACAGGCAACACTTTCTGGTCAGCAAAGATGATCCGCAAGATACCACTTAATGTGACCGGCGTTTCGACAGCTAGGTCGTTATTAGCGATGTCAATTCAACAATCGTTCGATTACGTATAAAAATCATCTAATGCGACGATTGATCGATGACCATTACTGAAAGATGGACGAGCGAGGAAAAACTGGCCAGCGGCAATGGTTTAGACCCTACCTTTATGTGTGCAATCACGACCGTCAAACACCTTTGGTCGAACAGACTGTCAATTTCGTTTTTAGCTTTTGCAAATTAGGTTGTATACGATCATCAACACGCCTGTCAAGCGCGGTTTGACAGCTTATCGGGCGGATTGTTGACGAAATTATTTCTAAAAATCACTTTTGATGTCGTAAATGTCAACTTCACTTACACGTCGAAGACGTCACCGCAGTTCACAGACATCCTTGATGGCAACAAAAGCAAATATTTAACCAAAAATGATTTCAAAATGCCACCATAATTCCGTTCGGCGATATTCCGCGCAGATAATTTCCGTTCAGTATCTTGGACGAATTTTCGGCAATATCAGGTCTATAAAATGTACAACTTGTAAATCCAGAAAAGTGTTTCTTGTTATACATTCACCAAAAACCAAGATGTCAAATTTAAACAGCCATTAGATCTACGACTGCTAATCATTTCTACAGACTTGACCTTTCCTTGTTTTTCCTGATCGTTTAGGCGGAGCCGTAGAATTATCGGCCAATCAGAACGCGCGCTTCGCATCGAGTTGCGCCTAAGCGTGAAATAGGCGTTACTGCGCATCGCATTCTAATTAACAGCTCTTCTCCACAGGGCGCGCGATAAAATACCAGAAAATGTGTCGGACATTAAAAATATCATCAGCATTGCTTTAGAATTGGTAAATTAATTAGACGAGCATTTATATTACTGTCATGATGAGAACGTTATTCAACAAAATGTGCGGAATTTCTAATGATTTGGCAGAAACAAATCCACCAGTTCATTTTGAGTTCCGGAAAAAATAATGGACGGATTTTATTATAGAAATTCTGCGCATTTTATGAGAACACGGAATAATATTATTACTATATACACCTCTTTTAATAGGTTCGTAATTCGGAAAATTAGCAGCTGATTATATGGAAGAATAGTATAACAACGAAATCAGATAATTAATAGCCTCGCGCGTATGAGTTTGCGGCGATAATTACTTTTTATTACGTGGGGAAAAGGCAATAACATGTATATATCGGAAATTATAATAATATGTATATATGATTGAAACATGCTCGTTACTCAGTTTTATTGCTTTGTAATTAAACCAATTATTGCAAATGTCAAACGAAACAATGACAGAGACATTCTTTAACAAAGCGATGGAAATAAAATTAAAAATGTGTACTTGCCGCAGGATGGTTTGATTTTTATCTCGACCAAGTCGGATTTTTGAGGAAGACATATTTTATGATAATAAAATGTCAAACGAAAAAGCTGCCTCTTACACTGTCCTAGCCATTATCTGTAAATAAAAATTCGCGTGGACTCATCAAGATTTTATTACCAAATAAACTTCAATATTTTATATCATGTTCTGGATATCGCTGTTAAAATCTAAATAATTGTCACGTATTTCGCGTTTTTCAATAGGCGAATAATTTCATTTACATTTTTCATGTGATTGTCATTAGAATGCGGCTAATTGTACAATACGGTCCAGCAAAGATGAGATCTTAGCAGTCTTAGGAGAAAAACATCACATCAAATAAACTCGGGCCTTAGCACTGCCTGACCCCTGAGCAGTGTTTTCTTTGGATGAAAGAACGACAGGAGTTGTATTCTAGAAACAAATAAAGCAACCTAAAAGCGTCAAGAATATAGCAATTTGATACATTTATGCAACAAGCATATGAATCATAAAAAGAAAGCAAAGAAAGATGTAAATAAAGTGTGTAAGTCAGTTAGTTGGTGTACGAAAACAGAAAGACATTGCAATATGAAAGAGTATTGGCAAATGAAATACTAATATGATCAATGGCGAATTAAATCAGGCATGTATGTTTGATTCTTGTGAGGGACGGAAGGATGGAAAGAAAAGAAAACAAACAAAGAAAATCCGAGTGAAGGATTGAATACAACAATGAACGGTTAAATAAGTTATTGCATGTTTGAAGGAATACATAAATAGGAAATACAAAACATACATTTAAAAAATAAAAAAAAATAAAGAAAGAACGAAAGTAAGAAAGCAACAAAGAAAGAAAGACAGAAAATAAGATGGTAAATCGTGTACAATATAATAATTATTATGATACTATAAAAATATTATTCAACAATAAAATAAAACGAATAAATAATAAATGAATAAATAAATAAACAAATAAATAAATACATAAATAAATAAATACGTAAATAATAAAAAAAATAAGTGAGTGAATAATTGAGTGAGTGAGTGAATAAATGAATAAATAAATGCATGAATGAATGAATGAATGATTGAATGAATGAATGAATAAATAAGTGAATGAATACATGAATGAATGAGTAAATAAATGAATAAATAAATAAATAAATAAATAAATAAATAAATAAATAAATAAATAAACAAATAAATAAATAAATAAATATGGCAACTTACGCTTGTTCTGAACCTCTAATATTCCAATTGCAACATATAAAATAAACACAAATATGTTATACAAATATAACAGTGTTAGTGTCATCAAAAACGCGTTCTGCGTGTTTTTGCATTTGAATTGCTTATGCCATTAATTTTAAAATGTAACAGTAACTTAACAGCTGCTAAAAGGTGGTTTAAGAGGGCTATGTTAGTGACTTTTATAACTTAAAACGGACTTTTTCTCTTTGAAATGTAAGATATGGTATTTAAGCTCTAAGATCAATTTCGCCACGTTAAATGTCATCAGTTTGGACCATAAACATGGGCCTTAACATTTTACAAGGATAATATTATAACACATGTAATTTCACCTTTCAGACTTGATCGATAGGATTAGCACATAAAAGTATTTAATATTAAGGAAAGACAGAAGTATCAGGTTTTCTAAATGACCAGGGCCGTGTTACCAATATGGCGGATAATTAATAGAGAGCGCGCGCGCCCTTTTATCCGTAATACTCTAATTTGGGCCAAAATAAAATGCCGGTTAGGCGAATGATTTACTCTCTTACGGCACAATGTAAATGGATTATAACAGATTTCAAACGACGCATTAAAGTTAGATGCCCAGATGGAATATTATACGAATCCAAACTGTTGTTGTTGTTTTTTCTCTTAGTCATTAAACATTTTTCCCATTATTTTCCAAATAAATTGAGTAATGGATAAATAAATAAATATATAATATATGCAGAAATGCAGAAGTATAAGGTTTATCTGGCAGTATATTTTGAAAATTATTTATACCGCATGAAAGATTTGAAACGAAATGGTAGTGTTTGTACGCACATGTATTTATTATCTGAGATTTACTGTCGCTCGGTAAACTTGTAATGTGCGTGTCTTTAACTGCGTTTAAAATCTAGAAGTATTTTGCGTCTTGGTGTAACCTAAAGAACCAGTCCCCACAGCAGCGAACGTTTTAAGTCTTAGTCACAATTTTACATATTAACTCGGAAATGCTTGTTAAAGGGACTTTGTCTAAGAAAAATTGGTTTTCTATTCCTATATATTGCACTTATCAATCACATAAGATGATGTTAATGCGTTATTCTAATACATATAAATTAAATAAATATGTCATTATATATATTTTTTATTACTTTATATCTTATATAAATATTTACTGTTTTAACACTGTATGCATGAGTTGTCCACCTGGGCTTTTGTCATTATGGATATTTTGCTAAATAAAATGTTAAACTATAATACATACCGAGATTTTCGCTAAATATCAATCAGCAAAAAAACTTGAAGACCCATAGCGGGTATCGAACTCACGACTTAGTAACCATACAAAAAATGATAGTAGACAGCCATCTGCACTATTCTGCTTTGTAAGAAATCGCATGTCAACTAGGGTTTTACAAAATACTCACAACTATGACTTCAAAATGTAAACTAGAAAAGAGCGAAACAAACACGAGCTATATTATATCCTTTTTTTTTTTATATCTCAGAATGCGTTAACCATTTTGCCTTTATATTTACCTTATTTTAATTGTTCTGTTTTTCCAGTAATAATATTTTAATCTAGATTTTGTAAGTTATTGCCCCCCCCCCCGAAGCCCTTTTCGTAGACATAGCCCCTTCAAACATGAGCTGTGATTTTCATGGGTCAGTACCAAAGGCCCTTTCACACTGTAGCGAATTTGAGCTACGAGTTCTGGCGAGTTGGAACTCGCCACAACTTGTCTAGTCTCGTGTAGATCTTAAACACATGTCGGTCTTTGTCGCAGTGATGTCTTCTTATTTCTTCTTATGTCGCCAGAACTCGCCAAGAAGCGTCGAGAATTTTAAACGGTTTACAATTCTCGCCGCTTCTCGGCGACTCTTTATTCTCGGACACGTGTTGAAGGAATCTCGCGCACTCTAAACACACTCGAACACATCCCGTAGAGATGTGTTCCCTTTTCGTAGCGTTTCGCCGTATATTATCATTCTACGACATAACAAGAGTTTTCTGCGAGTTAGGGAGACTTGCTTACGACATCTGCTTATCCGTTTCTCGTAAAATGTCGTCAGAAACTCATTCACACTCGTACATTCTCGAAGACAAGCCTTCGATTGTCGAAAAGATATCGTACGCAATGTCGTGTCAAGGTTTAAGTGAACTCGAACAAATGTCGTCTTGAAACAATTCCGCGACCAACTCGTCCACTTTACGGCGAGTTATGACTATCCAGGACTCGTACACAACTCGAAGCTCAAATTCGCCACAGTGTGACAGGGCCTTCAAAGATTACAGGGCATATGCCTACGAAAAAGGCTTACTGAAACTATAATCAAAGACCCATAACTCTATCAACAAGGGCGGATCCGCGGTCTAGTGGTAACGCACTGGCTTCACAACCCAGGGGTCGCAGGTTCGAGCCCCCGCTACACTCTAACCTTGTAGCTCGTCTTTCGCATGAGACGTTAAACCGAAGTGCAGTGTACTAGGTGCTTCACACCGGGCACTAAAAGACACTGGGTCGCGTCTGGAACGGGGCGTCTCCTGTATCTTGCACTATTCTGGGGGCGATGGCCATATGGGAGAGAATCCTGGTGCACTCGATAAAAATGTACTACACACACTCTCTATCTACAATCATCAAAGCAGATAATACTGACAATATCCTCCACTCCTCACTAGGTATTGAAACCTTCATTCAAGTTTCATTAAATTTCTGCTAGTTGTTGCTGTGAAACAGTCCATGAAATGGTACATTTTATTTCATGCTATGCGGTGAATGAGTGGAGAATACCAGTGAATGATAACCCGATCATTTCACTCTTGGTCGAGTGAAATGATAACGTTTGGTCATTTTTCTCTTGTTTATATGGAACTACTCTTATCTTTGTTTTTATGTTTATTTTTTGGAAAGTATGTGAATACCCTAATCGTCAGTGTTAACATCGGCCTGTTTCAACAGCAGAAAACACATAATAAAATTCAATACAAATATAATCAAGCGACAACGACGCAATAGAGTGGCACTATTTTCCCACCACAACAGTGATCGACAATTTTGGAATCATAATGAAGACATATTTATGACGTCATAATACACACAACTTGTGACGCTTCATTATATCTCGCGCATTTTTGTTTTTATCGTTCAAAAGCATGAAATAAAAAGAAACTTTGTTTAATACAGTGTAAGATCGTATTTTATTTCATTCGTGGTCATAGAAACTAGATATTTTCACTCGTGGCTACGCCACTCGTGAAAATATTGTTCCTATGACCACATAGGCAGGAATTATCAAAGGCGCATAACTCCCAACGCTTCCCATAAGGTTTCCATTAAATTCTTGCCAGGGGTTGCTGAGAAGGAGCCCGGATAGGAATAGTGCACTCTATTGTATTTACAGCAATTTTCAAAGGCCCTTAGTTCCCAAGTAAAATCAATGAAGCCAATCGTCCTGATAACATGCACACCAAAGTCATAGTACTCAAGCTTCCGATAATGTTTTATTGAATTCCCGCCAGTGGTTGCTGAGAAATAGACCGGATATGACTTGTGCACTAAATGTTGTTGTTTTGCAGCATCAACATAAGTAAATCATAACTTTTCTTGTGGCAACCTGCACAATAATTAGACATATGATTACAATGGTTATTCAACAACACCAATCAACTTAAAGATGAGACGGGTATTGGTAAACACCATTAGTGGATAGAATCACGTATATACAAGACGGGCGAATGGAACACTGGTATGATGCGATGGGCTGGCACAGTATCATATAACCTAAACAAGGTATGGAACCAAGCGTGGTACAGCAGATCTCACTATACTGGCATCGCATCAACCGCAATGCTTGTGTAATTATGCTCCACGGACAATTCTAGCGAGTCTTTCTAATGTCAAGCGACTGCTGCTTTTGCAAACACGTTCGGTAAGCAGCAGATCAATAATGAGCTCTCGTCAACTTAATTAATTACCTTAAATTATTATTGTTACACAGCAGACACTGTTCTGCCGAACACGTGTGTGTGTGTGCGTGTGTGTGTGTGTGTGTGTGTGTGTATTTCGAAGTTTATGAGGTCCTTCTGCGCCGAAACTGCATTATGTGAGGACCCGGGGTGTGTTCCAGCACCCCTGCCTAATTTACTTTTAAACTCATCGAAAGTTGGGTCGAATGTTTTAGTCATAGCTGCAATTTCCAGCTATTTACCTTTTTAATGAAATATTTAAATTTTGGTGTGGTCTTGTGCTGTGAGGGGAAGCCGGGGTACCCGGAGGTATCCCCACTTGCCAGGTATGGTGACCACCAACCAAACTCTCTTGGGCCGACTGGGGAGCGAACCCGGGCAGCCTAGAGACACCATGGACTCACCCGGGTCATTCCATTTTAATGACCGGATGTTAGACGTTCCAATCGTTTGATCCATCTGATTTTCGTATCAAACGTTTACATATTCCTGCTTAACCCAATTTAAGTCCAATTTCTCGTTTTTTTTGTTAAGATTAACAGGCTTAAGTCTCTTTGTTTATCAATCTTTTTTTTTAAAATTAAACTGATGTTATAACACAAAATAATACAGTATTTAATGTGGTCATCTGACATACATTTTTAATTCAATATGTCGTATGTATTTACGATATTATTTATGCACACTGCAATGCGAAAATAGTAAACTTAAGTTAATCCTGTTATAACATAGTTAAGAATTTTTTAGAAATCGTGGTCTGATGTTTGATACTTCTGGTCTCCGCAACGACTGTTTTTATATACCTCTTTAACCCTAGATGTTTGATTGTCTTGTCCTCACAACGACCATTTGTATCTTCTTCTTGATCTTCAGACGTTTGTTGATCCTGCTCAGCGCAACGAACGTTTACATGTATACATTAAACCCCCAAAGTGCCATACCCCTGGTCTCCTCAATATTCCATTACATATTCATCATGCGTTTAACATTGATGTCATTTGTTTCAAAAGAAAAGTGCGCACATACATCTCTAACTCTCCGCTGAAAGCAGATAGTTCAGATGTGTGACCTTTCATTATAAAAGCATTGTCGATCGGGTAATCAATTAACTCGCGTTTGAAGTTGACGGTTGTTAGGAGTACTAACAAGGTCCAAATTAATAACATGGACGTCATATCTTCCACTTCAGTTGACGTTGAAAATCAAAATAACAGTATCAGTGCCTTAATGGACTCACATAAAACACACAACGTTTCAGTTAGTAGCATTACTGCGGTTTCGAGGTGGGTTTTGACTAAACCATGCAGTCTTTGAAGTATATTTTTGAAGCAAATTGTATTCATGTGCTGTCAAAGTGTATCACAATAATGAAAAGTGATGAAGAGTTGATGACATTATTTTTAAACTTTAAAGTTGGTATATTAAATATATATACCTAATGGTAAACTATGTAACCATGAAACAACACTTTGCAGGAAAACAATGCAGGGCAAAGGGTAATATGGCTTCATCAAACATATATATTTCATAGTTTAAAAAAAGAAACAGAACATATATTATGATTACCCAATCAATAAGCATACATAACTGTCATTTATAATAATACAGCGCATTGTACATACACCGGTAGGTATGATATAGGTACAATGGTAGATCCGTATAAATAATGAAGCCATTGGCTTTGTTTGGTGAGTAGCCTTTATAAGACTTGGGCAAGACTGCAACATTTCACTACGCATGCTATTACAGCACTTAATGAAACAAAATAATGAATAGAAATTTGTTTTTTTAATATATCATTTGTATATATGAACGATGACACAAAAAGCCAATACAGTGCTTTCCAACTGTGAAAAAGAGAGTTACTTTTGACTTCAACACAATGTCGCAGTGTGAGAAACGCAATAAAAGTCCGGAAATGGGGCGGATACAATTGACCGAAAGGATTCTTTAATTGTTTCTTCTTAATAGTTTGTTTGATGTCAACAAGGCGTTACACAGTTTATAGCCATGTAAATGTTTATGTGCGAATTAATAGTCTTGGTAATAGAGTAGCTATTAGAAGGCCAATAAAAGCCATAAGCCTTCTGTGAGAAGTATGCTCATAAACCGTCCATAAGGCTGTGCTTAGATGAACTTATGGTTTGTCCGCGTAATATTACATGTGTGCGTTAATCACAAAGGCGGGGATTCTGATTAAAACATCTTTATTGCTTCGCGTGACAATGCCAATGTCTTTATCACCCATACCAGCACTGAAAGAATATATCCCGGCTTACCTAAATGTCAGCATTTCTGTGGCATGCAGCAAATTATCATTCCTAAGCATTATATTTAATAACAAAAATATATATTCGTTTACTAGTAATATGGCATTGAAGTGCTAGAACCGACATTTATCTAATCATTGCAACAGTAAGCCATTGTGCAAAACTGTTTTTAGGACTTAATATTCGGTAATTTGTGAACATTATGAGCATAAGAGCATAGGAATTGTGGCAATGATAAAAAACAATTCTGCATTTTGGATAAAGGCATCATTGTTTTAATTATATTTATTCGTGGAATATATGAAAGAAACATTTAAATTAAATTAAATTAAATTAAAGTGCCTTAACACAACATTCTACATGTATTTACAATAATTCGCACCAATATGAAAAAAAGAGAGTATAACTGTGCATATAAAAAATAAACTATTACTTTCTAGTCTCAAAACAATTCGCTTTAATTGTAAAGAAGTGTAAATATTAATGTAAACAAATGTTCTCAGAGTGATCTCCCCTATTGCGATATGCAGGAAAGCAGGGGGACCGCTGTGCGGAGTTTGATCTTTGGCATATAATTATTAGAAATCTTATTTTGCACTATCTAAGTTATATGTTTGCGCACAAATTAGACTTTATGTATACTCAATATTAATAGTTTAATCTATATTTGATGATTATTGAACATTCATTTTGTAATTTTAAAATGTATTTTGAAAACAATGAAGTAGTATTGTATTCAGAATTGAACTGTATTGGCAAAGACATAGTACCACATGCCTAACAATACTGTAAAATAACACAATTTTATACGTAGTTAATATTTTCTGAAAATGTATATTTCAATGTGTTTGTCGATATTGTGAAAGAACTTGACGGGAAATATTAGTGGAAAATATCGCTTTAAACACAACACGTATTACATGTGCCCACCGATTCGCACAGTGCCGAACAGTTGCATGCTATATTTAAATATATATAAACAGAGAGTCTATGTTGATAAACAGGTAAGATGGTTGACAACATTCTGGAGCGTCGGCAACTTTTCAACATTGGGGTGACGAGGCGGGGGCCTTCCAGATTTAGATTATTTCTTTGCATTTCAATCAGTATAATATCGCATTTTAGACTGTTCCAGGAATCATATTTTAGGAATTTATAAGGACGAAATAACTACATGAATATAATATTATCTGATTTCTTTTAATGGTGCTTTGACATAATTGTATAAATAAAATCGTATTTATAAACTGGTAAATAATATCAAGAATTATCAGATGTCAGATATAGCGCAATGCCAAATCCTCGGGATGGTCATAATGCAACCGTTTGTTAGTTCTACGCATATAATACTTCTGTTTGATATGTGCATGTATTTATTACATGAAATTGAATCTGTTATATGATTATATGATTTCTGGTTACATGCATATATTTTGCTTGATTTGTGCATGCTTTTACTATATGTATGCTACTGTTTGAGAAGAAAAATATTTAAGGACAATAATTTAATGAGACATGAATTCTGTTTTCTTGATAATATTTATTAATTATGTTAAGCGTTTTTTTTTTCAAATCATTTTTTAAAATTGTCGCCAATAGGATTTTCTGTATATTTATTACAAACACTTTCCTTAACGAATCGTCTTCCTTAAAGGGCATATGTCGTCTAAAAATATGACGTCAAAATGTAAACGTCATTTTTCAGATTATAATAAGGTTGCTTAATTTATTAAAGTATGTAAACGCGTTACAATGGTTAACATAATCTTATTAGATTAATTAATATGTTCAAAAAAAAAATCTTCTGACTATTGCGGATTTGGAAGCTTTAACGAAAAGAAAATAATCATACCTATTTGCCATTACCAATCGATTAAAAGAATTTCTTATTATAACTAATTGAAACAAAACTAATAGTACGTCCAATGCGGCCAAATTTTCCACATATTTTGTGCTCGTAGCACTTTAACATTTATCATAAACTACATAAAACTGCAATCCAACTGTCCCCAATGTTATTAAAACACGAAAGACGAATGGTAATGGGAATCCGTATAACAATGGTATACAATTTAGCTTACAATGTTAAAACTTGATTAGCGTTGTCATTATCCCCTCTAAAATGTTCTCACAATTCTGTTATGATTATTGTTCAGTGTATTTTCTGATTCATCTCGCTAGTCTGAACTAAACTTGGTGTTAATTTGATTTTCACGAGCATTTGGAATCCCTGGGATAGCTTCTCTCCATTTGCAGTTAACAATTAATGCCCCTCTGGGGTGATGTCTAGGGCTATTACATCCTCAGCGCCGATGTTCAGAGGTGACTCGACGGATTGCCAAAGCAACACGCGATGGCATGTCAATATATAAACACGAATTACGCAAGGAAATTAATTTCAGGCAGAAGCACAATTGGTCGTAATAGTTTGTCTAATAGTAATGGAAGACGGTTGGCAGAAATTACATGTCCGTGGTGGGTCCCATGGCAGCCATTTGTCACATAATACAAGAGTTTAGTTTCAACAAATAATGGAGGAAGATGGCGTCTGTAAATCAAGAATTCGTATTAAGTAGAATGGTTTATAAAGGCACTGCCACATTTATAGCCAGGAATGTCGAAAGCTTCGTTTACATTTACGTTATTTATTTCCAACTAACACATTGTATATAGCTTGTGTATTTTGCGTTTTAAAGCTTGTGTCTATTGTTTCGATGAAATAACGCAATAACTATCAATATATTGACGATAAAATACACAAAGGCGTTTATATTCAATCTATGATGAATATTTGTTATTTTGACTTCCTCAATAATCGTCTTCTTCATCTTCTTCTACGCCTACCTTCATTATTATTATTATTAGTATTAGTATTATTATTATTATTATTAATATTATTTGTTTTATCATCATCATTATCATCATCATAATCATAATTATTGTAATTATTATAATCATAATCATCATCATCATCATCATCGTCATCATCATCATCGTTATCATCATCATCATCAACATCGTCATCACCATCACCAGCAGCAGCAGCATCATCATCATCATTATCATCATCATCATCATCATCCTCATCATCGCCATCGGCATCGTCGTCATCGTCAACTTCATGGTCGTAATCATCACTATCATCATGACCATCATCATCATGACCATCATCATCATCATCATCATCATCATCATCATCATCATCATCATCATCATCATGACCATCATAATGACCATCAACATCATGACCATCATCATGACCATCATCATCATCATCATCACCATCATCAACATCGTTATTATAAACCAAATAATAAATATAATTATTATCAGTGCAATTCACGCTAAATGCTTCAAGATAAATAAAATATGCATGTATTCTCCTCTGTTTGTTGCCGGAGGTGGTTTGCTTTCCGACATGTTCCTAACAAATTCGAACAATGATTGATTTTAATTGCTAAACTATCAGACAGACACGAAAACCATAGAGGGAAACAATTTACGGGCGTCAAATGCAATAAGCATTATCTCAGTCACCTAACGGCTAGCTCTTGTCTCTAATTCGCCTATTTGGTAACTGAAATATGTTTTACGTTCTTCAATAACAATTGGAATTGACATGTTGAGAGTTTCTGAGAGCAAGGCTGTGAAATAGCATAAATACTTAATGAAACAAAAGTCGTTTTCGTTTCATCTCTAAATATAATTCTGTCAGTGCGATTTGTTAAACATGCCAGGACGTTTGAAAGATCCTTTCTAAGGATGTTAAATTAAGTGGTGTTAAGGCAATAAAGTGTTCCGAGCGAGACCAGTAACTGCCTCCTCAAAGGTGATGACGTAACGAACATGTTCAAGAAGCAATTACCCATGAAAACCAAATTTCAATGAAAGCAACATACATTTGGAAACGATAATTATTAACTGTATGTTGCCATGTATTTGTATGTTTTCATAAATTATAAATGTGTTATGGTTTTGCTATTTAGCCTTCTGATGATCATATGTGGCCAAAAGCATCTTGCATGACGTATGCTTTAAATAAAGGGTATTAGTATTACAAATGTGTCAGTCTTTCTTTGATACTCCTCGTTTAGATTAAAACGTTTCTAACAGCATAATATATAATGGAAAAATATAAGATTATAGAGATCCACAATTTTGCTGCTATGTAAACTATGAAAATACTTCTGTTGCGGCAAGCACTTTCAAGTGAGTCACTGTGTCTATTTACACGTTATATTTGAAGTTTTCCTTTAAATTTATCTCGAGGGGTCAACAATTCCATTCTAGCTATATATCAAATATATAAGGGTATACTATAGTTTTCCATTTATCACTCAAGTCTTCGTATTTTCCTCATTAAAAAGTTAAGCACATAATGCGAATTAATAAACTACGACAAAATCGTTTGAATTTCATGTCTCGTTAAAATCATTAACAACACACTTATTTTACCTGTATTAATGCAAATTTAATACTTTTTTTCCCTTTCCGTTCCCTTAAAGCTACAGTGTGATCTAAAATATTCATTATAGCGTAAATTTTCTAGTCGCAGTCAAACCTCTCAACCCCTTTACAAAACGATAATTATGGATTATAGATTTTCTTTAGACATACATACTGTATTTGGCATCTGCAGCCAGATGTCTAAAATGAAACCATTTTAACTCAAATACAAAACAATGCATCGTCATTGTACAAATATAATCCAAAGCAACAGAACAGATTCAATACTAATAATAATTGTAAGAACAATAACAATAATAAAATTGATCATAATACTTATTCAATTAGCTGCTGATGGCTTTCTCTATGATTTAATATACGCACTTATTTCTCTATATGATGCCGGCAAAGAGCTAGTGTGGGAAGTCCTTCGCGGACCGGTACCTTCTCAGTGCCCACGAAAGGACGGAAAGAATGTGTCCTGCAGCCTTTGTCAAATATGATGTGGGGACGATGCTAGTTTGAGGGAGATCATGTGCACGAACACATACGAAAAGAACAATGTTTTCCGCAACTGCGGCAAAACCTGTATACATATGAGCAGTCTGTACAGACTTCAACGTACATGTAACAATGATAAAAATTAAATTATTATTACGTGTGAGTAACAATTTATTGTCCGAACAAATAGACTTTTGTTATTTGCAACTGTTTGTTTATTTGGGTTTACGGCAACTCAACACAATATGGTCACATCGTACCGTTTGCATATGTTGATGTCGATACAGATACGGCTATGTGAACTAAATTTTGTTATATGTGCTTATCTCTTTTAAGTACTGGATTAATGTATAAGATGGCACTGTTTCGGACAATACGTAATCTAAAAGTCACTCTGTCATACGTAGAACAACTTGATTACTATATTATAGTAATTTGGTAATAATAGTAATAGACACATTTTAGAATCTGTAGTTTAGGCTCTCTAAACTAAGATATCTACAATATATTCTTTTTGTTTTAAAAGCACATTATTTTTTCTGTTTTATTTTAGTAAAATTATTTTGTAATAGACCTATTGTGTGCAATGTCATAAAATGTGTGACATGCCTGAGGTTGAAACCTATTTTAATGTACAGTTAAATATGTGTTTTTTTATTAATCCAGCATTTTTTTTTAAAGTTAAAGATTGATGCAAACTGTGTTTATGTATTATCACGCTGGTATTGGTACAGTCCATCTGCGATAGTGCAGCTTAAAAATGGCTAGATGTTGTGTGTCAATTCGAGTAAAATTTCGCATAATTTTATAATAGTTTTAAATAAAACATTAATCAATCAATCAATTTTTACTTGGTGATGCTCACTTTTTTTATTGTGCTTGTGATTATTTAACTGTGATTACATATGTGTGACTTTATGTGATTAAATTGTTGTCGAATTGATATATTCGTTTTCTCTTTATTTTAAAAACAGAACTGGTAATAGATAATTAAGGACATAATAAAAAACATATGTGTTCATTGCATTGCATGCCGCACACTCAAACTAATTTAATTCAATGTCCTAGTCTTGTAGTGGGCAAGAGTTTGCTGTCGTTTCGTATTGCTTCTCCCAGCGGACTCTTATTCAATGTCCTAGTCTTGTAGTGGGCAGGAGTTTGCTGTCGTTTCGCAATGCTTCTCCCAGCGGACTCTTATTCAATGTCCTAGTCTTGCAGTGGGCAAGAGTTTGCTGTCGTTTCGCATTGCTTCTCCCAGCTGACTCTTAGAGCTCCACACTTTACAGCCTTCCGGTTCGAAGAAGAAGTCCTCTTTGTTCCGCCCTTTTACTCTTTTGCGAGCTGTCGTGTCAAAGAAATGGTTCCTGAAATGCAACCTACAAGCTTTTCATGTTATGTGGCCGAGCAAACTAAAGATAACTAATCGGTAGTACCAGTATTAATTTTAATTATGCTTGGGTTCATGCTTATATGTTTGAAATTACGATCTTCATATTTGCCGATATATAAGTAGTAGTAGTAGTAGTAGTAGTAGTAGTAGTTTTTGTTTGTTTTGGATTTTTCGCCGTATTAAACAGTATTTCAGTCATATAACGGCGTTCAGTTAACCCCTTCTCACACTTTTCCTGGGTAAGCTGGTTTACCAGTACTCAGTGCACATACTTATGCCAGTAACTGACAACTGCCCTACTTGAATCAGAGGTAGGGGGAGAATGCCGTAGAAATAATTTCATGACCACACAAGCTATGTGGCCGGGCTGAGAATCGAACCCGCGATCCTCGGATTTGTAGTTCAGCGCTCTATCTACTGAGCTAGCCGGCCCGGCTAGTAGTAGTAGTAGTAGTAGTAGTAGTAGTAGTAGTAGTAGTAGTAGTAGTAGTAGTAGTAGTAGTAGTAGTAGTAGTAGTAGTAGTAGTAGTAGTAGTAGTAGTAGTAGTAGTAGTAGTAGTAGTAGTAGTAGTAGTAGTAGTAGTAGTAGTAGTAGTAGTAGTAGTAGTAGTAGTAGTAGTAGTAGTAGTAGTAGTAGTAGTAGTAGTAGTAGTAGTAGTAGTAGTAGTAGTAGTAGTAGTAGTAGTAGTAGTAGTAGTAGTAGTAGTAGTAGTAGTAGTAGTTAGTAGAAGTAGTAGTACAAGTAGTTACAATATGATGGTATTAAAGTTTAATCGCAGATCCGTTCATATTTGTTTTTAATTTCATATCACATGACATGTTTTCCTACACATACATATCAACCAGACAAACATAGCGCTTTACCAGTCAATCGTAAGAGGATAGGGATCATTTCTGCTACTGGTGACCATCTCCATCCGGTTGCCTGAACAGAAAATGACTCGCGTTATAGAATGGCGTATTTTATGCCGTTGCTTTAATATTATTAAATAGATGAATGTTAATAAAGCCAATGTCTCAGAAAACAAACAAACAAACAAAACAGATAGAGGTCAGTGCAACCGTTCGATCACAAACTACATTTGTATTAACGAAAATGTGGGTTTACTCAATGACGTATTTTTGTTTTCACTCTCAAGTCCCTGATCACTTACTCAGACTGTGAGCGATTCCAACTGAAAGATGTAAGTATATTGCAGTGGAAAGACTATGAATCATTCCATTGACCGAAATGTCTCATTTTGCCATCTGATCAGTAAACCTCACATTTACCTGCCCATTATTACATCAGATCAAACAACGTACGCATTTAAAATTATATTTAATTACGAGTATGCAACTTTGTTTGTAATATTTTATGATATAGTAAACATAACAATTGTATCAAGCATGAAACATATTTAAATAAAAGTCATTATGTTTTAAAGACTACATTTAGATAAATAACGAAATATATGAAAAAAGAAAATATTGGATAATAAAATCACATTCGTACGAAAGCGGACATAAAACAAAATTCTGACACACTATGACAATAAAACTGTTCAAATCTTTATTCTTATTGTCTGTTATAATACAAAAGCTTGATAGCAACATATTAAAGTAAATTAAGAAGCTGGTATGCCTTAACAATTTTGTATTGATTCCATACATAGCATAATAGATTTGTGACCCACACATAGCAATATTTCATTTTCTTCCAAAACATTAGCATCAGATGTATGTGAGCAAACATACTTTGTGTGCAGCTTCTCTGGGAAGAATTATAGCATCCGCCCTACGTTTGGCATTTTTAGCAGAAATATTATGACATTTATTGACGATTGAAAGAAAAATGTTCCACAGATAGCATGTCAATTTATGTTTTAAAAAATGCGCGGTTGCAGTTTTTGAAACAAATACTTTTTAATTAATCTGCCCGAAGCTCTACGGGATGGTGTATTTCTATTATGACAGGGCACTCGTCTTTATTTCGTGAAAATTGGTTGAGAATTAATAGAGAAATTATAAAAATACGCTGAAGCGACGGATTGTCTTCGGTGGAATGACCCACACAGAACAAAGTAAGTCACGTGGTACAGGCACCGTGAATAATGAGATTATGAAAATCCAGCTGCATCAGTCGAAGATAAATTCCAATTGTTCATATTTGAGACCAATGGCCAATTCTATAAACAGCTCAGTATAAGCAAAAATTAAACCATTTGTTTTAGTATACAAACGGGGAAACCTATTTGAAAACAAATTTTATTTGAACCCCATAGAGTGGTTTGATTGTTCATAGTATTTGTTTCGAAACTTCTGCCTGTGGCAGGAACTGATTGAACAAAAAATAAATACACGTAGTAAGTACAGACGATCCAAACAGTTCATGACGACTGATGCTAGCAAAACATATGCTATTATAAAAAAAATTATGCTGCTTTAGTATTTTTAATAAAATACTAATATTTTTGAATTAGACACCTAAGGTCGAATGTAAATAAAAATTAAGAACACGTTAATATATAAACTAATGTGTTTTGAGTTTGACATTTATAACCGAATAAAACACAGGTAAAAATCATTTTATTTGAATGTCTTTACACATGATAAATTCATATAAATGTCCTAGTACATGCCTTATTCACATTTCTTTATTTGTCTTTACAACAGTAACATATTTTCAAACGTACGTTTTCACCATTAAAAGGTGGTATTTTTTTTTACCCAAAATACAATGACGTTTTTCTACACGAATCATTTGGGCTTCCAGCTGCGAAGACCTGTTTCCCACCAGGATGAAAGCATTCTACCAAAGCTCGTTATATTTATCAAGTCTTAGAAATACATCAGCGCTTATAAGTAGTTAACTGCCGTTGAAAGCTTACCGCATCGACGGCACGGTAAAACATTTAACGTGAAAAGGAATGCGTTCGGTTTAATACATAGATAGTTACTTCAAAGATTGATATGTATATGTAGCAGTAACAAGGGGTTTAGAGATATTGTGCAAAGTAATGAGACGTGATTGCCTTAGAACTAAGAATTCCAGCTGATAACACGATATTATATGGGTATATGTTTTAAGCGAGTGTTAAATGATTTTCCAGAAACATTGTATTTTAATGAGCATGGGTTGTTTATTTTAAAAACGCATTTGTCTATTTCGTTTACGGGTGTTCTCCTACCACACTGTTGATCGGAAGGTAAAACGGTGCTTTAGATTATTTTTTAACTACTCAGTATTCTGGAACACACAAACACAGCCATTGCCTTACAAACAACGCCTCTCCAATCTGATTAAACACATTTTATTCGACCTATTTCCACTATTATTGAAAACAGTATATGTATACCTTTTTTTCTAAAATTAACATCGTTGCTCCGTATAAAGCTACCACCAAATACTTCAAACAGTGTAAACTTGTATATTGTATCAAATTTACTGAATTGTATGACTCGATGAAAGTTTATTTCACTCATTATTGACAGTATTCGAAATTGTTAAACGTATTTAGGTTTGTCTTACTTTAGATGATGAATTAAAAATAACGTTTGTATGAACATGTTTCTACATTTCTGCAGGGCTTCCTTGGCATTCCATGCGTTGAGGCTCGTCGTGGGGAAGCCGGGCTTGTAGCATGTGGGTAAAGTGTCGTCCTGGATTAGCCTGTGCAGTCCGCACAGGCTAATCCAGGACGGCACTTTCCGCCTACAGTGAATTTATGTTTAGAAGAAACTTTCTTGAAACAGAAAATGCGATAAAAGCGGAAAGTGCCGTCCTGGATTAGCACATGCATTAGCTCGGTTTTCCCACGACACGCCTCCTTTATTTTTCATTCATGGTTCACGCAATATTATGAAAATTTCAATAGAGCCCTTATGCCGCTGAGAGTTTTTTAGTAAACATTCTAAGCTTTTATTTATAACCCTTTTAGCGCATTTAAATGCCGCTTTAGTTAATAGGTTTAACACGCAATTGCGTTAAGTCATCTTAAATGTCGTGTTAAATTCATATAAACGTCTTCTGCATCAGCTTCTGACACAATTGCTAGTTGGCATTAATGTTTGAATGAGCAATACCCAAGACTGTTCAATTATAAAGCATCTACTGTGTCACCTTGAAATTACCCAACACTAAATCGTGCCCATTTCTGTCAAATAAACTGACATTACGACGATGCAATATAGGTGTAGATTGCAACATTTGGCAGTAAAACGAACACAAAACGATTAACAATTGACAAAGAAGATATTTGATACACGATGCTGTTGAAAGGAAACACCAAGTAAAGGAAACGTTAATGATAACATTTTCCTACTCCGAGTACATTAAAAATAAAACAAGGTTTGTTTCGAGTAATAAAACAGCATTAGTTAGCAGCACACCAACTACAGACAATAGCTTCTGTCATTTTACTTCTTACTCAATCAAACTTCAAATGTCAACATTTTAAAGTTGTTTCCGTTGTTGTTGGTAGTGGCTTTGTTAATGAACAAATGTCCGCTATGTAATGAAATATGATTTTCAGCGGACTTAAGAAAATACTGTTATGTTAGTAACATATGCTTCTATCCATTGAAAAATGAAAGTGTTTCACATGGAAAGCTTTGTTCTCTTAAATTACTATTTAAATGAAATGTTATGGTGTTACTTTTCATGAAAATTTCTCTTGAACTTATTGATTCTGGGTATTATTGGTGCGCCTTCACCTTGTTTGAAGCATCAGTGCAATGCAGGCGATTATGGTTTTGATTTCTTTGTTGTTTGCTCTGTTGTATTTACAATGAGCACCTGCTTAAAAAGGACACTGTGTTGTGTATAGGAATTTGTCTTCGAATACAGCTGTTGTTTGGTAGTACATATTTCATATGCAGCAACTATATAATCTCAGCAAAAACAATACATTTCGGTCAAGCAGTTATACAATTCGTACATATGTTTAAACAACCACCACTAATCTCTACTCGCACTGTTATTTTTCACTTGCACACATATTAGCACTACTATATATATCAGTATATTTAATGTGTGAGTATCACTAAAATGATCATTAGCTGACAATCAGCTGTTAAAGTACTTGTGAACAGTGTCTGTTAGTATCACCAACCAATTAACAACCCAAAGGTATTTCGACTGCTGGAGTAATGTGAACTTGAAAATACTGCGAAAGCAAAAGGCATTGGCAGGACTGTAAATAAACACGAATTACACAAGAACTTTCATTTCAGACAGGGGCGTAAAATTGGCTTTAACTAGTTTTTGTAATGATAGTGGAAGACAGTTGGCAGAATTAACACGTACATAACAGGTCCCTGGACAAATATTTGATGCTTCTTGCATGCCACTGAGTGAACAAAGGAGCTATTTGAGAAAGGTTCAGTAAATCAAATGAAGCTTTTCTGAATCAGCATAATGTGTCCACCAGCAATTTCATTTCATTTGTAGTAGTTAAATTTAGTACACGTTTGAAAACATGTGTTATTTTTAATGCATACCATGATGAGAAAGTAATTTAACATATTCGCTCTTATGTCATTCAGTGAGCAAAATCCATATTTACTGATAGATGTATTGAAATGAAATAAAATTATATACTGTGTATAACTGAACAAACATCATTGATACAGCCTTTTGAAGATTTGTATTTCAAAGCAGATAAACGGTATGGTTATTAAACTAAAATTTACAAATAAATTATCCGTTTTATACAGTTTCAAATACACGATCACAATGTAAATATATAACATTTGTATTTTTAAATTAATATAAAGCTTATCAGTTTGAAACTGACCTGGTTATTAATATTTTAAAGCTTTTGAAATTCAAAATCGATGTCATGTTACATTATACATTAATTGTATAACTTTTATTAAATGTTTGCTTTGAATTGTATTCACGTTACAACTGTACACATACGCTGGAGTGGAAGATGCCATTTCTGTTCAATTATATGTAATCTATTCACCTTTGTCAGCGATTAAATAAATATACAAATATTAAACTAAGCATTCACATTTTGACTTTTTTTCGTAGTTTAAACGACTCGATCCAAACATGTTTCTTGTTGTGAGCGTTGAGCATGTTGTAAAAAAAATATTTATATTTTTTTTTAATAAGAAAACTGTGCGGTTAACCCAATGACCAAGACTTCAATTTGGCCTATTATATATATATAGAACTTATTTGCACCAAAGCACCTTCAATCGGCCAATAACTGTCAATCTGTGTGGCCAATAAAAACTTAAACGGGTGCAATTATGCAAATGTTATTTTTGAAAAGATATCGTATTTTGACGTATAATGGTATAATTTTATACTTGTGTTTCAGAGAAAAATGTTCATGGGTCTTTAACAATGCTATCACTATGCGATCAATACGACATTTATGCGATTCAAATCGGTGTCACAGTGCATCACTGTTTGGTCCTCCTTATAGATAATATATGTGGTGACATAGCTGTACGTTGATCCATCAAAATGCGGTTTGTGTGGTCTCCTTATGGATAATATATGTGGTGACATAGCTGTACGTTGATTCATCAAAATGCGGTTTGTGTGGTCTCCTTATAGATAATATATGTGGTGACATAGCTGTACGTTGACCCATCAAAATGCGGTTTGTGTGGTCTCCTTATGGATAATATATGTGGTGACATAGCTGTACGTTGACCAATCAAAATGCGGTTTGTGTTGTGTCTCCTTATGGATAATATATGTGGTGACATAGCTGTACGTTGATCCATCAAAATGCGGTTTGTGTGGTCTCCTTATAGATAATATATGTGGTAACATAGCAGTACGTTGACCCATCAAAATGCGGTTTGTGTGGTCTCCTTATGGATAATATATGTGGTGACATAGCTGTACGTTGATCCATCAAAATGCGGTTTGTGTGGTCTCCTTATAGATAATATATGTGGTGACATAGCTGTACGTTGACCCATCAAAATGCGGTTTGTGTGGTCTCCTTATAGATAATATATGTGGTAACATAGCTGTACGTTGATCCATCAAAATGCGGTTTGTGTGGTCTCCTTATAGATAATAATTGTGGTAACATAGCTGTACGTTGACCCATCAAAATGCGGTTTGTGTGGTCTCCTTATAGATAATATATGTGGTGACATAGCTGTACGTTGACCCATCAAAATGCGGTTTGTGTGGTCTCCTTATAGATAATATATGTGGTGACATAGCTGTACGTTGATCCATCAAAATGCGGTTTGTTGTGGTCTCCTTATAGATAATATATGTGGTGACATAGCTGTACGTTGATCCATCAAAATGCGGTTTGTGTGGTCTCCTTATAGATAATATATGTGGTGACATAGCTGTACGTTGATCCATCAAAGTGCGGTTTGTGTGGTCTCCTTATGGATAATATATGTGGTGACATAGCTGTACGTTGACCCATCAAAATGCGGTTTGTGTGGTCTCCTTATGGATAATATATGTGGTAACATAGCAGTACGTTGATCCATCAAAATGCGGTTTGTGTGGTCTCCTTATGGATAATATATGTGGTGACATAGCTGTACGTTGATCCATCAAAGTGCGGTTTGTGTGGTCTCCTTATGGATAATATATGTGGTGACATAGCTGTACGTTGACCCATCAAAGTGCGGTTTGTGTGGTCTCCTTATGGATAATATATGTGGTGACATAGCTGTACGTTGATCCATCAAAATGCGTTTGTGTGGTCTCCTTATAGATAATATATGTGGTGACATAGCTGTACGTTGACCCATCAAAGTGCGGTTTGTGTGGTCTCCTTATGGATAATATATGTGGTGACATAGCTGTACGTTGATCCATCAAAATGCGGTTTGTGTGGTCTCCTTATGGATAATATATGTGGTGACATAGCTGTACGTTGATCCATCAAAATGCGGTTTGTGTGGTCTCCTTATAGATAATATATGTGGTAACATAGCAGTACGTTGACCCATCAAAATGCGGTTTGTGTGGTCTTCCTTATGGATAATATATGTGGTGGACATAGCTGTACGTGACCCATCAAAATGCGGTTTGTGTGGTCTCCTTATGGATAATATATGTGGTGACATAGCTGTACGTTGATCCATCAAAATGCGGTTTGTGTGGGTCTCCTTATAGATAATATATGTGGTAACATAGCTGTACGTTGATCCATCAAAATGCGGTTTGTGTGGTCTCCTTATAGATAATATATGTGGTAACATAGCTGTACGTTGACCCATCAAAATGCGGTTTGTGTGGTCTCCTTATAGATAATATATGTGGTGACATAGCTGTACGTTGACCCATCAAAATGCGGTTTGTGTGGTCTCCTTATGGATAATATATGTGGTGACATAGCTGTACGTTGACCCATCAAAATGCGGTTTGTGTGGTCTCCTTATGGATAATATATGTGGTGACATAGCTGTACGTTGATCCATCAAAGTGCGGTTTGTGTGGTCTCCTTATGGATAATATATGTGGTGACATAGCTGTACGTTGACCCATCAAAATGCGGTTTGTGTGGTCTCCTTATAGATAATATATGTGGTGACATAGCTGTACGTTGATCCATCAAAATGCGTGTTTGTGTGGTCTCCTTATGGATAATATATGTGGTGACATAGCTGTACGTTGACCCATCAAAATGCGGTTTGTGTGGTCTCCTTATAGATAATATATGTGGTGACATAGCTGTACGTTGACCCATCAAAATGCGGTTTTGTGTGGTCTCCTTATGGATAATATATGTGGTGACATAGCTGTACGTTGATCCATCAAAATGCGGTTTGTGTGGTCTCCTTATTGATAATATATGTGGTGACATAGCTGTACGTTGACCCATCAAAATGCGGTTTGTGTGGTCTCCTTATGGATAATATATGTGGTGACATAGCTGTACGTTGACCCATCAAAATGCGGTTTGTGTGGTCTCCTTATGGATAATATATGTGGTGACATAGCTGTACGTTGATCCATCAAAATGCGGTTTGTGTGGTCTCCTTATGGATAATATATGTGGTAACATAGCTGTACGTTGACCCATCAAAATGCGGTTTGTGTGGTCTCCTTATGGATAATATATGTGGTGACATAGCTGTACGTTGACCCATCAAAATGCGGTTTGTGTGGTCTCCTTATAGATATATATGTGGTAACATAGCTGTACGTTGACCATCAAAATGCGGTTTGTGTGGTCTCCTTATGGATAATATATGTGGTAACATAGCTGTACGTTGACCCATCAAAATGCGGTTTGTGTGGTCTCCTTATGGATAATATATGTGGTGACGTACGTTGATCCATCAAAATGCGGTTTGTGTGGTCTCCTTATAGATAATATATGTGGTAACATAGCTGTACGTTGATCCATCAAAATGCGGTTTGTGTGGTCTCCTTATGGATAATATATGTGGTAACATAGCTGTACGTTGATCCATCAAAATGCGGTTTGTGTGGTCTCCTTATGGATAATATATGTGGTGACATAGCTGTACGTTGATCCATCAAAATGCTGTTTGTGTGGTCTCCTTATAGATAATATATGTGGTAACATAGCTGTACGTTGACCCATCAAAATGCGGTTTGTGTGGTCTCCTTATAGATAATATATGTGGTAACATAGCTGTACGTTGACCCATCAAAATGCGGTTTGTGTGGTCTCCTTATAGATAATATATGTGGTAACATAGCTGTACGTTGACCCATCAAAATGCGGTTTGTGTGGTCTCCTTATAGATAATATATGTGGTGACATAGCTGTACGTTGATCCATCAAAATGCTGTTTGTGTGGTCTCCTTATAGATAATATATGTGGTGACATAGCTGTACGTTGATCCATCAAAATGCAGTTTGTGTGGTCTCCTTATAGATAATATATGTGGTAACATAGCTGTACGTTGATCCATCAAAATGCTGTTTGTGTGGTCTCCTTATAGATAATATATGTGGTGACATAGCTGTACGTTGATCCATCAAAATGCAGTTTGTGTGGTCTCCTTATAGATAATATATGTGGTAACATAGCTGTACGTTGATCCATCAAAATGCAGTTTGTGTGGTCTCCTTATAGATAATATATGTGGTGACATAGCTGTACGTTGACCCATCAAAATGCGGTTTGTGTGGTCTCCTTATAGATAATATATGTGGTAACATAGCTGTACGTTGATCCATCAAAATGCGGTTTGTGTGGTCTCCTTATAGATAATATATGTGGTAACATAGCTGTACGTTGATCCATCAAAATGCGGTTTGTGTGGTCTCCTTATAGATAATATATGTGGTAACATAGCTGTACGTTGACCCATCAAAATGCTGTTTGTGTGGTCTCCTTATAGATAATATATGTGGTAACATAGCTGTACGTTGACCCATCAAAATGCTGTTTGTGTGGTCTCCTTATAGATAATATATGTGGTAACATAGCTGTACGTTGACCCATCAAAATGCGGTTTGTGTGGTCTCCTTATAGATAATATATGTGGTAACATAGCTGTACGTTGACCCATCAAAATGCGGTTTGTGTGGTCTCCTTATAGATAATATATGTGGTGACATAGCTGTACGTTGATCCATCAAAATGCAGTTTGTGTGGTCTCCTTATAGATAATATATGTGGTGACATAGCTGTACGTTGACCCATCAAAATGCTGTTTGTGTGGTCTCCTTATAGATAATATATGTGGTGACATAGCTGTACGTTGACCCATCAAAATGCGGTTTGTGTGGTCTCCTTATAGATAATATATGTGGTAACATAGCTGTACGTTGACCCATCAAAATGCGGTTTGTGTGGTCTCCTTATAGATAATATATGTGGTGACATAGCTGTACGTTGATCCATCAAAATGCGGTTTGTGTGGTCTCCTTATAGATAATATATGTGGTAACATAGCTGTACGTTGACCCATCAAAATGCGGTTTGTGTGGTCTCCTTATAGATAATATATGTGGTAACATAGCTGTACGTTGATCCATCAAAATGCTGTTTGTGTGGTCTCCTTATAGATAATATATGTGGTGACATAGCTGTACGTTGATCCATCAAAATGCTGTTTGTGTGGTCTCCTTATAGATAATATATGTGGTAACATAGCTGTACGTTGACCCATCAAAATGCGGTTTGTGTGGTCTCCTTATAGATAATATATGTGGTGACATAGCTGTACGTTGACCCATCAAAATGCGGTTTGTGTGGTCTCCTTATAGATAATATATGTGGTAACATAGCTGTACGTTGACCCATCAAAATGCTGTTTGTGTGGTCTCCTTATAGATAATATATGTGGTGACATAGCTGTACGTTGACCCATCAAAATGCTGTTTGTGTGGTCTCCTTATAGATAATATATGTGGTAACATAGCTGTACGTTGATCCATCAAAATGCGGTTTGTGTGGTCTCCTTATAGATAATATATGTGGTGACATAGCTGTACGTTGATCCATCAAAATGCAGTTTGTGTGGTCTCCTTATAGATAATATATGTGGTGACATAGCTGTACGTTGACCCATCAAAATGCTGTTTGTGTGGTCTCCTTATAGATAATATATGTGGTAACATAGCTGTACGTTGACCCATCAAAATGCGGTTTGTGTGGTCTCCTTATAGATAATATATGTGGTAACATAGCTGTACGTTGACCCATCAAAATGCGGTTTGTGTGGTCTCCTTATAGATAATATATGTGGTGACATAGCTGTACGTTGACCCATCAAAATGCGGTTTGTGTGGTCTCCTTATGGATAATATATGTGGTGACATAGCTGTACGTTGACCCATCAAAATGCGGTTTGTGTGGTCTCCTTATAGATAATATATGTGGTGACATAGCTGTACGTTGACCCATCAAAATGCGGTTTGTGTGGTCTCCTTATAGATAATATATGTGGTAACATAGCTGTACGTTGACCCATCAAAATGCGGTTTGTGTGGTCTCCTTATAGATAATATATGTGGTAACATAGCTGTACGTTGACCCATCAAAATGCTGTTTGTGTGGTCTCCTTATAGATAATATATGTGGTGACATAGCTGTACGTTGATCCATCAAAATGCGGTTTGTGTGGTCTCCTTATAGATAATATATGTGGTAACATAGCTGTACGTTGACCCATCAAAATGCTGTTTGTGTGGTCTCCTTATAGATAATATATGTGGTGACATAGCTGTACGTTGACCCATCAAAATGCTGTTTGTGTGGTCTCCTTATAGATAATATATGTGGTGACATAGCTGTACGTTGACCCATCAAAATGCTGTTTGTGTGGTCTCCTTATAGATAATATATGTGGTAACATAGCTGTACGTTGACCCATCAAAATGCGGTTTGAGTGGTCTCCTTATAGATAATATATGTGGTGACATAGCTGTACGTTGACCCATCAAAATGCGGTTTGTGTGGTCTCCTTATAGATAATATATGTGGTGACATAGCTGTACGTTGATCCATCAAAATGCGGTTTGTGTGGTCTCCTTATAGATAATATATGTGGTAACATAGCTGTACGTTGACCCATCAAAATGCGGTTTGTGTGGTCTCCTTATAGATAATATATGTGGTAACATAGCTGTACGTTGACCCATCAAAATGCTGTTTGTGTGGTCTCCTTATAGATAATATATGTGGTGACATAGCTGTACGTTGACCCATCAAAATGCTGTTTGTGTGGTCTCCTTATAGATAATATATGTGGTAACATAGCTGTACGTTGACCCATCAAAATGCGGTTTGTGTGGTCTCCTTATAGATAATATATGTGGTGACATAGCTGTACGTTGACCCATCAAAATGCGGTTTGTGTGGTCTCCTTATAGATAATATATGTGGTAACATAGCTGTACGTTGACCCATCAAAATGCGGTTTGTGTGGTCTCCTTATAGATAATATATGTGGTGACATAGCTGTACGTTGATCCATCAAAATGCGGTTTGTGTGGTCTCCTTATAGATAATATATGTGGTAACATAGCTGTACGTTGACCCATCAAAATGCTGTTTGTGTGGTCTCCTTATAGATAATATATGTGGTGACATAGCTGTACGTTGATCCATCAAAATGCGGTTTGTGTGGTCTCCTTATAGATAATATATGTGGTAACATAGCTGTACGTTGATCCATCAAAATGCGGTTTGTGTGGTCTCCTTATAGATAATATATGTGGTGACATAGCTGTACGTTGACCCATCAAAATGCAGTTTGTGTGGTCTCCTTATAGATAATATATGTGGTGACATAGCTGTACGTTGACCCATCAAAATGCAGTTTGTGTGGTCTCCTTATTGATAATATATGTGGTGACATAGCTGTACGTTGACCCATCAAAATGCAGTTTGTGTGGTCTCCTTATAGATAATATATGTGGTGACATAGCTGTACGTTGATCCATCAAAATGCGGTTTGTGTGGTCTCCTTATAGATAATATATGTGGTAACATAGCTGTACGTTGACCCATCAAAATGCGGTTTGTGTGGTCTCCTTATAGATAATATATGTGGTGACATAGCTGTACGTTGACCCATCAAAATGCTGTTTGTGTGGTCTCCTTATAGATAATATATGTGGTAACATAGCTGTACGTTGACCCATCAAAATGCGGTTTGTGTGGTCTCCTTATAGATAATATATGTGGTAACATAGCAGTACGTTGATCCATCAAAATGCGGTTTGTGTGGTCTCCTTATAGATAATATATGTGGTAACATAGCTGTACGTTGACCCATCAAAATGCTGTTTGTGTGGTCTCCTTATAGATAATATATGTGGTAACATAGCTGTACGTTGACCCATCAAAATGCAGTTTGTGTGGTCTCCTTATAGATAATATATGTGGTAACATAGCTGTACGTTGATCCATCAAAATGCGGTTTGTGTGGTCTCCTTATAGATAATATATGTGGTGACATAGCTGTACGTTGACCCATCAAAATGCGGTTTGTGTGGTCTCCTTATAGATAATATATGTGGTGACATAGCTGTACGTTGACCCATCAAAATGCGGTTTGTGTGGTCTCCTTATAGATAATATATGTGGTAACATAGCTGTACGTTGATCCATCAAAATGCAGTTTGTGTGGTCTCCTTATAGATAATATATGTGGTAACATAGCTGTACGTTGATCCATCAAAATGCTGTTTGTGTGGTCTCTTTATGGATAGTTTATGTGGTAACATAGCTGTACGTTGATCCATCAAAATGCGGTTTGTGTGGTCTCCTTATGGATAATATATGTGGTAACATAGCTGTACGTTGACCCATCAAAATGCGGTTTGTGTGGTCTCCTTATGGATAATATATGTGGTAACATAGCTGTACGTTGACCCATCAAAATGCGGTTTGTGTGGTCTCTTTATGGATAGTTTATGTGGTAACATAGCTGTACGTTGACCCATCAAAATGCTGTTTGAAACTTAGCACATACTACTTTGAAATATTACTCGTATTGTGGCATTGTTTAGGAGAAAAGTGCGCCGATCCTGTCAAATCTGATACGCAACAACAAGCAAAACGTACCGTTGTGTCGAATAACCACATTTCTAGTATTAATTTAAAATACCGATATCGATTTAAGTATTGGAAATATTTATTTCACGCGTTTTGATAGTATAGTCTGCAATATTTGTCTTATGCGAAACGTGACTGTTTTACAGTAACGAAACCATTGGTCAGTCTTGCACGAGGATCTCAAACATTAGATTATCTTCTGTAGAACTCATTCTACTAGGCGTTTTCACGCAATACTGACCGGTTAAATTTTAGTTATCTTTTATTCAATGATGTTAAAATGCAATATTGTAGATTTTGATTGTTGTGATTTTATATTATACCAGACAAAAGAATGAGGCTCGACATTCGCACGTGTCCCGACACTTGGCAACCGAGCACAGGTTTCCAGCATTAACCGTCTCTGGTGTTTCCTGGCCGATCGGTTCACAGTGTTAGACTTTACACTTTGCCACTCTTTGTACCATGTTATGCTAAAATTGGCTGCACGGTTTCCATCAATAAATTGCTCGTCTGGTATTGCAATTATGTGTTTGTTGTGTTTTAAGAAACATAAGTGTAGAAAAGACTATGCAAACAGGTGGCAACATAATGCTGAACAACGAATACAAAATATGGAATGTACTATCAGTATACTCTGTCGTTAATAGCAATCTTTTGCAAAAATGATCCTATAGTTTATAACAAACCTATGGTCACTGCTGCATGATTACGGTCAGAGAGCCATATTTTTCTAAATTTACTATACAATGCATATAAGATGGATATGGAATGTCGAACCATGTGTAGATAAGCAATCATGACATTAAAATATTTCAATAACTCGTTCAAGTATTATAAAGTATTTTATTGGTACATTAACGCTCCATTATGACGTTTAACGCCGTCGTTACAAACATACGGTATGCGTTATTGAAAATCCAGAAAAATCATTTACATAATGCAAGTAGATATTAACTTCAAAGGCGAGATCCAGTGCAATTTTACGGCATTTACTTGATTGAAATACCAGTCGATTTGTATGAGATAAGTACCCCTGATTGACAGGGGTTTTGTGAAGTTTTTTGCAGCAATGTGACTTGATTATCAGTCTAATTCTCCACAGCTGTGTCAAGTGTTAACATATTATAGGTAATTAGTGCTTGTGAAATGTTATTCCAGAATGAGCGAACTCCCATGTGCATCGCCATGATAACGACAAGCAACATGCATGAACATTTTAAAAATAAGATATGAGGCGCGGCGTATGAAAACCCGGCTTAATGCACGTGCTTAAAGTGTCGTCCCGGATCAGCCTATGCATTCCGCACAGGCAAATCCGGACGAGACTTTCCGCTTACAGTGGATTTATGTTTAGAAGAGACTTCTTTGAAACAGAAAACACCATAGAGAGGAAAGTGTTAAAGTACATATTTTATGCAATGTAATTTTAATAATTGGTTAGGAATTGCTATCCTAATTACACAACTTAACTCAAAATGTAATAATTTTTATGTCCCTACTACTGTTACAGCATGTTAAGAAATACTAACCTTTAAAGTTCACCAAAAGAACCTTTTTTTTTTTTTATTGATTGTTGTTGTTATTCTCATAATATGCATTATGGCCATTTCTATATGTGCCAAATTATATACATGGATGGTAGAATATTTGTCAGTTCACTTACTTGGAAAAAAATGCTGGTTTACGTTAGTGTAATTCGAGTGATCAACTAACAGCAATAGTCGCATCAATGCACACTTGCAGTTTGCCAAAAGGCCTCATTTAAAAATAGATGGAACACTTAAAATGGCAGCAAAATAACTATGTATTTCCATAAACAGTTATTTGCGTAATTTGTCGATGTGTTATATATTGCAATCAATTGATCCGCATCAGATGAACTGATAAGTATTTGTCATCATCAATTTCAAGTTAGCTATACTGTATATATTTTTATTATTTTACATATTAGATTCCCCTATAAAAAGGCAATTAGTACAAAATATATTAAGATACAAGTGGCGATAAAACAAACACCATAAGGTTCCCATTACTAGATGTTTAGCGTTCATAACGCAATGCCTTAACGTATGTTTTAATTAATGTTATCTGATAAATAACCGAGTATTACGCATATGAAGATGTAATTTTGATACTAATTCATAGATTAGAATGTGATTTAACATTTGCAGGCACGACGTAAAATGCTGAACACTTACATACTTTGTGCACAATGTTATATAGTGTTCATACAGAATGTTTATTTATTGTATGTCTTCTGGAAAATTTAAGTGCGGATGTAACAATTTGATTACTAACAACAATCAACAATAATAAGCTATCGTAACGCAGCTAGCGTGTGGGTATTTGTGTACGTAATGCAGCTAGTGTGTGGGTATTTGTGTACGTAACGCAGCTAGTGTGTGGGTATTTGTGTACGTAACGCAGCTAGTGTGTGGGTATTTGTGTACGTAACGCAGCTAGTGTGTGGGTATTTGTGTACGTAACGCAGCTAGTGTGTGGGTATTTGTGTACTAACGCAGCTAATGTGTGGGTATTTGTGTACGTATTTCACTAACAGTAATGCTAAATAGATACATGTTTTTGTATATTTTTGAATGCTAAATTAACCTAACCATGTCATACTGATATTGCTTATTTGTTTCTTTTTTCTGTGTTAACCAAACGTGTCAAACAACAATAATTACTATTACTTTTTATAATGTACAATTAAATAAGCATGGGACAGTGTTCAGTTCAGTATCCAGTAAGATAGACATTTACACAGAACTTTGTTTACACTTTGTCAGTTTTCATTCTACATATCTACTAGACGTCAGGTCGCGTTTAACAACAAATCTGACAGAGCTATGTCCATGGATGAAATGAAAACGACGTCTGAAGCATAAAATATGTATACGTGCTCACACCCTTGCTCCCGTAGACACTCAGCCTGTCTCAACCTGTCTTTTCAAATTATTCTAGAATAACGAAAGACATATATTAGTATCTCATGATGTATTGTTTAAGTTGTTAATTATTGCCGTCATGAATTAAATGCGACAACACAGTCTTAGTTCAATGATGTTTACTTCATACATTTTACATCACATTGTTTTTAGTTAAAATTACATTTTTTTGTAAAATTCTTTATGTAAAATATTACGCAACCCTTGGGTGTTACCAACATGTTGCTCCTGATAATTGTATTTCACTTCATACAATTCCGTGCGTTCTAAAGTGCGTGAACAATCAAATTAAAATAATCAACTACACTTCTTCAACGTAAACTAGGAACCAGTTAGTAACGTTTAATTGTTAATTCATGAGTAGTCTGTACCACTTTAACTCCACGTTGTTGAAAAATTAAGTATTTCAAATCAATGTCTTTCAGAATACTGGACTGCAAAGTTATTTTAACAATATTGTTTTGAATAGAAGGACACCTCTCTTTTATTTAGAAATATTCTGCAATACGTGATAAAAGCGATTATAACAAAACAAATAGAAAGCATTTGCGACAACCATCTACATAAATATGCTTCATTTGCAGCAGATATAACACAACTTATAGAGTCGTCACCCTTTAAAAAAAAAAATTACACTTAATGCAATAAATGTATACTAATTAGTGAACAGAGTTAAACATGTAAATAGTGTGTCTACACACATAAAAACTATTACATAACTTTGATATGCTTAAAACAACTCGGATTAAGTGTACGGAAACTATATAACAAATGTTACAACTGCGACACTAGTTGGTATACAATGTACTAGTAGTTGGTTTACATGTTAAGTACACTTTATATAAGTTTGTTTATTATTTCAGTGGTATATATGTGTATATATTTAACATTTGTAATCAATCATAATATTCTTTACTTTATTTGATTAATTTACTTAAACATTTATATAGTAATTATATGGTGATGACGTTGATTTTAAATGTTCGTCACTCCTCATGTTATGTCAGGTTTTGATGATTGTAATACCGTTTTATCATATTGTGGAAACACGAAATGGTTCTATGGAAAAAGGAAACTATTTTATCCCAATAGGCTTTCCAGTTGGTTCTGAAATCAAATCAACACCAAGTTTCGTTTAGCTAATGGAGATGACTAAGGAACACAAGTAATCACAGGTCTATTGCAAGAAAGCTCTCAGAGACCATAACGACAGAGCTAACGCGATTATAAGCCCCAAACCAATATTTATACATAGGAGTTGCAAATAAGTTGTATAAATTATATGATCTCATACGCGACAGAAAATACAGTCATGGCATATCGTAATTGTATCAGAAATTGACAGTAAACGAAACTTAATGCGTTAATTGGTCCAATGTTCCAATGTATATTGTATTTTGCATACCAATCACAATATTACACACCGCTCACGTTACTGTATTTGTTTTTAAATTCAAATCACATTTTTATTCAGTATGTATTGATATTTATATGACATTAAAATGGCATTGTGTTACAATAAGCACTGTTTCTGTCTCTCAATCAATTTCTCGTTTTTCGAGGCAATTGGGAGTTAAACATCTCTTGATTTATCAGAGTAAACCCACTAGAAATGCCCAAGATGTGCTTAGTTCTCACACGAAAAAGTAGTTTTATTATGATTTATTACTACCGTTCGGACGAACTGATGTTTATCTGCTTGCAAAAACATCCGATATAAATAATAACATAAGGCTTATTTTGGTTTAATGGCCGATTTGTAAATGAGTTCTCTGTCGAAATGATTCGATATCAAACCCGCATACCCCACCTCCCGCAGTGATTCCATTTACTGGGTGTCGATAAAATTCTAACAGGATCGCAAATATGAAGTTTAAACTCATATTTAGGAAAATATCTCGTGCGCATTTGAAAACGTCTGTAATTCGACCAAGCACTACAAAAGCTAGAAAACTTAGAGAGCAAGAGAGGAATGCTATTGAATTATATCGCTGTTTGAAAAAACCGACACATGTATAACGCTTGTATAGAAAAAAAACACAACAACGTTGAGGCGAACAGGAGCGTACTTCCCATAAATGTGTTTTGCTCATCATTAAATTTCTGCAAAAATATGAGAAATAAATGCATATGTTTCGTCAGGAATTTTATTGGGTAACCAAATACCAAAATAACTGTTTATTGCAAATACAAGTCTTATTAAGATTGGTAAATATTAGATATAAATATAAAATATAAAACACATATCATTTCGCATTATTTCTACAATATGATCAAATGCTGTTATCTGCAACGATAAACAATTACAATTTATCAATTTATTCGTATATTAAGACATTTTGCAATGTACTAATTCAGACAAATGGCGAATGATTAGGGTAGTTCTTGAATTCAGACAAATGGCGAATAAGTAGGGTTGTTCTTGGAAACAGTCTGTTCACAAAATATTTCACGATAACAATTAGCATGAGATTCAGCAATGCAGAACCATGCTTCTTTCATACTCAATGTTATATATATTTGCAAGTTTAAATGATGTCTACCTTTTCTGAAACATATATATGACCGACATATGTGTTAATACGTTTACCTAAGCAAACATACATGTATTTCTTAGCATCTATTTATCGTGTTCAATTTAAATCCGAGCAAACGCTTTCTTCGCAGCGAATTGGCAATACACACTTCGAGAATTTGCGTTTGCATTTTTATTAAAGCTGCTGCATTATTAGAAATTGCTGAATTTACTGTCACACGATCTTGGGCAGACCTCGCATTTTTAGTGATTGCTCGCATATTTCCAAAGGTCATGATCCCGTACAAGACAGGATCGTGCCAGTAGCTGTTTGTTTAAATGAAATTTCATATATGATCTATATACATTGAAATCATTACAAAAAATATATGTACTTCCCGTTTGGCAATGCCTTATACCGGTTAAAGCCCAATGGTTTGCAAGAGTTTCCCATGGTCGATAGCCAAGTGTTGTTTTTTTTAATGGATGGTGTATATCTTTATTATATTTCTTGTTTTGTCCGCTGAATGGTACCGTGATGTAAGATTTACTATATGCATTTTTGAGCACTTTGCCATATAAATGTTGTTTTTTGTCGACATCTCCTTTAATTTATTTAAACAGCGTTAGTAACACATAGCATAGAACATTTTATTTGCGATTAATATTTACCATGTGGCGTTTTGACAAAGATTGTACAGATGGAACCACAATATTTGCGTCCCTCGCCAATCAAACACAAATGAATAAAATTGCTTGCTTTGCATTAAAGTTAATACCTCTAAGTAAGAAATTAAATAAGCATTTCGATGTAAGGGAAGGTGAACGTTTGATGACACATTTGAATCATTTCCTTTACCAGCCTATACCATGGTAAGATTATAACAATAGTAAACCCGCCGGACCAATAATATATCAACGAAGTAGGTCACAATACTAAAGTCATGTTGAGTAGTTTCTCGTCGGATAGTTCATAGTTCATTAGGTCTTAACTGTTTTTAAACGGCAAATTATAATGCTAATGTTATTTATTACTTTACGTAAATTGTCAGTACATAAATGATAAGTGTACCTATAGTAACGTGTTCATGGTTGTTGATGATAATTATTAGTAACTTGAATTATGTACTGTTTCGTTAATTCACATAATACATGACAATGCATCTAATACTTTAAAGTGCTACCATGATACAGTTTCCTAATTAAAGTAAATATAGTTTAACTCCAGGGGACCTCATTACGAAATAATTAGTATAGTCATACTCAAATATGCGCATTCAATTGTTAATAAATATGACTGCGTTACATCAGAATAACACAAATGAATGATACTAAGCTAACGTTTATTGGTTGTAAACAGCACAACAAAAATATGCTGACGTTTATTGGTTGTTAACAGCACAACAAAAATATGCTGACGTTTATTGGTTGTTAACAGCACAACAAAAATATGCTGACGTTTATTGGTTGTTAACGGCACAACAAAAATATGGTATTTATCAAATTGTAGTGAGCATTTGGTAAGGCACACACTGACATATCCTAAGGCCGGTTATTGTTTTAACGACCTACAACCAAATAGGTTTTCTGAATTACTACTTTTCATCAAAGAAACGTACTTTACCACATGCTGATACGCCATTTAATTATGCGTCGATAAAATCTAATGACCTGTAAGTTGCACAATAAATTTACCTATTTTATATCAAGACCTAATTAACAAAATATTGAGGGCTTTGGATAACAGTATTAATGTGATCCCGGAGGAAATCATTGTGTCAGTGTGAATGGTTCTTGTCTATTTTTGAATACGCATACAATTTTATTTTATAGTCTGAGGTATTCATTTAGTATGTATTTGCAAGTAAGTTCTTACATGTTTTTATCATTAATCATGCTATGCATGCATTATAATAAAGAACTCGCAAATTCCGCAGATATGTATCATAACATCATAAAACAAACGTTTGTTCACCTGTCAAAACATTTCATATGCATGTGTCGTGAGATAACAATGTTAATTAATTTACAAAAGCTTTGGGTAATTCTGTAAATCAAGATTTGTAAGTTGGCGTGTATGCCTATTTTAATTATCAAATAAACAGTGAAACAGGAGCATTGCTGAATATTGTGAATATAGGAATAAGGAAACTCCAGAGACATCACCTGGAGAGAAAACCTTATTACCATCCGCTAGTACTTTATTTGAGACAAGTGACCAATTGCCTATACAATACAGGACAATACATACAACGCATCACAAAACATACAAATGATTAAAACTGGGGTCGCCGCCTTGGAACGGTCAATGCAAAGCACCGGGGGCTTAAACCGGACTAAAGACATGCCGAACCTCACAGTTAGCCCATAATTAATCACAATACACGTACTTGTAAATAAACTTTAACCTCATAGCATTGCGATTCAAGTTAACGAAGCAATAAAAGAGACTATTTATTCAATTGAATTACAATGTAATAACTCAGTGGTTTAATGTTCACCCGATAATTGAAATAGAACTTTAATATTAAACTAAAGCGATCATTACCACATGTACCGTAAAATGTACACATTACTAAAGTTTAATAACATATAGTTAGTAATTGACGTAAAGGTCGAACCTTGTTTTAATTACATATAGTTTGTGATAGGTTTAGTTATACAAAACAATCCCTTAATACATGTACAAATCTATGGTATCGGGGTTGGTAATATGAAAATATTGTATATTTGAAAATACATTCAATACAAATAAAACGCGATTATTTACTTTATTTTAATGTTGTTTTAATTACAATGTACTTTGATGTCATTAAACTCTGATGAGCGTTTCCCAATAAGAAATATAATTATAAATCTGAAAGGAAAAACATCTATGGTATCTCGCATATTTTTTAATCGTTAATATATTCTCATACTATTCCATCAACAATCAGGTGTGATACTTTGCACTTTATCTTTAGCTATATCGAGAGCCTCAATAATGAGATAGGTATAGTTTACAATTAAAGTGTCATTGAAGGTTTTGCAAGATGATATGGGAATTTTTCTCGCTATTTCCATAAGTTCGTTCTTATATCCGCTGACCATTTTCTTACCATCCGCTGGTCTGACTGTCCGTCTAATATCGCTACAGGTAGAGAATGTAGCGGATTCCAAAATAACGGACAATTAACGCAGTCGGATACATGAAATAGTCCCTATTTAATTTCGCTTGTTCCGTGTTAACATGCGTTAAGCGGACGAACCCAGTCGGACAACGCAGCCGAAAAACACAGACATGGAATACCGCCCTAAGTCTGTGAAATGTAGCGATGAAAAGATTCTACGCCACGGGTTCAGTTGATTCTCCTCCTCGCCTATGGTATTTCTTGATAATTTGACAGTTCCAACGGTGTATGAAAACTATGGATACATGCATTGCTCGTTAACCTTCAGGCATTCTCATTGAAAATAAATGAAGACGTTAATGTATTTATCGCTTGTCCATCAAATTCGCTGACCATGTAATTAGCGGAAATGCTCGAACACATTCTCACATTCCATTCTTATATATTTGTACATCGGTGTAGAACTATTTTGCATTCTTTCCATGTATTTATATTTTCAATAACTTAATGAACATTTGTAATTTACTAACAACGTAAATTTATTTATTTATTAGTGTCCTAACGTTTTTTTTCGACTTACACAAAACTAAGCTTGTTCTTACGTGTTTTAAGAATTCTTGAAACAGGTAATATCGTTGATTAATATGCTCCATTTCCAGTTTAGACTCCCAAAATAGAGTTTTGTTTCTCGGTTACCATGGGATTGTGTTAGAGCAAAAAATAAAAGTGCATGTTTAGTTGATATTGCTTTGAAGGACATGTATATACATATACCTCAATGATATATTAAAGGTTTAATATTTATTTAGAATGAACTCATTATAGTGTTGTTGTTTATTTACGTGAAATATACTTGCAATTAATGATTGCACCTAAAGAGTGCATTTGATTTTCAGTTGAAATAGATACAAAATCCATTGAAAATGAAGGCAAATGTTTTCATAAAAACTATTTATTTAGTGAAACTAATTGATAACGTAATCAATAAGTTTTAATAATTTAAAAAGAAAACTTTTAATATTATCAAACGCTAATTTCTGTTTATGCAGAAATTGTTATCCTTTTGGACGTCTTTGTATCCGCTTAAAATATCTCATTGATTGTCATTAAAGGGACATTTAACCTCAAAATCATAGTTCGATGACAAACCTATGTATAGTAATGTACGTAGTTTTAAGTGTTATAAACCTAAACACATTGCTATTAATGCATATGTAAACTTTGTTTTTTGGAAAAGATCCTCTTAACAAATGTATACAAAATGATAACACATGTTGAAAAGGCGACCCTACTTTGTTAATATTTTTACATTTTGCATTTATTTATTACAAACGGGTTTTCTCATATGTATAAGTTCTGTCGTTGAATAATCAACCATACTAGTTTTAGTTATGTTATATTATTATTGTACATTGTTTAAGCAATTTACTTATGAATTTGCCGGGCAGTGCTTTTTTTTTATATCAAACGCTCATTCTGTTTATGCAGGAATTGGTATCGTTTTGGACGTCTTTGTGTCTGCTTCAAATATCTCATTGATTATCGTTAAAGGGACATTCAACTTCAAAATCATAGTTCGATGAAAAAACCTATGTATAGTAATGTACGTAGTTTTACGTATTATTATACGATATACATTGCAATTGATGCATACGTATAACCTTTTTTTTTGGAAAGCACCTCTCAATGAATGTTTACAAAATAAGTATATTATTGAAGCATTTTTCTTATGAATTTGCACGGCAATGCATTTTATTATCAAACAGAATTTCTCACAAAAGATATGTTGGTTTGAATATATATATGAAACATTGTCAACAGAGTTATACATGAGATCTGTATATCTTAAATATATTTAATTAATCAAACTTGACCAATGTAAGTTTGGTTCGCCGTTCAACCGGGTCAAATCATTATTGCATGACGGTGGCTATTCCAAAGAGGCAATGATATATTGTACAGTCGTGAGACATCTTCTACAGATCCACAGCACATTCGTATATTTTAGTAAGAATTCAATCACAAATAAATTATAGTTAAAAGCTTTACCATGCATTAAAATTCTGGGTTAAGCAAATTATCAGAAAATGTGGTGGAACCTTCAAGGCTTTTTCCCTCCTGCTTTGTTGGAGCAGCACCGTGTACCTTATATTATCCTAGATCTTTCCCTATCTTGTTCGCGTTTGACAATCGGACAGTATCCTCAAATTAAGGACAAGGGCTTGTTTAACATTTGTTCCCGGGCCAAAACAAAAAAAAATCTGTGTTTCGGGCAACCCGACCCTACCTAGCGCGTCCCCGCCCCACCCCCGACCCTAAATTTTTAAGCGATGATTTTTTTTTCTGTGAAATCTGTATTCGTCGGATTATAGATAAATTTTAATGTTCTGTTTTGTGACCGAAATGTGTCAGTTAAAAAAAAAATACCGCGAATGCCACAGGAGTCTCATACCATTTATCTTATTGTATAACATTAAAATATACAATAGTTGTAGAAAGGTTTCATTTGTCTGCTCTAGTTTACATTAATGACATGAAATACGGATATGAAATGAAAATAAACTAGATGCTTACTTATTTTCGACAAAACAAAAATATATAGTAATGTTCAGAAATTGTTTGAAAATCGATAGACGTTTCCACAAATGCCAATCCTATGTATATTTATCTAGTGTTTATCCAGTCACCGCACGTGGATATCACGTGTGTAAAGGTTAACCTATTGTACACAAAAATACCACATGGTACCGCTTGTAAAATGTTTATGAATGGAAACTAATCTATTAACAAAAGCAGGAAAGTAGTTGAGAATGTCAGTGGAAAAAACTGAAAAGGTCTATCGTACATTTGCAGGGGTGTCATACGCTCCAATGCCCGTTTTTACCACCCCATTCTTAGACTTAACGATAAAGAATATACTAAGACTCAATAAAAATTAACTGAGTGTATGCAAATATGCTGGGTACCAGTAGTGCTTATGCCATTAATAAATCTTTCTGAATGAAGAATCGTTTGTTCTGCGTAGGCGAATACAAAGTAATTTGAAATTAACAGCATTCCTAGAATAAAACAGTTCCAAGAATATTCTTTATTCTTAAGTCTTAAAAGTCTAAGAATCAGTTCGTGAATACGGGCCCAGGTTTGTTTTATCGGTGTCAAGATACGACTTTTGCACAACACAACATTACAACAACAGATTACCCATCTGTACAATCATTAGGGTATAATTTGATTGGAATTGCTTGTGTGATACTATCAGGAGAGTAATTAAACGGGAATCTAATCTCAGCGCTAATTAGGAACACTAACTTGTGTTCTTTGTAGAACGTGTTTGTTATCCCACAAATATGCGAGTCAATTATCACGTAGTTGATACATGCTTTTGAACGATTTGTGTAAACATTTGCATGGTTATTGTATATGTTGTATGTAATAACAGACGCTAGGCACTACGATATAAAAAGTTGTTGTTGTCATTTCTTCACCAAAATAATTTTCTATACATAAGAAAGGTATGATCAGGTACATTATTTTGAACTTTGAATAATAAATGAACAGGCATGTAGTACTTACACAACCACTATGCTTATACCTTTGAATAATAGAAAACATGCAAACCATGTTTTGAATCCAAATATAGAATTCGAATACTTGGATGTTAACCTAATACTAGGATGCAATCATATAGGAATGAATATTAACACCACTCTCTGACCAAACACGTTATTTTGATAAACGTTTTGGTCAACATTTGCGTAACCCTCTTGAAGCACGTCGTATAGTTTGAGCTTGATGATTCTTGTATAGCATTGTCCTGTTTTACAAGTGCCACCCACCTGTCAAATGTCAAAGTAATTCTCCAAGCTCAACCATGTTGACTGACGGGAACTGTGGTGGTCCCCTGTATCTTATCTTGTATCTGTCCAATTCAAAACACACAGAATAGCGTTGGATGTGTTGAACATCATGGTCGTGGTAATTTGCATTGATTTCTTTGTGTAGTGTTTGGCGTCTATCAGATCTACTGATAGATGGCTATGTGGTTATTAAACAATAATCTTGTGATTCATTTAACTATGTGAATATTGAGAATTTGCAATTATTCTCATTCAACAATTAATTATACTTATTTACGAAGTTGCACTGGAAAAAACTAAAATGTCATTTATAATTAGCTCTTAATTAATGCGTACCTATTTAAATGCGTTGTCATTATATCAATATGCACATAATAATTATATACACAATAACGATAGCATTCTACTAGTTGACAGTAAATAAGACAAAATAGAAAGTACTCAATAGGCACAGGAAGTGTGTTTTAAGGAATTATGGCAATAGTTTTGAAAGATAAGCAAAACGTAATCTTGTCAATCAAATCATGATGAACATTTGGCATATAAATGTTGTCATTCGTTTTTGGCAAACTAAATCTTAAAAACCAAGGACGTTTCAATTTTCAAGATCAGTAATTACATTGAAAACTTTTTGTTGTCCTATCATAATGTACATATTCTAAAGCTATTTATTTGGTTTGTTTCTCATTGTTTTGCAAAATTGTAACAAAACAACTTTAACAGATAAGGTACACACTAGTGTTTATTTCAAGCAACTATTCCAAGAACGGTTTCACCACTGTTTATTATATAAAATAAATATTATTAAAACAAAAACAAAATTGTGGCGTGTTGTGGGAAAACTGGGCTTTATGCATGTGCGTAAAGTGTCGTCCCGGATTAGCCAGTGCAGTCGGCACAGGCTAATTCAGGACGGCACTTTCCGCTTTAATGGTATTTTCTGTTTCAAGGAAGTCTCTTCTAAACATAAATCCAGTGAAGGCGGAAAATGTCGTCCCGGATTAGCCTGTGCATGCACAGACTAATCCGGGACGAAATTTTACCCACATGCATTAAGCCCGGTTTTCCCACGACACCCCTCCCTCAATTTTTCTATCCATAAATCCATATTGATGGATTCTTTGCATTTATACATTATAACATTAATCTTGACAAATGCATGGCCAGGCCCTGTACTTAGTCATAGTGCTACTTAAAGCGATCGTTTTGTATCATTCTTAATATCATTTAAATAAATTTAGTTCATTAATCGTAATAAAATCGCATTTGGTTCTAAAAAGTGTATATAATTAGAATGTGTCATTTAAATGCTCAGATATTTATTTCCATTGACACTTGAATGGACTTATTCAACCGATTAAAATTACAAAGATAAAGAACAATCAATACTCAGTCCAAAGTTTCTCACTGTCTTTTCCTCGCGGTAGGTTGGAACATTTGATATGTCAATACATAGTGGGAAATTGTGTCATAATTTTAGCTTCCGGTTATTATCTTACCAGCAGAAATTCTATAATACTTTGCAGTAACATGACAATACTAATCAGTTGTAAAACCCATAGGATCGGTGTCTGTGTTATATATTATTGATTGTCCTCATAACAATGGTCTAACCTATATTGGATGTCAAGTTGTTAAATGAAAGTACAGAGAATTTAATCAAATCGAGTATTGTTACAGTTAGTTTACAAACATTTTATAAATTGACCCTTTGACGAAACCTCTTCAATAGATAAACGGTATTGCGAGTGAGCTAGACCTCTATTGGGGTAATTACGAACTAAAGCACCATATCTGCGCTGGAGAGTGTACGCTTGCACAATAAAACACCGATATGCGGTACATGTTTATATATAAATACTTCCATGTATTAACTAATGTTTACTCAGTTAACACAAGATTCATAAAAACGTAAATAATTGTGGTATAAGGCTTTGGATATAATGATATTTTAGGATTATTGAGTCAAATGTGCCCCCAAAAATTAACAGTTGATATACAGAATAACTTGGATGCATATATACTACGTTTTAATATTTTTTAATACATTTAGTATTTAATAATAATATTGTTGAATATATTTAATATTGCAAATACTTTGGTAAGTGTAGTGAATATAAAAAGTATTAGGCAAAGCATTCATCAATTATAGTTTTCACGATCAAAAGTTCCATTTTAACAGTCGAGCGTAGTAAGTAATTATGCATGGCTACTATTATCTCTCCTACGACACATACTCTATTGCAAACAAAAAACGGCTTATTTCATTTGAACGCTTATCTATTTTGTAATTTTGCATAGCTCGTTAAGCATGCAGATTGTATTGTTTTATGGCCATGTGACTGCACCGTAAATTTGGCAATTTAAAATTGCTAATTGGTTTGCACCTTGTACCATTACTAATAGCGTGTGCAGCGTATATCGAATCACATTACATTTATGTCGTTTGGTATATGGATTTCCGGTTTAGTTACGTTTGAATAAAGCATTATGTTTATATGCATACAATGTCAAGAATAATGTGAATTGGTTATAGGTACTATATTCGCGATAACTTGGCCATACATTGACAATTAACTACATATTTAGTTTATTCTAAACGTTATCATATTTAATACATAAACTCTGCCTGCTACATTCAAAATACAGTTTACATGGATATTACAAAAATATAGCAAAATAGTCATCAACAAAGTCGTCGAGTGTTTATGCTGATGTTGTGCAGTTATAATACCTAAAATAATATTAATTTTTTGATAATAAAACTAACAGCACTTTTATTGTTTGATGGTAGCTATATTATCATGATGTTAAACTTCAACTTATGAGATGTGTTCATTACAACACTCACAAACGAAACACCGGTGGCAATTTGCTTTCTGTCATATTTTAAACATAGAACACTACATAATTAAAGGGTAACAGCACATTCGTATTTTGCATTTGACGCAATTTTTCCAACTACTGTTGTATATGCGTCATACCATAGAATAAGTAAATATACAAGATTTACCCAATTGTTTAAATTAAGTTCGTTTGGAATGTAACTATTTCTTAATGTATATGAGAAAGTTCGTTCGTGTTTGACTGTTTATGTCTGATAATCAGTTCTAGATTTAGTTTGAATTTTTGTTTATTTTTAAGTTGCATATTTCCAAATGTTCATGCGTGTATTCATGTATGCGTTCGTGCTGGTATCTATATGACTAAAAATATTTTTCTTTCTGTTTTTATCTTTCTCTTAATCGTTTGTCGTTGACAGGACGATCAATATTCCTAAGTTTGTCACAGCGACGATGTAGGTAAATTGTATTCAACATGGCATGTCATAACGGTGGGCCAAGGCCCGCGGTTCCTTACATCAATACAATCCTGTTTTGATTTTATCAAAAAATCGTCTATTCGGGTACAGAAATCTTTCTCCAAAGAGGTCTTAGGATCAACTTTACGGATCTTGAGTCCATTATGTATTTTCTTGACTGATGTCAGATATGATGTAATTTGATCTGTTTGACATGCAAAATGACTGTGTCACAGTGTGCCATAAATAACGTAAATAGTGTAACGTTATGCGTAGTTAACATCAAGCCGCTTCTATGTCTCCTTTAGGAAAATTTTAATTGGGTACCGAATAAATATCTCAATGTGCAAATATGGACAATATATTATATTGAAAGCTTATGTATACATTCTTTGCCTGTTGGCGTTGTGTTGTACACCTTGCATTAGTAAACACTGCATATGAGAACAGCTACTATTAGTTAATATTTATTGACCTTGCTTTTACACTGAGCTCTTTATGCCGTTGCTGTTTGTGTACGTAAACATAGATCTACAGTTCAGTTCTATGTTGATTCACGAAAATAATACAATTGTGTTTGCGTAATTAATTATAAGTATTTCGCACATATGCATAGATAAATTAATATATTATATTAGACTACATGAATGTAGTGCACAATGTTTGTTTTTCAAACTAGTTATTGTTTCATTTTTGATAACAATTTTTAAAATGGATATGTTTTGCATGTTTATGACCTTCATCATTGCCGAAATAATACGACGGACGGTCAAAATTGAATCTATATATTTTTTTTTTTTTTTTTTAAGTTATCAGTATATACATGTTTGGAGTGTGCACTCATTTTAATGCTTAAGTAAAGTGATTTGAGACAATGGGATGTTTTTAATTTAACTAGTTTAATTGTAAAATATTTACATGTATAAAACGTTCTTATGAAATGTCCATTTATTCGTTAAAATCAATTCTTATTTTGTAATTGTTTGACTATTTTTTATCTGACTATATATACTATACATGCTTACCTTTTATGTACACTTGTTTCAGAATGTTTATTTTGTATGATACTACTTCCATTTCTGACTTTACATTTACGTAAAATAATTATTCTTTATTGTTCTTAATATATAATAACGATAGAAAACTATCTTATATATTGTTGTAGTTCTAATATTTAATGTGCAGTTACAAAGTCATATTAACCCTAATATTACCAGCCTATTAAAATGCGGAAGTATATTTTTAAGCTTTCCTTGTGTAAATGCACATGCAAATTATTGTATATAGAAATAAGGATTTTATTCGTGTTTATGTTTTGTCAGTATGATTTGATTGCAAAGCAGATGTTTATGTGCAGAATAACACTCATAAATATAGGAATAAAAAAACTCCAGAGTATTCATCAGAAGAGAAACCCTTATTACCATCCGCTGGTCATTCATTTGCGGCAAGTGACCAATTGCCAATAAAATACAATGCAATACATACAACACAACACAAAACTTAAAAATGATTACAACTGGGGTCACCGCCTTGGAACGGTCAATGCATAGCTTAATGAAAGAATATATTTATATAGCAGAATCATGTTTAATATAGACTATGATGCCTAATTTTACAATAAAATAACACATTAACATTAATTTAATACAGATACGTTATCCATTAACTCATTTATTTCATCGAAGGTTAATTTCAGCCTGATGTTTTCTTCGCATAATTTTTTACATTTGTTTTCATTTATCGTTATCAATTTGTGTATATATTCTGGAGTGTACACCTATTTTAATATCAATACTATTCTAAACTACACCTACGCTTTTGTAAAGGTTTCGCTGTGCAAAAACATTGCGCATAATAAACGTGCAACCGGTGTTGAAACGCAAAATAATATGTATACTCGGTCATGCATTATAATTTACAAGATATATAAAACTGCAGGTAATCAGAGGTCAGTGCTTTGTTGTCTCGTTTTGTAACTGGTGACACGGCTAGTTAAACATTGTGGCTGCCTTGTTGTTTTGTTCGAATGAATGAGCAATTTTGTCGGTAATTAGAATACACCTATGTGACACTGCTCTGCAATTGACACCGTTCGTTGGCAATAGTCTTATTTCAATGTAGCACACAGTCGAAAATCATTTACAAGGACATATTCGGCAACAGGTTTACATCCGTTCAGGTAAAATAAGTTTGTCCCTGCCAATGGCGGGTATGTTGAACAACAAAGAAGCACAAGCGTTCGCTAGGAAATACCATTCTGTATGATTTCGATTAGTACCTCTATTCTGCAATTAATTTCATATTCAACTTGTTTTCTGAATGAGCGCTCCATTTTTACCCCCTCAGTTGTTTTAAGTTTTTACAGGCATTACTTTGCTGCCAGTTTGTTATTTATCAACATGACACAAACAAGAACGGATTTGAAAGTCAAGTCCTACCGAACAACATTTTGTTTTAAGCGTTGAACATACAAAGTCGATATATCAATGACAATAAACGTACATATAAGTTGTGTCCGTGGTGGCCTAACAAAGCTAAATCTTAAAGAAACGGAATAGTTGGTTGCAATACTTTGTCTTAGTGTTATACTTTATATTTTGCAAACTTATGTAGTATTGAACACATGTGTATGATTTTATTTCATCCAATTCATCTCTCTTAACACTGATGACGGCTGATATTCACAAAGCTCTTTAGGGAAATCTCAACTTAACTTGTTGCCAAGTGAAAATTTTAGATCAATTTTTCCAACTGAAATCCAGTAACATCTGATTACAAAAGGATAAAATACTAAACATCTAATATTTACGAGATTAAAACCTTTTAATTTACTTAAGTTTTGTTCCTAAAGGGCTTTGTAAATACAGACCTTGAGCGATAATAATGACAAAGTGGTTAATTATATTCGTACCTACCATATTCCATGTATAGGCAAACCTTTCTGGCACCACATGACTGTTAATAAGTTCATCTGCAATTATATCCAATCATTGCACTTGGATATCAAGTGCTGAACGGCTAACCTATTTAACACACAACAAATCACGTGGTAAAGCTTGTGATACGTTTGTGATGTTCGATGAATAAACATAAATCAGTTAAAAATAGCTGTGGAAGAGTTATTAAAAGGTGTTCATTGCAATACCTGATGGTCACATCACGTCCTCTGCTGTTCACGATCCTAATGCAATTTTTTGCAGTATAAGATCTTGCTACATGCTAATAGTTTTATGCACGAAATAACTTAAAGTGAATCTTTGTATGTGCAAGATTTTGCAAGACTATTTAAAAGCTTAAGTCATGTTTAACCCATCCAAAAATGGTATACGCGATACAATCTAAAAAATAAATAAGCAAAAACCTATTAATGATCTGATATTTAATTAAGAATTTATCTTTATCTTGATGGTATAATCGCGCAGATGTTCACGGGACATAAACACACATTATGTTAATCAAACGCACACTTACGAATAGTATAAAGGCAATAAACAAGTCTTCAAAAAAGAAGAATGCCATTTGAATTATCGTTCATCAAGTATGTATGTTAGGGATCGTTGTGTATGTTTTACATCTGTTCATACACTGCGAGAAACTAGTTAAATTTCATATTTTCGCGTGTGTGAAGGCCTTGTATGCAATATACATGTTAAGTTTAGTACAGCATTGCTTGACGTTTTATAAAACATTGTAATAACCTAAAGGAACCAGATTTGCAAATTGACAATTTTCTAAATTTTTGTCATGGATCCCAAAAAGAAAAGTACATTATATGAGGCGCGTCGCGGGAAAATCGGTCTTAATACATGTGCGTAAAGTATCGTCCCGGATTAGTCCGCACAGGCTAATCCAGGACGGCACTTTCCGCTTTTATGGTTTTTTCTGTTTCAATGAAGACTCTTCTAAACATAAATCCACTGTAGGCGGAAAGTTCCGTCCCGGATTAGCTTGTGCGGATTGCACAAGCTAATCCGGGACGGCACTTTACGCACATGCATTAAGTCCGGTTTTCCAACGACACGCCTCATATATAAACAAGTGAAATTATAATGCTTCTGACAAAGCAATATATTGGACATCTACGAGTAGTGTTGTTGATGAACAATCATCAATTGAAATGGATACAATTATAAAGCATTGGTAACGCTTTTCATCGGTATTTTGGAAAACACGTGTAATTATAGCGTTTAAAATTCACTTCAATGACTGTAAGTGAGAATGGCCGAATGGTTAGCGCGGTGGTCGTAGGTTCGAGTCCTGGCGAAGGCAAATCTTTTAATTATTATTTTCTTCATATACCAATTGTTTTTGGTTAGTCCAACGGCTTTAGTTTTTGCAGTTAAGACATTCAATGACATTTGTCAAAATTACAAAACTCGGTGAACATCTTCCTTTAAAGATACATTAAGACAGACAGTGTACTGCCATAAACACAATGCTACGTATGTAAAACTTCCATTAACAATAACTTTCAAACCAAAAACAGACTGTTATTTTCGCAATTAATCTTGAAGTGTGTTAGTGAAAACGTTGTGTAATGAGAAGCTACACTGAACGAGGTTAACGTTTACTGTTTGTAAATGAGCAAGTATCGCCGTATTACATCGTTTTGCTGTTAATATGTATGCACTATATAATAGTAAACGCATGATGTCAATATACAAATTAATAAGGCATGTAAATGCTTTAATTGAACTTATATTGTAAAGGTAAGCGGCAATATATTTTAAATATAATTATCGTTTATCGGCCAATAAACAACGATTTGGACTTCGGATGCGTACGAATTAAACCACGAGGCGCAAGTCCGAGTTGCTTAATAGCCACGCATCAGAACAACAATGAGTTGTTTATTGGCCGATAAACAACGATAATGCGAACATATTTCGACTCTAACATGATTTCAATTGTAATTGGAACTTCTTTTTATTATGCTCCGCTCAGAATCGGAACTTCTTTTTGCGTTGTTTATTGGGTAGTTTAACAACGATAATCTTGTTCTTTGTCTATAGAAAAATCCTGCTAGATGTACATTTCAAAGATGTATTCAAAAAATTTCGTTGTTTCAATATAAAAAACACAACAGATCAGGTAGAAACAAAATAATTCTATATTGTCCCATAACAAATGGATATTCATAAACAACACGAGCAATTATGTCTCAGTACTGTTTTTTTTAATAAATTAGACACGAAATACACAATACGTAAACGGTAATAGCAACTATGTACTAACAGCAAACGCCACGTGCACAATGGTAAACGCATACATTTCTAATTAAAAAATATCCTTAGACAAGAAATAATCATGCAATTATTAAAAAGTCGTGCTTGTACTAATAATTTGTTATTAATAGTTTGTTAAACCCCCATCTCAAGATTAACGATGTTTATTATTCCTGACATGTGATGTAAATGCATAAATCAACTTGCAGCCAACGCTTAATGACATAATAAACCAATCTGTGTTCACGGGCTGTCACAGGATCCGCAAAATGTGCTGCAGCCGCTACTGCAAATGTCGTGTTTTATCTGAAAATTAGTCGTCCAGAACTGATTGTTGTTCATTAAGCCAATAATAACAGACCGAACCGGCAACGGACCAGGTTAATTGTTTAATATTATACCTTACAGTTTACAGTTATGGCCCAAGTAGACGGTAACAAATCCAGTACCCTGTAATCAAGTGGTGTATATATCCGAAAATCTACCGGCGACCAGCAGCCATAAATCAGGAATGACTAACATAAATCAAAAGGCCATATTGTGATTTTACTAAGTAGTAAATCATTGTAAACAGTTGATTAATTTTAACTGCATGGTCCTTCTTACGCATCGATATGATTTGTGCAGTTTGTAAGACAGATGCATTTGAAGATACCTGTTCAAGTGTATTCCACTGTAACTGAAGGCCTGTGCACTGTCATTTAAAGTCCTACTTGATTGCCCTAATTATTGCCTGTCAATTGCAAAGATTTATGTTGAGAACTTTTTCGCATGTATGCAAGAACACATTAGGTAAACTGCGGACTTCTTTGTTCCTATGGCATGGTGTCCTGAGTATGTTTTTTGATAACGGTATGTTCTCCTTATTGTTTACCTATCTTGACTGACATAATTGTGTCAGTCTCATACAACTACTACTGCTAATGCTTTATCACATCGTCAAGAGCTTCAATCATTGACCTATTATACGTCAGCATTTTCTTTTACAAGTTAGCAGATTATTCTCAGATGTTGTTCCTAAAAAAATGTATCAACCGATTGTTGCTGACTCATTTGATACATTAAATATTTAATACCCATGCTACCACTGCTGTAAAAACCCACTAGTACAGTTAATACAAGTGTCAACTGCAAAATACTAGTGTTTCATCACTTCGGTAAGCCTATTTGTACGTTTGCCACACGAGGGTTGGTTTTAACTTCATTCAATTTAGTTTTCAATGATGCGATTTTTAGTCTGTATATTACCTAAGTACTTAATAAAACGTATTAAATCCTTCAGATCTGCAGCCTGCCTTATAAAGTAACACCTGCTAAATCATTAAAACCTGTTAACAATCGTGTGTGAATAAATACTATATTACTATATTGCAAATAATACCCGACAGGGTCTACATGAAAAATAGGACTCTTTACCTAGTGAACCGCGGCTAGTTTTGATTAAGGTAGACGAAGGCATATTAAACAACTTTATTACGAAATAAACCTGTCTAAAGTGTGAAACCAAACCCAGAAAGACAGTTTATTAATGACACCGCTACGCTTAAGATACGAATTCTCCATGTTGGAACTGGAGATGAACGGACCTAACAAACATCTGGTTTGAAAGATGAACATTGTGATATAACAAATTATAATAAATATGGACAGATTCGACAAAAGATAATTCCTTATAAGGACTGCCAGTTTACAATTGGATCTACGTTTGCAATGCGGTGTTTTGACAAATTACCCTGTTCGTACAAGAAATCATAAAACGATGCTTGAATTATGTGTGGGGCCAATTAAAATTATGATATAACACCTCAATATACGTTAACCTCCAGTGCATTTTATTGACAATGTCCGCTGTAGACCCTTTTCAAAACGACCCATCAATCATCCTTATCTAGATGAGCCCAAAATAATTTTCTTAACGTTAAACCATTATGGTGGAGATATAAAACATGGAACAATAAATCTGCCTCGTAAATTGCCATCATATCATACAACCAACGTTGTCAGCATCTGTACCCAAATGGTTCCGTCAGGGTCAAGCGAGTTCGATGTATGCATGTGACTCGACTAATAAGAATCGATTGGGGACCACCCATAATAAGTATTATACTTAAGGACGATGAAGTATTGTAAGATCCTTGGATATATGCCAGGTGGCCTGCGTGTGATGTACGGATGTATAAAGCTTCAAAGAAATACGTGGAATATAATCTTACAATGAAAATGAATCATATTCAAAAATGGAAGTATTCTGCGTTTTTGCTGATTATTTAAACTTGGAGAGTTTAGCGTTAAATATGCATAACATTGAATAACGCTTTTTTAACGCTTATATATTTTTTCAGTTTCACACTACTAATTTCAAACGTAACTACCACTGAAACATATTAAATGGTTTTGTGCTAATTAACACATTTTGTAAACAAGAAATTACTTATTTCAACCATCAAAATATTAAAGGTATTTGTGATTACTAATATTGCAGAAAAAGTAGTATTAATTTAAATTGCAAAGGAAAATAACATATTGCGATGACTTTGTAAACATCAATATCGTTTGCATACAAATAACGTGTGAACTTCATTTATCTGATTTATTTGTATAATTGTGATTATTAAACTGAATTTAATAATTAGTAATGATTTCAAAGAGTAATGTAACAGACTACAAACTTTTAAAATGTTTAAGGCAATAGGACTACGTAAAAGTTGTTTCCAAGTGGGTATTGAACTGCGGAGACATAAGAACAAATGACAGTAGACAGCGCTCAAACCAACTGCGCTATACATATGTTCAGCTTTGTTGAAATAAGAACACGAACAATGCTGATACAAAGTATTCACAATTCTGACGTCAACATTCATACAAAAAAGGGCCAAACAAACACTATTATATATGCAAATTTATGATATTATTCTCAATGTGTGTACATTATTTTCCAAGTATATATTCCTAATTTTAACCTTAACTATATGCATATATAGGATCTGACAAGAGTTGTCATTTCATGCCATATTTTATTAAATGAGTTCAGGAATTATGTTAGTAAGCGAGCCTTTAGAGACGAGTTTAATAAAAATATGGTATAAATGACAACGAGTTTCAGATCTTTTTTATCACATGCTTTTAAACGAAAACAAACGTCTAATTTTACCAAAACATGTTGATAAATTCTAAAGGTTGTGTATTGGCATGACGTCATTTCATGTTGACGACGTAATTTCACCAAAATAACGTCATGCGATTGGTCAGTAAAAGAATATGTAGCCAATGAAAACGCTCAAAATGTTATCTTACACATGTGTAAGATAGAACTATTCGTAATGGTTGTATTACACGGGAGACAAGGTATAGCATGTGATAAACTATTTTAAAATAGTCATTTCATTTTTTAAAGAAACCCCCCCTGACGGCTCTTGTCGTAGACAATGTCCCTCTAAATCCCACGTCATCTTCTTGCTATTAAGGCAATCAAATATATTACATAGCTTTGTTAAACAACAGACAAAAGAAACATACGTATAAACGGATTTATACGAATTTCAATTTAAATCAAATAAGCATATACTATTTATATATTATTCTTACAAATAAGGTATGTGCAAAATTCGATGCAATTGACAGTTTGTTTTATATTCAAGTTCATGTTGGGATCAAACGTAAATAAATCTTAAGCTGTGTTGCCATAAATGCAGCGTCGACTTATTCCATTGCCTAACAAATCGTAAGGGAAGCAATATTTATGACTTAATGTTAAGTTTTTGACAGCCTTGAGTTTTCCGAAATGATTTGCGGTGACATTCGATTAGGCAATTACAATATCAAGTTATGCTATTGCGTCATACGGGTATGTTAATCTTACCTACCTTATGGTGGCCATTGGTGCAGAATGGTGAACCTGAAAAGCATTGCAATTTATTATAGCTGTTATTTTCAACTCTTATGTAGTTTGGCGTAATTATTTTCTGCAAGACGTGTTTAAAGAAAGCCCTTGTCGAATTCTATTGTAATTAATGTCTTGTGAAGTATGTTATTTAAATTACTACATATTCCGCTGCTACAATTTAATGCGCAGATTTAATAATTGTTCTCGAGAATGTTTTATGTTTGGCAAATGTGCGCTTCCAATAATTTAGTTTAACGATTGTATTTAACAAAAATATATTCATTCAATTGTTTAACTATTACTAGTTCCACCATTGACATACATATAAACATCCCAAAAAGAAATACATTTACAAGAAAACTAAATAATTGTCTAACAAATATAATTATATCCCTTTGTTACTGAAGCTAATGTACATTTAGCAATATAAAACCAATGCTTACTTCCGTGTATTAATTTCGATGAAATATTGGTTAAAATAATAATAATAATAATGATAATAATAACGGAAACATGACTGCATATAATGACCAAAATAATATAAATAGTAGCATTTTTACTTTTTAAGTTTTGTCATATTTTGAGATTTTTTTAATGTAAGAAATTAAATCAAGCTCAGTGTATGAAACATTTGCCCACACTACAAGCATAAAGATGGAAATCGGGTTCTTACTTGGAATGACGTTCTGGCATTTCCGTAGAACGTGTGAACTCTTCCATGGCTGGCCATTTGTTCTCGGCAGGACGGTCGGGCATTTCTGGTAGTTTATTGCAAACTGACCGGCAAATTAGAGACGGCGAATTGAGCATTTGATCTATGAAGTGAAGAAAACCCAGTGTGGAGCCTTTTAGCTCATCGCTAATGCACATTAAACATGATGAATACCCGACACCTTCCTCGGACCGGGAGACTGGGGGTGAGAAAAAGTGGAAATCCTAGCTGAACTGTTACCATCAATAATGCTAATTACGCCCAATTCGCAAACAATTAGAAGCTGTGATTTCAATATCGCGGTAATTATTTCGGAGGCGTTTACCCGAAATTCGCCGGAACATGTGCCAATAAATGAAATCAAGAAAATTCGCGCATTGTTTGCTGAAGAGGTCGTAAATTCTATCTTGAATAATATTCGAGATGGATACGGCTGATGCCCTGGTTATTCTCGTTTATGTTGGCGGTTTGTGGGATAGCCTGCTGATCATTTAGTGCCGCACACATCGTATTATTGAAATAAGCTAACGAGTCTATTACATTTTATTGGACCTTTAAGACCAGACTCATAGCAAAATTCATTTGCAAATAATACCATTAAAACGCTGGGTCTTAATATCCATCTGTTATTCAAGTGTTCATCAAAAGCAGTGTTTTGGAGATATCGCGGATTATTTATTACATCATGTACCCAATGACTACTATGAAATGTTTGAACAACAGCGAAGAACTTTATTCGCAGAATAACACCCGTATCCATTGGTAATGTTCAAGTATGGAGACATATAGCTAAAATGAAGACGGAGCTTCTGCAGACAACTGTGTCGTAATTCACGCAAAAGGTGACAAAGATAATTAAACATCAAGCTGTAGTCGTAAGTGGATGGTCATAAAACACGTTTCACCGCACAAATAACGTAACATTTCGAATAATAGGTTAGTGATGAATGAAGATAAGTTTGTTTTCTAGTGGAGGTCTACTATAAACATGGATAATGACGTGTGTTGTCAATGTTTCTCGGTTCATTACATCGTTTCCAGACATTTGCGATGACAATATAAAGGAAAACTATCGCACATGACGTAAATAATGTTACGTCATCAGTATAACAAAATGGCGTCATTAGACAGCTTCAAACTGAATTATACCAAAAGTCACCCTTGTTAAATAAACTAATATTGGGGTCAACTGGATTTTCACACATGATGGGGAAAAATACAGTTTATATGAATGCACTTATGATTAATCTAGATCTGTGTCATTTTCTTATCAGAGCAAAATAAGTAGTACCGTAATGTTCAGAATATACTCTGTAAAGAAAAACACAAATAATAAATGCTGCAAAAATTAATTTTGTGAATACAATTTAGAAGCACTATTTAGCGTCAATATATCCTTGAGAGCCAAACTCTTTGAAAATCTGTATTGGCAATGCATAGTAGTTTTTTAAGTGTGCAAACAATAACAATATTATTGCGCCTTTGGTGTAACGTATTTGCAAACAGTACATAATGTTTGAGCTTGTTAAAGGTATTGGTTATAGAGAGTTTTTATTTTGTTTGAAAACGAATGAACACAGAAATAGGATATGTATATGATACACACTATCAAGAAATTACCACTTTTTGGGTACACAAGTGTTCAAGGGAAGTAATCAGCATAGCGCGCGAAACACATTCCATGCAGATTGGTTTCCCTTGATTATCATTGGTAAACTGTCGGTATCGTTGTTTAGATACGTAGGTACAGTTTAATAATAATAATAATAAAAATAATAATAATAATAATAATAATAATGATAATGATAATAATAATACTAATGATGATGATTTAAAACTTATCTTACATTGTAACATATCCAAACATAATGAAACAGACACCGTCTGTGTTACTTATGCAACAGCTACTATTAAAATGGTACACAATCGAGGGTTGACCATGAAACTGTTGTATCTGCTGAACAGTTCTATTGCAGATACAATAGTTTTACGCTCAACCCTCTCAACGTCTACGGTATCTTACTTGTACCGCAGCTACTATTAAAGAGTGACACAAAGTCTACGGCATTTTACTTGCTGCGTCTTTCACCAGCGCCAACCTCTAGTTTCCGTTTGTACTCATCACGACATCCGAAGCCACGCGCACCGAGAGAACGAAACAACAAACGCCCCGTTAACAAGGCCCCACTGGCGTGCACAGCGTGTTTCTTGTCATCTAACAAAATCTTTATTGTACAGTCTATTTTTGTTCGGATTCATGCTTGACTTTATGCATTAAATCTAACATACGAACGTAACGATTCAGATTTATTGTCATTTCTCGTGTCCGTGATGCAATTGGATTCAAAATAATTACGGTTTCGGCGTAGGGGTAGTTGTCGCTTTTATGTACATATGTTGCTTATTCTGTCAGCGATTTATTTAAAGCGCCAAGAAAATCTAAGTTAAAGAAAACAAAACCTCATAGACGACGCTTACAATATTAAATTAAAGCACAGTATAGAAGTAAAGGAGTGTCCATGACAAAACTTGCCTTCAATTTGCATATATTCGTCAGAAAAAATGGTACAAACATTCGAGAAGTGATGTTGTTAGATACATATATAGAGGATAACAGGTTACTGCATGATCGTTTCTTGTATTCGTATATCAGGCACTGCTTTGGAAAATGGAACGTCGAGGCATTTCAAATAAAAATGTATATGCAATTGATAAAACAAACATACATTTAGTCAGCCTTTGTATAGGCAATTGGTCACTTGCCTCCAATCAAGGATCAGAGGATGTTGATGTTGTTGTTCTCTCTTTCTGATGTTTCTGGGATTTATTTATCTGATATTTTATACATTTTAAATATGATTAGTATTTTTTTTTTCTAAACTGCTTCGAATAATGAACGTCAACATTAGTGTCATTCTGATCTAAATAACATTGTTTGATCTTTTTCTCATTCAATCATTGAACTATATTTAGAAATGCAGAGTTACAAAAGGAGGCGTTTTCTTATATTTTTATTTCCTTTTGTTGGCAACAATTTGGCTACCAATTTACATCTAAATATTCTTTATGTGGCGTTTTAGTCGTTGTATTATGCTAAGGAGTTATTTCGTTCTTGAACGATGGCATGTTCAAACCGTATATCATTGAAAAGTTTATAGTCACCCTATTCGAATTATCAGTATTATGTTAATGAAAGATACAGTATATCTCACGATAAGATGTCATATGTCAAATAAATTTTACATGTTAGAATACTTTTTATTCTCATGCATTTCGTAGGTGCTTGTGATATGATGGCATCGAATTAACAATGCGTTATTACACACCGTAATAGTCGGATTAGTATATATATTTCTCAAAAAGGTCCATTATATGGTATATTAAGGTAATTGATGCACAAGGAGTTCTTTCGTTCTTGAACGATGGCATGTTCAAACCGTATATCATTGAAAAGTTTATAGTCACCCTATTCGAATTATCAGTATTATGTTAATGAAAGATACGGTATATCTCACGATAAGATGTCATATGTCAAATAAATTTTACATGTTAGAATACTTTTTATTCTCATGCATTTCGTAGGTGCTTGTGATATGATGGCATCGAATGAACAATGCGTTATTACACACCGTAATAGTCGGATTAGTATATATATTTCTCAAAAAGGTCCATTATATGGTATATTAAGGTAATTGATGCACAAATCTGAACTTAACTGAAGATTTACCTGGCAGTTAGCATACCGGCGACGATTCAAGTACTATTGCATGCGTGCTGGAATGCTTTATTTAATGAAGTAATTTATGCTTTAGAGTACAAGTGTTGTATATCACATCTAGGTTGGTAGTCGGAAAACATTATATAACATTTCATGGCTTAGTTGTGTTAAGTTTTAGTTTAAACCTATTTATTTTAGCTCGATTATGTGTCAAGCCTGAGACACTTATAACCTCGTTTCGTGGGTATAACCCGTACTTGGTGTCTTTTTGATAAAGATAATTCGAGAGCTCCCCAGGAAGGGATCACACTCACGATGTACCGATCGCTAGGTGGACCTAATATCCATTGCACCTCTGTGACTATTTAGGGCTTGGACATGATAGTTCGCTGGCTGATTGGTAGTGGAGGCGTGTTTTGAAGACTTGCAATGGAGCTGCCAAGAAAAGTGACTCGTATTGTAAAACAGTAAAACGTGGACATTTTTACACGATCAATATCATCGTACTTTTAGAAGTCCAAATGTATGTTTAGCGAGTCCACCTATATGGCCTATAGCTATGGATGTTTCCAAACATGTTAATCATATGCAATTAAACTGAGGGATTTATCTTTTTCAGGTTATACCCCGATTAACTGTAAGCATAGTTTACACAAACGAGCATATGGTGATGTCTGTGATGCAGTTTCCATAGCAATTAGTGCACTGATAAGCAATCCTGTAAGATAAAGTTTGGGAAGAGCTTAAATTACTAGAGTCTATAACTGGAATATTTGGTTTGTATGATACCATTCGTTTTCAGACGTTACGTGAAAATATTTTCTGGTTATCAAGATAAAAAGCCAAATAAGTGTGTAGATAATCTGATAAGTTTCCGAAAAATTGAAGATGTTATTTTCGCAAACTATATTTAAAAATATGTACAACAATTCGAGAATATATTAAACTTTTTATAAAACATATTTCGATATTGAACTTGTGCATGTATTGGTTAGCATATGCTGATCATATGCTGATCAATGCACTGACGTGAAATATGTCATTAAATTGGATGAATGTAAATGATGTAAATACAAAAACCATTTTCGTGAACATTGTGTGTATTTGCATGGAAATTTGACAACTTCATTTGAAAGTCCGGCAAGTTTTTTACGAAAAGTAACTTCTTATCTTTTCCACAAATATGCTATCATATGTTGGCATTCAAACGTTAGATGGGGTGCTTATCATTCACAGCGACTACTCGTTTTGGATTTTATTTGTAAACACTCTGCACTGTGTTATGCAAATACACTTTTAATAATAAAAATCAAAATAGCCGAATCAATTAAATCCAAGGAACTGCCGTATATCGCCAATCTCTGGCAGCCAGCGCCATGGTTCTGGGCCTACTCTGTAACTGTCACTGACGCCATGTTATAATGGTTGACGTATCGTAAACGATTATACGAGTCAAATACATTAAACATTATGACAACGTCAGATACGGACAATGCCGTGTGTTTTTATATTTAACCTAACTGTTATCAACGTTCATAATTAATCAGATTTAGTAGCGAAAGCCTGACGGGATATTTACATAATTGTCTGTAATTAAAGTATTTTATTATGTCGTGAAGAGTCTGTCATTGTCTACTTAGGATGCCGGCAAAAGTACGTATAACTGATAACATTTGTCAAGTGGGACTTGAACACAAAAGGAACGTTATTACACAACAGTTTGTTCTGTGTCCAACTGACATGGGAACTTCATTTGGAAAGGACAAAGGGGGTATCATTTTAAATTAATTAACTCCGTCAGGCCGTCAAGGATGTGCGCTTTTGCCTGTATTATTTATGTTTAAAAATAAATTAATGTACACAGTTTGTAAAGGTACAAGAAGAACCTTTTGCCCCGTCGAGTGTGGGAAATATAAACAATTTGAACCTTGCGTTTTTAAGTTTAGAACGGAAACGAACATGCATTAGCTAAGCTTTATTATTTAATTACATAACATATATAACGATGACCTATACAAATATGATGAAAACGCTATGGCCGACTCTGTTAATGTCTCAGTGTTAAACACAAATTTGACGAAAACGGTTTCAACATATGAAAATAATTACATAATTGTATAAAAATCATGCTAATTGTGCAAATGAAATTAAATAAATGAACTTTTATCAAGCCATGTTCCATCTGTCGACGATATCAACTCATGAATAGATCAGGGTCTGGTCGGCTTCTCTCAGCAAGATTGTTAAGGGCGGTCAAAGCATTCCAATATGTATCGATAAGTCAACGCTCGAAAAGCGATCGGATGGTTAACGGGTTGTCGTCGAGTAGACTCTGAGTTGATCGGAATACAACATATTCACCAATTACTATCTGATCTGAACCCGATCCACTTAATCCCTTCTCTACTGCACGATTGCTTCGCGGTTAAAGAGTGTTTCTCTTAATATTAATTCGATCGCTACCTGATCTTTTCTCGACCGCATTCTATCACTTTTGGACCGATTGCAGACCTCCATTGAATTGTTCTTATTGCAAAACTTTTTTCCTCGATATGAGCGCACCTAATCGCGGCGAAATACCATTTCTTACAGAAATATTAAGCAATTACGATATATTTCACTTATTGTATGTCAGTAGTAACGTTAAAACGTTAATGGTGATATATGATAAAGACAAAAATACATAATCTTCGAAGTGTCCCAGTCAACTGGTATCACATAATACTTGTTAATAATCTCCTCTTAGTTTTGATATTTACATCTATATGTAGTTGCAATTCTACTGCTCTGGTGAACGTTAAACCATATAATAGTAATTAAATTGTTATTCAATTGAGTTAATATTCTATTATATTAAGGAACATATAATATGAACATGGTCCCAACCCGGTAATATTAGGAAACAAACCGGATATTAATATAATACTATTGAACTTTCTATAATAAAGGTTAAAATAAGAGATACCGTAGCATTCTGTGAAAAAAAATCATTATAAAGTTGCGGTCGTGTTTGTTTGGAGCTTTCCATGTTTACATTTCTCGCCAGAATTGTGAACATATTGTATAACCCTGGTTTGCTCACAGCGCATATGTTCCGACTCTTGATAATTGTCATTTGTTCTTTTGTCTGTTATCTTGTGAGTTCTAAACACACTATTAATTTTTTCAAGGAGTTTTGTTTATATGTTTTATTGTCATGTCATAAAATATAAAATAGTATATTGTTTGCACTTTGTTTAATTTGGGCGCATCTATTTTGTAGATTTTCTTTACATTTATGTCATTTGCTTTGCTCTATGAGATCATGTGTTTGTAGATATAGAGTCCCTTAATTAATTTGTGTAAATATACCTGAAGTTCCAATTTTGAACATTTTTATAAAAGCAATAGTAGCAACATTCAATAATTGTTATGTGGTTTCAATAAATGACACAAATATTTATTGTAATAGTAATGTTGTAAAATTATAAATAGGCACAACTTAAGTTCTTTTTTCATACAGTTTGAAGACAATTATTTGCGTTCCATGTGGGAGGAAAACACGGAACTTAACACGTTAATATATAGTACATTTACAATTATTACCGATTTACGTGAAAATGGCTTATCCCACACACAATGTTCTGCTTTTTACCGCAATTGTATCCAGTGTTTCTAAAATGGCTTTGCTTAAAATGGAATGCTTTCTCAGATGAAGTAACTAAAGCATGAAATATGAAAGATATTATCGTTTTATAAAACGGGTACACGCCAGGTAAATCATCCATTTGCGATCAAGCTGTTAGCGTTCCTTCGAAGAACACCCATCAAGTCGCAATAAATCAAGGGGAACCTGATTCCAGATGGTCGTATCTCGATGATTTGCGGGCCATTATAATTCTATACATTACGCTTGACATTAAAAGCATAATTTAGAAGGCCAAAGCATCACCAAATTAGTACAACAGACGTCAAACTAGTTGCTTCCGATTTCGAAATTTAGTCAAGCTAGCAGTTGCAACACAATATATCTGTATTCGGCAAATGCATGTTGTCAAGTTATTAATCACTCTATAACTTGAGAATTATATTTAAATATTCATCATTTTTACAATTCAGTTGATTTCATTAGGCACAATACCTGATGCCATCGAACAGCTACGAATAATTGATCATGTACTTGCTTCTGCAATATATATTATTTGCATGTAATGCTGTGATTCTTGTGTCCTTATTCTTTCCGTGTTTTATTCCTTATTTCAGTACTTTACGACAGACTGATTTCATTTTGCCATGAAGGTTTCCTCAACTACATAATTAATACAACACACACACACACACACAACCTGCCAAAACTGATATGAGTCGACCAGTGTACCGCCAAACAAGCGACTAATTGATTTAAATAATTCCTTTCTTACGGAAATCCAATTACACCATGATTTGATTGCTTTAGTTCCAGTTGTTCAACCGAAATCATACATGTAGAAATCATTTGGTAAATAAGAAGTTACTAAGATCACTTAAAACGATTGAACAACCACCAAAATAAGCTCTAAAGTTTGTTGCTTAAATATTTAGGTATCTGGATAAGCGTAATACATACAATAACTATATACATTTGGGGCTGACAAGTTTTTTTGTACAAACTTTTGCTTGTGTGAACTATCTTGTATAGGCTGATGTAATATTACAGCTACAAATAATACATTAAAAGTACCTAACATCAGGCTTTATAATTGATTTAAATAATTCCTTTCTTACGGAAAATCCAATTACACCATGATTTGATTGCTTTAGTTCCATTTTCTATACATTGTGATATAACTGTGCAACGGAATGAACTATTTATTTGCATTTCGTTTTGCATTTCACGCAGTTGTTCAACCGAAATTATACATGTAGAAATCATTTGGTATATAAGAAGTTACTAAGATCACTTAAACGATTGAACAACCACCAAAATAAGCTCTAAAGTTTTTTGCTTAAATATTTAGGTATCTGGATAAGCGTAATACATACAATAACTATATACATTTGGGGTTGACAAGTTTTTTGTACAAAATTCTGCTTGTGTGAACTATTTTGCATAGGCTGATGTTATAAAACAGCTACAAATATTACATTGAAAGCACTGTACATCAGGCTTTATAAGAGATTTAAATAATGGTATTTGAATCTGATGTTTCGTATGATAAACACTACTGTACACATGTAAACCTTTAGTCATTTCTGTTTTGCATGTAAACAAATAAGACAGACTCGGGTTGCAATAGACGTTGTCAACAAATGTAAATGATTTGAAAATCAATTTTGCATTTGATCCAACCATTGAACTCGAATATCATGTGTTTAACGGTTTACCTATTTTACACAAAAGTGCACATGGTAAAGCTTGTGATAAAGTGTGTGATTCTCGTTGAATGAAAATGATTCGTTTAAAAATAGCTAGGGAGGGGTTTAAATGATAGTGGAAAAAACTGGAAATATCTATTGAAATTACAATAATGTTACATATTTTATTACATAAACTAAGGACATAATGAAATATTTTTGCAGTAATTAAATTAAAATAAATACTGGTAAAACGTCGCCTTTTTTCAGGTGTGGTGTTTCATTTTGCCTTATAAATTAAAACAATCGTCATATGGTTGTCATCACTTTCATAATGAAACATTACAGGAATTATTTTTATTATTGTTAGCAAATTAGGTAAATCGTAATACGTTACTATAGACGTGACTGTAACTTTCCTTAAAAATAAATTCATGAAGACTACACCTAATTTATTAATCATAAAAAAAATCATATTCGTATAAAAATAAGACCTGGATCTTGCTATATAAACACAATGCAACGGAAACTCTGGTTGACAAAGACCTTTTCCAAAACCATTAATCTTTATATAATTATGACATTTTCTGTGAAAATGAACTTTTATTTTGTAGTTACGGCTTTCAGATATCATAAAAAATTCATATATAAATGTCATATATGATAATAATGGAATGCTCATATGACCTATTGGGGCGTTTATGTTCCATATGCTTATAAATATATGTCTACTTTTGAAAGAACACATTAAAATATATTTTTGCATTGCAATTCTGAATTCAATAAGACAGGGAAATGTAATAACATTCGCATTTACTATGTATTGTATGTAGTGTAAATCCCGCTGGCGTATTTTATACACGAAGATGATAGAAAAGGTGCTTTGACAAAACTGGCAAATTGAGTTAAACATTTAGTATACTGTAAAGATCTACTAGTTGCATTTTGAAAGTAATACCTATTTTTGTTTCAAATTCAGTAAGTATTTCGGGCGCCTTGTGTTTGCCCGTCTTTCTTGTAGAAGCAGAGCTATGTCATTCAAAATACACTATCGGGGATAACATAAGTGTTCCTACAAAACAATGTGATGGTGGCATAATTCCTCATAGGATAATCAGAAAATTGTCGTGAAAACTGGAGCACTCCGCGAATCTGTTCGGCCTTTACGTAAAAAATATTATTCGGTCATCTAGTAAAATATCAAATTAATGCTCACTACGAGGGTTTTCTCAGAAAAGCTTATAACTGAGATCTAGCTAATGCAATCATACACGAATATTTAAAATTATGTCTGTTTTACAAACAGCAATGATAGTCTGCAAAACCTGTAAAAATACTGTGTGCAGCTTCAATACCAATATAGTTATATAATTATGTTTAAGAACATATAATGCAGCATTGCGGCCAACCCGACGTCAACATAAATGACTTCTTTACGGCATACACTTATTAATTCTCAACGTAATGCCTCTGGTACTGTATACATGTGTTGTACCTGGATCTCTTGCATGAGTACATGCAGAAACAGATCATTAATAAGTGCCCTACATCCGGTCTTAAAGTAAGTTATGTGTTCCTCATACTTCAGTACCCATAAGTTACCCTAGCATTGATTGTTTAACATTATAGGTCTGCCTTGTGTTACTTCGCCGTCCGTCTATCCAGCGGATAACCTTCTTTTGGTGGGTGATAAATGGCATGCTGCATAAGAAAAAAAGATAATCATATAGTTTGTTCCGTTTGCGAAACTCTTCATGAAAAAATGTTACCTGCCACATATTCTTATTTATGAAAATGTCCTTTATTTCGAAAAATGCAGTCGCTGACATAGATCCAGTTCATGGCGTTAACGTGAAACGTGCAATGTTCCATTTCATGTCGTTACCACAAATAAAGTGAACGAAATACAGTGTAGTGAAAACTGTGTATATTGGCATGAAAGGCTATCGATGTATTTTTGTAATTTGTCCAAATTTAATGAAAATTATATGTTTATCGCACGCAAAAATTTGCCGCCATATTAATCGCATGAAACTATATTCCTATGCCATTAGCTAAATTCATCACTACCGATGAATTTTAAATAATCTAACATTAACATCCTCAAATTGTGAATATTTCAGATATGGAAGAAACCACATGTTTCTTTATTTTCTGACCGAATACCTTTGCGCGCCTCATGACAGTCGTGTACATGATAGGTTGCTCAAATAGCTTTGTTTCTCAATAAATATATATTCAGTGAATCTAAATTATTTATAGTGTATATACATGACGACAACTGAAAGAAACATAAAACACAGAAATGGTTAAGAAATGTTGAAGTTTATATTAACCTTGCAGGCATAACAGTATGGGTAACTAAACGTTTTAGGCCTTTTGTGAATGTTGGAAATGCTACAACAGAGACAATTAAATGGTTTTGTTATGAAATGAGGTAACGCTGTTTGTGTAATGACTTATCGCAACTTATCAGATATAGAAAGCTTCTGTGTTAAACAGGTGTTCTATTTGCATAACCTATTATGTTTGAGATACATACTAAATAACTATTTCCCTGCTTAAAATGAATCTGTTATCTCCAAAGTTAACAGATTCAAACACAATTTGAAACAGGCTGCACAGGCATGTTATATATAATATATATAATACCTACACGACTTTCATAACACCATAATGCGTTGTCATGACCTGTCTTCGGTGATTGTGACAACACAAGAATAACACTGGGATCTGGACATTTATTTTTTAACGCCACAACAAAAGGATAAGGACATTCTTTGGAAGACTATAGACATCCATTTTACAGATTATTTGTTTATCTCTTTGGACTCGTAGCAACAACGTCTTGTTTCATTTCTTCAATGTCGCGTTTGAACTTCGCTCTTCTATTTTGAAACCATGTGATGACCTGCGCGCACGTAAGTCCAAGTTTGGCTGCAATTTCGTCCCTGTCCGTAGGGGTTAAGTACTTTTGCAATATAAAACGTTTTTCCAGTTCATATATCTGCTGGTTTGTGAAAGCAGTTCTGGTCTTTCTTTTCTTCTTTGGTAAATTATGTTTATTATGCTGGTCGTTTTCCCTAGCTTGCTGTTCATCTGAAATTAAAAAACAACAACAAATAACATACATATTTGTATGTAAGTATTTCTGATGAATTATGTAGATTACTATATTAATGAGCATTTGAATACTACAACATTCGGATATTCAGTAAAAGTAAAATGTTTATTCCATTTGTAATCTTAGTTTTCTTATTATAACTTTTATGTTTATAAACATGTGACGTTTAAAGGTGATATTTGATTTAAGTGAATTTTGAAAACTTTAATACAAACATTCGACTCTATACATCCAGTATTTTCAATATACCTAAGGACCACCTGTGCCGATATAACTCAACGTTATTAACAATGTTATATGCTATACGCGTTTCAATTTGCATTTCATGTCTCAATTCATCATATCCCCAAACCACGTTAATTCATCGTAGTCATAAACTTCTCATATTACTTAATGTGTGGTGTATTCTTTATCACTTTGGGCTATGACTTAACTACCCAAGCATTACAGCGTATAGATGCTATCAATTATCTTACTACTAAATACTTAACTTTATGTTTGAACATTTATTATTGCATTGTATATTTCTTTTAAATACTTGCATTTGTAATGACCACTGTACTATGGCCAATATGTGGTTTACATATATGTAAAGATTCCAATGCTATACCCGTTCTAGCAATCAACCTTGACTTGCTTTGACTAAAAGAAACGCTGTTGTTAAACTGCTGTTGGTTTACCTAATATTAAACAGGCAATGTTGTGTAAGAGCACATTACGGAGCCTGTTTGAGGGTTTATAGAGGCGTAGCGAGCAATTAACGTCAACTGTGTTTTGAAATACTTATCGTATGTGTCCTTTGTCATATTCGTTAATATGACATTGATTGGATTGCTTGGCGTCTTTGTGTCTAATGTATAAGAATATGGAAAAATAAAATCGATATTGTTTTTTCACGTGTACAAACTATTCAAATAAAATATCGTTGATATTAATTACACGATATTTACGTAAAATGGTAGTCATAAACAGCAAGGCAGGTTTACAAAATTGTTATGTAAAAACTGTAACATGACAATTTAATGTAACACTAACTTTTTTCCTTATTAAGGCATGTACCAACAACAAGCCGTTGTGTTGTTTAATAATGATCAACAATTAAGTAAATTCCTCTTTACATATAATGGGGTTATTCCATGCTGTTAAAATGGTGATGTATATTATACTTTATATTGTTTGAGAAGAAAAAACATGTATGAGATATATGGTTAATGACTGCTTTGTTTTTATGTCGCTTCAAGACTACGAAACGTATTGTTTTTAAATTAAAATGAACAACAACTGCCAAACACATCTTCATTGTACTATCCATTTTTAAAGTAAGTTTTAAATGTTTCTCTTGTTTTATTAATGAGTATATTTGATGAAAAGCACCGTATTTGAAGTTCACTAACAGGCGTACAGCAACACACATAACACATACCTTGGGTTGTTTTCATATTTTAATAACTGAAGAGGCAAACATCCATCCTACTTGACCTAGTGTTGTAACAAATGGTAAACTTGAAATGTACTCGGTTTATTCCATGTGTTCGTATTAACAATCCAGGTACAACATACTCGACGAATCCTCAAATTGAACAGATTTCCATCAATATTGGTATTCTCTACAACTTTCTAAAAACGTGTTATTCTCAATTCAATATTAATATTTAACATTCAATTATTTATTTGGTTACAATATACTTTATGTCATTTATATATTCAGTTAAAATGCAATGATTTCACCTCGTTAAGTGAACATCATAAACATGCTTGAGATGTTTTATGCGTTTTGTCAGACACCCGCGTGATTGGTAAAATAAGTAAGTCTGACGAGATTACGTTTTGATTTGCATTTGGACTGATCTACGCTGCTACACATGAGAAAGATTATGACGCAAATAACCAAGTGCATGCATATAACATGGAATACTAGAAATTAATAAATGATCAAAATCGGTGTCTTCGCCTTCACAGTACAACTTATTTAAACAGGTTATTACATCATATAAATTACCGTTTAAAAGGACCAATTCAGTGACAGGCAAATTTACAATTTTCATACATACTGACACCGATTTCAGAACAAAAAATACATCATTATATAAAGGCATAAAATGAAACTCCTGACAAAGAAATATGTTCGAAATATTGTGTCGCTGATTAATTAAAATTAACTTAACTGGCAAACAAAAACTATAGCACAATGTTTAAACTGAGTGGTGAGTATAAAGCATGTGCTTTGCGAATAATAAACAAAGATAAATATTTGTAAACTACACTTTCGATAAATATAGAAAATCAGAGAAAATCACTCACTGTTTGTTTGAGCTGACATAGATGTCATAAACTTTAAGAAAGGTGCAATAGATATAGAATAGGATGAAGATACTTATCTTAAAGACTTCTTTTAAAAGTATGTTTTATATTTCTGTACATGTAAACATTGAGAGAAAGCTATGGTATCATTCAATATAATTGCGATGGTGAGATGAACATTAAGATTTCTAGTGAAGATTTCGGTGACCACTTGCTTTCACTTTCTCACTAACTATATGTGATTGTGTTGCAGCGTACTTAAGTGAGGTTTCTGTTTGTTGAAGATACTTGGTTCTGTTGTTTGTTATGTAAATGCTATACTCACATGCGAACTGCTATCAATTCACAGTATGTTCTTTTATGTTTATGATTTGAAAATACATCATATATTACGCATAAATGGCAACAAATATTTGCATTGTAACCGCTAAATTGTGAAATAATAAACGCTAAGATTTGCAGAAACAACATACGTTTTCAAGATTTTCATGTATGTTTAAAAGTACGTCTTCATTTACAAAAAGAAAACTATCGTGTATGACCTAATTGTTTGAGTTAAATGTAGATCCTTACGTATTTCAAGTCGGGTTTAGGTGGTATCAATTTATGAAATTCCTTTGTAAAACAGCCATTGATTTATGTGATTTCGGTGTCTAAGTTGGGCTTCATATTTACGATATTTGCATGTATTTACATACATAAATTAATTATCGTTAAGACATGTTCTGATTTTAAATGACATTGACGTTAAACGAATGTTACCTTCGTTTTCATTATTATAATATTTAAATGACCTTGACGTTGAACGAATGTTACCTTCGTTTTCATTATTATTATATTTAAATGACCTTGACGTTGAACGAATGTTACCTTCGTTTTCATTATTATAATATTTAAATGACCTTGACGTTGAACGAATGTTACCTTCGCTTTCATTATTATAATATTTGTATTGGGTTGTTTGTAATGTTGCCTTCGTTTTCATTATTATAATATTTGTATTGGGTTGTTTGTAATGTTACCTTCGTTTTCATTATTATAATATTTGTATTGGGTTGTTTATTATGTCGCAAAAATTTTAATGTACATGAAATGCAGTTTGAAACGCATCATGTGCTCTAGTCAACATTAGTTCCACAATATTTTAATGTACATGAAATGCAGTTTGAAACGCATCATGTGCTCTAGTCAACATCAGTTCCACAATATTTTAATGTACATGAAATGCAGTTTGAAACGCATCATGTGCTCTAGTCAACATTTGTTCCACAATATTTTAATGTACATGAAATGCAGTTTGAAAAGCATCATGTTCTCTAGTCAACATTTGTTCCACAATATTTTAATGTACATGAAATGCAGTTTGAAACGCATCATGTGCTCTAGTCAACATCAGTTCCACAATAATTGAGACGACAAGAATAATAATAAAGTATACTAGTAAAATGTAAGTAATTAATACATACTAGTTTCAAGTTAATCCGTGAAAAATAACGTTGTTTATTTTATGTAATATATACGTTGCATATAAATATCAGAAACAAATAGGAGTACACATACATCATTTTGAAACTTATGCAATTCGTTTTATTAACAACATATATTTGAAGTTCTTAATATCCTTTACTTATAATGGTATATACGTGTAATATAATATTCTACAACCATGTGAAACATCTTTAAAATTCACTGTATTCCATACATTTAAGATACAGACCCTTTAAAAGCATGCGAATGTATACTAATAATTAATCATAGTTAGAAATATTATAACTGAGTATATAAAGTCAAATTTATGCACATATATTACTTAGATAATGTAGAAAAAGTGTAATTATTACACGTATATGCAAAATGTTTTTGTTGGTTTCGTAGGGTCTTTTCACAATATCAAGTTTTAGTATGTGTATCATTTTGACTTTGTTAATACTTTAAAATCTATTTGCTATCATATATCTATTTCTTTATTGTATTATGATGCTGAAGAGTAATTTAACATTAAAGTCACTACGGCGTCCGCCTTGCGACCGGGATATCGTGAGTTCGATCCCTTCTCGGGGAGGGTTCGAATGATCTTTAATCAAGTACTTGTTTATCCCAGATAACGGAATTAATAAGCCTCAGGCTTTCGACATAATTGAGCTTAAATAAATAAACATATTATGTTTAAACTAAAGCCAATATGTTACACAAGTGGACCGAACTCTGATATCGAAACAATGATTCACCTAATTACTTATTGGCCTAGAACAGTCAAGTGAGCCCATTAATCATTCTTAGAAAATCACTGCTCAATGTACATCCCTTCTTTAAAAATGCATTAATCAGTAAATTTTATTTTTTAGATTTTTTTTATTTCATTAATTCTTTCGTTATTTATTTATTTATTTATTTATTTATTTATTTATTTATTTATTTAAATCTATTCTTATATCTAAATATGTAGTATAGTTGTTTTGAGTCATTTCACATTTTAATTTACAATGTTGACCCGTTATAACCAATTTGACATGTTAAGGTAAGTGAAGTGTTTGTTAAAGTGACATGTGCATAACATTTTATAAACAGTATAATAGTAAACATAATATTACAATAAACCCGGCCTATGGGGTTTACAAGTCTCCTTAACATAAACATGTAATACAGTTTTTATATGTAATATTATAAACATTAATACAAGTATGTCAGACTACAGATGTAAATTGAATTTGTCAATCATTAAACTACATTGACTGAATAGATAATGTTAAAATATATGTATATTCGTGTAAAGGTTTACAATGTGAAGTTATGTGTACTTGAAATAATAGCATAAGGTAAAATACCGTTTTGATTATGCAAAAATTCATGTCATGCTTTTCAATTTAATTTTAAATATGTTTAAAATACAATCGAACATACACAATAGCATGTACTTGTACATCAGTGATGATTCTTGTTTCAAGTCTTCAGATTTCAAGAATTATTGGAAAATCTAATAACAACATCTGAATGTGTAGAGTGAAGTAAAAGACATCTTTACTTGCATGATTTTCTGCTTAAGAATGTGTATTATAACAAATGAAGGTGACAAATCAACAAACCCAGTGAGCTTGGTCTTTTATGAGCCTACTTGTCACGTCTTGTCGGTGTATATTATATCTGGTATTATAAACAGCGTGGATGACCTCCAGCAGTCATTAATGGGACTATGTATGAGAAGAGGACCCCAAGAGGGGCAATATCAGTAAAACATCTTAAATTTAGATATAAATAATGGTATACAATAGAAGTAAAACTAATGTACATACAGTGGTAAAAGATTGTACGCATTCTGAGAAAAAAATCATTATATGATTTAAGTCACATTTTTTGCCCTTTTGTTTACATTTTGACTACAGAATGATGAGTATCTTGAAAAAAAAAACTTAGCACATAATACTAGATATATTATCACAATTTAGAATAGCGCAGATAGTTAGAACGCTGTCAATTGCCATTTGTTCTTGCTCGTAAATGACTTCGACGTCGTGAGTTCGATATCCACCTGAGTTTTCGTTTTTCCAAGCATTTCTGTATATTAACTATTCAAAATCTGACAATGCAGTATATTATTCATATGATATTTAATGAATATGCCTTTGTATTACTCACTTCTATAACATAATGAAATTTGCAATAACTATGGGACTGTTTCGTATACACAGTCCCATTAACACACGTCGTTTGCCTTGGCCAGTGGACAAATTATCAAACTGTGTATGAACGTACGTGGATTTAATTCTGCGTATTTATTAAAATAAAGTAGGTATTTCCTTTTTTTGTGATGTATGCTGTGATACATAGGAGATTAGTCTCTTGTTTTAAAGGGCAATTACCTTTCATTTATACTAAAATTACGTAATAAATGTATTGCTGTGTATATAAACTCAAAGCAAAGCATATATATCTGGGGAATAGTGATAATGGAAAAAGAACCATGATTAATTGTATAAAATATATAAATACATGTTAAAAGCCACTATACATTTTAAATGGTCGTTAACATTTTGCATATATTAATTTCAAAGTGTTTTACGTTATCTAAGTTATATAATAATTGAATAATTGTAAATTCATGTACTTCGACTTACGTAATTGTTTAAATTATAATACTATAATTATGTAATACATTCATTTGGCAATGTTATTATCGTTGTGAATGAGCCGTGAAGAGGAGTTCCTCTAATGCTCTAATGTACATGCATTATAGTTGTTTTGAGACTCCATTTCACATTTTAAATAACTATGATGACGACCCGTTATAACCAATTTGACATGTATATTTCATATAATGGTATAAGATAAAAGGCCGTCCCTATTAATAAAAAGTGATTTTAATTATCGTGGATGTTTCGTTCAGCATCTTAAAAATAAAATAAAACACACAACGACAGTTAATTAATTGAAGTGATATCGGTGATTTAATACAATTTCAGATTTCATGAATTATTGGCACATAGGCAAACAGCATTTAACTCTATGCATACAATTGAAACACATCTTGCATGATTTTCTGTTTAGAAAAATGCGTATTATAATAAATGAAGGTGGCAAATCAACAAACCCAGTCGACATGGTTTTTTATCAGCCCTGTTTGTCACGTCTTGTCGGTGTATATTATATCCGCTGTAAAAAAAAGTGTGAACGACCTCCATCAGTCATTAACAACCCCTTCTATTATCAGTGTGAAGGGTAATCCCCCTTTAATAAAGGTCATTGAGTTGTCCCTCTAGTTCTGACGATGCTCAAAAGTGTCATACTCGTTTACATTCATGTTTGTAAGATATGAGATCGTATTTCATTTTCTGATAATTTTCAACAATAGTTCGAACAAAACAGTAAACATTTGTTAATTTGCCGTTCTAAGATATTTGAAGCTTTTGTCAAGAGGGTTGTATATGTTTGATTTGATAAATGTTAAAACCTGAAAAATTTCTTGAAATATTTAGTATTTGAATAGCATTCAATATTAAGGTAGAAAGACCCTAATGGGACTTTTTTCTCATCTTGACTTTCTTCTTATCTTTGATCATTAAATTTATTATGAGACTAAACTGTGAAATATAAACAAAATATAACCACACGTTTTGACAAAATTGCGATTTTTCTCATAATCCCTCATGTTTCTACTTCAACCTAAAATTATGATGGGGTACACTTACGAAAATTATTGACATATTGTCAAAATGTATTTTATTTATTCCTGAATAGCTTTAATTTATACGTTAACGGTGTATCTTATGAAAAAGTATAACAAACATAAGTACTAAAGTTGACCAACAAAACTTATGACATTAAATTTGGCTAAGCATATGGTAAAAAACTACATATTTCATTACAGTAAAAATACGCCAAACACCAATTTTTGTATCTTTTTTTTACTTGATCTCATAGTATGTTCAAATCAGTAATACCAAAATATAATATAACCTTATCTGAGAGGAAAAGGGTATAAACTGACATAGGTTCACCACAAAAATCTCAAGGTATAACATTTGGACTGAAGCAACCCTATGTTATAACCAAAAAAATATGAAAAATAAGACAAGTAAAAAAGCAAATATTTTCATTCTATGTTAAAATATTTGTTTTCTCTTCTAATTATAATTTATTAGCAGTATCGATATTAAATGAAATATTTTTGCATTAATGTTAAAGACATATTGTTGTGTGTAAAGATTTTAAATACAACTGTAACTAGCTGAGGTTCACATATCCATGGTTACCAAATTCAAAAAAATAATAAATATTTTTTGTAAGTGTGTGTTTCAACAAATTCAATGGACATTTTCATTACATTGGGTTAACAAGAGTTTCAAAAAACTGGCAAATCTGTGTGATAACTTCATCAAGACTCTTCTTGAAGCTAGTGACTATTGGTAAAATGTAACTATTTTTGGATAAAAAGGAGTCTCATAGACCATTCTCATCATTTCGCCGATACATAATTTTCACATGTTTTTTACAGCGGTAGATTTCGTCAAAATTCCTCAGTGGAACAGGTCCAAGTTTACACAATGAACAGTATTTTAAATTATCCAACAGAACACCAAACTCGATCACCCGACGTCCCGCTCTCCACCCATCTCGACTGACTATTTTTTCAAGTTTTTGGTGTGAATGAATGTTATTTCACAGCAAGGAGTACGTATCTCCTTTACGCAGATATGTTTTATATACGAATAATTATGTTCAATAATACTAATAATCATTGGACGTTTATTTATAACTATTTTAACTTAAGTGTAATGAAATACACCAGAAATATCGCGAAAATGTCATGATTAAATATAAACAGAAATTCCCAACAATGACGTCATTTGAAGGTATTCCCCATGTCAGAGTACCTTGTTTTTCTTCAAACTACATTTTTACTTTCATCTAAAGACAAATAAGCATTTATTTCACACATTTAATTGAAATTAACTCAACATTCGAAAAGTAATGTTTATTTCGCGAAAATAATTTCTGTTTCGGATCATATTGATTAGATTTTCGGTTAGTATCGAATGGGCCGAAGTTAACCGATATTTCGCTAGTATTTCCGAAGTCATTAGGATCTTTCTACCTTAATTTAATTTAGTAACAAAATACACATTATTGAAATAATGGTTCACTACTCCATTAAAAATTTATTAATCAACGCATGATTTAATCGAAAACTTAGATTAGAAGTATACTATTACCAGAAAACACATTTTAATGGTGAGTTTGTCTTTATATCTAGTAAGATCATTCATAATAACTACTATATTATTATAGAGTAGAGAAACCTATAATTGAGGCGTGTCGTGGAAAAACCGGGCTTAATGCATGTGCGTAAAGTGTCCGCACATGCGAATCCAGGACAGCACTTTCTGCCTACAGTGAATTTATGGTTAGAAAAGACTTCATTGAAACAGAAAATACCATAAAAGCGAAAAGTGCCGTCCTGGATTAGCCTGTGCAGACTGCACAGGCTAATCCGGGACGACACTTTACGCACATGCATTAAGCTAGATTTTCCAACGACACGCCTCATATTTATTTTCATTAGAAAGCACTACGAGAGAGCAGGGTCCACAAAGGCAGTTCACTACTCTAATTTGTTATACAGAATAATATGGCAATTTGCGATCTTCCAATAATAACATTTTTGTTTAAATCCTGGATCGAGAACAAAGTCTAACCGTTAATACCTTGGGCCATTTTCCAACCTTACCAGAACATTTCATGCTGATACGTTCTTAACTTCATGGGTAAAGTATTGCTAACTAACAAACATTTAACAAAACAACGACATAGGCCTAAACATAACCTCATTGGTGGAGTTGATCATGACATACGATCTATAAATGCTAAATCATCTGATACTATCACTAGGATATGCAAAATACATATATTTATGCGAAATACATGAACCAATATTAAATTCGGTAATATTATACGTGTATCTTTTTGTTCTGAGAACTAGTGATACAAGCTACACAACCTGTTAGAACACATTCTAGACAACTAACACGAATTAGGTCCCTTTATTTTCTTGGAAATGTAAAATCAAGGTACACAACTCCAATGACAGTTCTAAGAAATTAAAACCGGTAACGGCCCTTTGAAGATTTTCTGCATTTAAAACGATAATAAGCAGGAACCTTGTGACATTTGTAGGAAAAAACATGATAATTATTACATGATATTCATGGGAAACATGTCCCAATACAAAAAAACAACAACAAATTTTATAAAAATAAATGAACATTAATGCATGAATACGGGAATATATTAATTAATTAAAGAGGGGAATAAATAAATAAATAAATAAATAAATAAATAAATAAATAAATAAATAAATAAATAAAAAAATAAAATAAATAAATAAATAAATAAAATAAATAAATAAATAAATACATAAATACATAAATACATAAATAAATAAATACAATGTTCAGGATTTTGAGTGTGTGCAGTGAAACTGTGGAAAAAGTTAACGCAATAAATACGAAGAAATAAGCGAAATTAAATTGCACACTCCATTAAAAGTGTAATAACGTATGCAAACCTCACTTCTCGAAACATTATTAGACCCCATTACTGTTCACGATGTCTGGCATAAGAAACCTAATAAGCCAAAGAACACAATTTTGCAATTCAAGATGTCTCATTAGCAGAAACACGTACATTTGACATCTCATTGTCACTGATTTAAAACTAGTATAAAACCTATATTAATACAACTGGCAAAGTTTTTTGTATAAAAGCTTTTAAATTCAGAGCTTTTAGTATATAATATTCATTATAGTAAAGGATTTATATATCATAACAATATATTAATTCAATGATTAAAATCGGCCTACTCATGCAATCCCGGCATTTATCACACGCTTTACGTTAATACTACTATAAATATTAATTATATATGTATTTGCATATATTTTTTATTGCGCACGGGATTTTGTATTTAACATTTTAATCGCAAATTAATACAGGCATACATTTGAAAAACAGTTAAATTTAAAATTCCTAGCTTCACTAAAAAGAATAAATATACTGTAAATGTAAATAAAAAAATATCAATTTTTGACCTGTCATTATAAATAATCATTCACAGCAATCTTAACCAGAGGTATTTCATATTTATGTATTTATTGTATGCTAGAAGCTTTGTGTAAGCTTTATTGCTGAAATAAAATGTTGTTGTTGTTGTTGTTGTTGTTGTTGTAAATGCGAAAATCAATGGTTACGAAGGCCAGAGTTTGTTGAGTTTTTTGTTTGTTCCCCAGATCCTCCAACGGATTGATTTTGAATATATTAAATATATAATAAAAAAACAACCAATACTGAACAAATAATTAACCAAACAATTAATAAAAATAGTGTTTTCTACTGATTCCGTACTTCTCATGGATATTAAAGAGTTTTCAACTCAAAGTTATAATGTGGAAACATAGTCAAATATTTTAATTTAACGTAAATCATGTTTACTTTATATGCATGGTGAATATACTGTTATCTTTGCGTTCTTGTGTCCGAAAGATATTTTTGTCAAATATCGTGCCTCAGACTGTTGCAATTCTGCTACTCTGTTTTACATACAACCATTGAGGATTAGTATTCTCTTTTATTCTTGTTTAATTTGAATTGCGATGCTGTAAGGTTACTTTTTATTTACATGTACATGTATTATGAATAATTTTGGGTCAAGTGTAAGGCTCGGCCGCCAGTAGACCGGTTAAAACACAAATGCTTTGCACTGACCGTTCTAAGGCGGTGACCCCTGCTTATTCAAATGTGTATTTTGTGTTTGTTACGTGAATTGTTTTGTATTGTGTTGGTTTTGCAATAGGTCACTTGTCTTAAATAAAGGACTTTGCTGTTAGATAAGTGTTATCGCCTTCTGATGCAGCTGGATTTTCACAGTGTTTATATTTATCCAAAACACCCACATATTGTTATGCTATAAATAGCGGTCACGTCACAGACATAGACCTCTATACTAGGACGGTTCTCAACAAAAAATGTTGCTTTTTCTACTCATATGTAACGGTATTGAGGCAAAAAAGAGTTCCAAAAACAGTAAATAAAATACTATTATAATAAGAGTATGTTATAAATAAACTCGACATTGTTTCAACATATAAATACAATGCAGTAAGTATTAGCTGTTATTATATTTACCGTTGTCCTGCATGTGAGCAATGAACCGATTTGAAAGTATAACGAGGGTAGTGAACCGATAGGAAAGTAGTTTAAAGACAAATGTCACTCTATTCACTAATTTGTAAGTAACGAAAAAATATTTTCTCGAGCTAATTACCTTATGCAAACGGAATTACATACAAGCCAGTTAACAAGTCTATCTGCAAGGGCCAGAATTGCCGATGAAGCGTAGCAGTTAGGTACACCGATTGTTAGTGCTTCGAAGCCAAAGATCTAAAAAAAAACACATGTTCATTTTTAGTTCTTTGTTCGTAGCCTACTGAGTCAAAATAGATCATACGATGCAAGCTCTCGATTGTCCATAGTACAGCTAAAAATCAAAGATTTCCGGAAATTTGTTGCCAATAGGCCTTTCCCAAAACTAGGTTACTTCCCTTGGGTAATCACGAGTGATGTCCCATGTTCACTTCCGGCGACTTATATTGATTATAAGGCCGGATAAGCGTATTGATATTTACCGAAAAACATACAATATATTTAATTTTCAATCTAAAAATTGTATTGATGTAGTTAAAATAAATTTACAAATATCAACATTCGTATATAATATATATCATGTACTTAATTTATCAGTGTAATTTAATTATTATTTTGATTTTAAACAATATTGTATACTCTTTGAAGATTGACAAACAAACTGTACACAGTACGTTTAACGGTTATTATGCAATAAAACACAAAAATAGCGATTTCAGTATCTAAACAACTTATGCCGTAATCCTGTATTAAATTTGCATTATTAAATAAAATAAATAAATAAATAAAGCTGTATTTAGTAAAATGATTTTGCTAAGTATCTTGAAGCTAACATTCTTCTGGTGACTAAAATTACGAAAATAAGATATCATCACAGAGAGTTTGAGCGTAATTCCGATGTTTTTGACAGCAACTTCTTATTTCAATTCCATACACATTTGTGTTTTAACTTTAAAGCTTTTCCGTTGCAGATATTCTTGTTGTGTGCTAAATATTATACGATGTTTGAACATGCTTTGCTTTAGTCTTGAAATATTATGTTACAAAACAACTATATTTTTAATTTCTGTTAACACAATATTACAATAACTAAAGATGATGTAACTCCTCATTAAATTTAAGAGATATAGTAAGTTATTTGTTTGTTATTGTGTCATGTGTTTAAACAATGTTCATGATAACTTCATATAATCAACGAAACAAATAACACCCGACCCAATGGGTCTATATGTCACCAGGAAATAGATATGTCGTGATAATTATGAAAATAATAGGGTGAGTATCTATAATAAAACGGACATAGATATATACATTTTGAATTTTTGTTTACACAATTCAGAATAGTAATTAACTAAGCCAACAGAATAGTCTAATACACGTTGAAAACATATTGTATACTTGTTGAGTCTGTTTGATCGAGTATTTAGTTTTCCGTCATGTATATAACTCTAACTGAGATTATTACTTCTTTTCTGTCGGAATCGTGGTAAACAAACCACATGTTATTGTCGCAGCAGCTAATTCCCGTATGTTTTAGGAAACCAAACACGATGAGCTCTTAAACGTTCACCACCTTTCAATTCTTCAGAATTGAAAATTAAATGCTGTGCTAAATTATTTCACTCTTCAATTTCAACCAAGTTATTAATTCGAAAAAGTGTTTAATGCTTTTAATTGTGTTCTGTTCTGTTCAGTAAGGTGGGAAATTTCATAGGGTGAGGCAAAGAACAACAACGGAGACAACAACATGTTAAAATGTGAGATAAAATTTAATTTGAGACGCAAACAATGGAGACGAAGTGTTACATGTTAGTTGTCTCTGCATGTAGATCGTTATCATCAATGCATTACGCAATTGCATGGATTAGCGGTATTGTTCTAAGGGCAATTTGATAAGATCCTCGCAGTTTGTGGCTATGGTATTTTTATGACCCCCTCTTGAGACAGATAACTAAGTATCCATTGAGAGAACATGTGTTCATTCGTGGTATGTATGTATGGAAAACAACCGTTTTAAGACGAGGCAAGGAGACTATATTTTTTTCCGGATACCTGTCAAACGGACATGTGGCCTTAAAACGATACTACATTTAGTTATAATAATTCTTTTTTGTAACAATGAGTTTTTTTTAATATTTAATCAAAAACATATGGTTTTAAAATTTTCCATCACAAGTTTTGAAAGCCGCTTGGTCTTGATCTATAATACTTTATATGGCAAGCTAGGGAAAAAGTCGCCGGAAGTCGGGATTCAAATATGGCGGATTTGAATTCGCAATAACGGGAGGTAATTTCCAAGGGAGATCACCTAGTTTTGGGAAAGGCCTATGTATTCAGAATGAGAGTTGGTGGCCTTATTCCAGGACACTCCGGTAAATATTTCGGTTACATACAAGTTAATAGCAAAAGTACGGGTGTCATTAGTTTAAAGTTATTTTTTTTCATAAATTGACCTTTTTACAAATTGTAATTGTAATTAATCACATGTTATACACATTATAATACATATTACATACATTATCTTAAATAATTAAAATGTAAGAAGACGGGTGTGAAATTGTGCGGTTTAGAAGAAGGACCCTTTCAGGTTTCGATTTACTGACTAATAGCCAGCAAAAAAAAAGAAGTAGTTTTCCGTGATACCTGTTTTAGAAATTACCCTCTCAAAAGACCGTTGGCTTCGGCCAACAGTCTAAAGACACTGTGTTGATTTTCGCATGTTTTATGCTTTCCATGAATAACTGTACTTCTAACGGTAATATTAACTGTTTTCAAATGGACAATTCATTTTAAGGGCCGTCTATGAAACATGTTAAACATTATTAGAAGTTTACAATATGTAATAAATTCAACAATTTACGAACTAAAAAATCACTTGGGAAGTTTTTGTCCACCAATAAGTAATTTTGCATGGAAAAACCACAATAATTTGTTTATAATTTACCTATTTTTTATCCATTGCTGTACCTATCTTTTTGTTCAATTTTGGATACCAGTATAGATTTATGAGACGACCCTCAAACTTCACTGACCACAATAACGGGATTTCTCCATACAAAAATCATGCATGGGATTAACATTCCTTTGACGGGAAACTAGGACACCCACTGTCTTTAATTACCCAGAATAAAATACGCGATACTTGGTAAGGTATATGCTTGATATGTTTCATATAAAGCATATGTTTCAAAAACTTCCAGCAACGTACACACACTTATGATTAAACTCTCTGAGTAAATTAAACTTCTTGGGATCACTATTATGTCAACATGCAACCGTGTTTGGAGGGTAACACGATACTAACACAGAGTAATGTCTAATTTTAAAATTATCCCTGTTAAAAAAAGAATGCATTTTCAAGAATTGATTCTGAAACTTTTATTTTTTTGTTAAAGCCAAATATACATTCGGAACATAATATACTTTTACTCTCAATTATATTAATACTGCGCATGTTTTATTTAATTTACATCGTGTATCAGCAAATTGCTATTCGGATGATTTGATTAACGTTCCCATTGATTTAATAAAACTGTAACTCAACTGAATGCTGTATTCTTTATTAAAACTCTATTTACATTGCAATGCAATGACATTAATTTTGATTTACATGTGTCTCTGTAGACACTTCCACAAATGCCAATCGTATGCAAATCAATCTAGTAGTTTATCCAATTATTGTACTCGATTATGAAGTGTTTAACAGGTAACCTATTTTACACAACACGTGGTAAAACTTGTGGTGTGTTTGTGATAATCGATTGTCTCTATTATAAGTATGTATGCCTATATTCTACATACTTTTGAAAGTGAACAAAGCAAATCATTTTTAATTGACAATCGATTACTCCACGTGTGATTGCACAACAATCAGATCAATCAGAATAGTTTATTTTCGACTTAAGCATATAAAGCTCATCGTCATTAACACACATATACAATAACAACATGCGTTTGAAGTAAATACAAAACATACATCATTTCGAAGATAAATCAATTTAAATAGACACGAAATAAACATGTTTTCGTGAGAATGTCACATGGATGAGGTTAATACATAGTGACTACATAATGTCACACGTATTTTAACAATTTCAACAATATTACATTATTTGTACCTGTTTTCTTTGTGAAAAAATATATATATTTTATACTATATATATATGACATTTTCTCGTATTTTAAAGCATTTTATACCAAAAATAGCTAGTTTTCTTAACAATATTTTGTTTGAACTATTTATTAGTTCGATAAACTTGTACATATTTGGACGGGATCTATAATACTTTGGAATTAATGTATTCCTGACATCAGCATAATAAGGGCATTTAAGAACAAAGTGATATTCATCCTCGATGTCATTTAGGTTGCATAACACACATTTGCGTTGATCTCGGACAATGTTATGGTGTCTACCCGTTTCTATAAATAATTTGTGAGACGACAAACGTAATTTAGAAATAATATTCCTATGTTTGATATTTTCAACAATATCAAGATACGATGATCTTTCGAATACTGGTTTTAGTTCCTTATATAGAGTCATTGAGCTAGATGATGTGACACTGACATTCCAGCTAGTGATGTACTGGTCTCGTAATCTGTTTTTAAGTAACGGGATAAATTGATCTGTGTTCACTGATTCAGGGAATAGCCATACATCGGCAAAACCGGTTTGGTTAAGAATGTCCCGTACTTTCGATGTCCAATTGTTTGCGTTATTTTTGCATTCAATTTCTAATCTCTGTAATAACGCAATTTGTTTAAGAATAAAATTTCCCTGTTTTAAATTGTATAATTTTAAAAAATATTTAACGATCCTGACATATCTGTCTATATACAGGGGGAATCGACCAACTTCGGCATATAACGATAATGAATTTGTTGACATTTTTACATTTAATAGTCTTTTACAAAATTTACGATGAACGCGTTCAATGTTTTCCGCTTTGATAAATCCCCAAACCTCGCAGTTATAGTTTAAAATTGATAATACATATGCGTTAAATAAATTGAACATGATATTTATAGGTACACTCATGTCTTTTGTTAGGGTGAACAAAGAATGCATCGCTTTTATTGCTTTGCCATATAGAGTATTTGTTGCGGGCACAAATGATCCACCACTTGACATGACAATTCCAAGGTAATTAAAATTGTTCACAATTTCTAATTCTTGACCTTTATATGTCCATTTTAATGTTTTACTAAATGCCCCTCCCTTTCGGAATACCATGACCTTGGTTTTTTCAATGTTAACTGTTAAATTCCACTTATCACAGTAGGTTTCTAAATTGTTTAATGATTCTTGTAAGCCCTCCTTGGTTTCAGAAAATAAAACCGCGTCGTCAGCGAATAATAATAGGTAGATCGATATTTGATCTAGCGTAATGCCAGCGTTTATTCCATTTTGCAAATCGAATTCGATGTAATTAATAAACAGCGAGAACAATATGGGCGAGGTTATCTCCCCCTGAAATATACCAACGTTACTACTGAATATGTCTGATAAATTACCCATGTGTTTAACCTGTAATTTAACTTCTTCGTACATGGATCGAATAAGGGTTATGAGTTTTCCGTCGATGCCCACATTAATCATTTTACTCCATAATTGACCGCGATTGATGACGTCATATGCCTTCCGGTAGTCAATATAGCAACAATATAGTTTATCTTTATTCTGCAACTGCCTTTCTATCAGTGCATTAAGAATAAATATTGCATCGACTGTGCTACAGTTTGGTTTAAAGCCGAATTGTGCATTCGTTAGAATGTCATTTGTTTCTGCCCATTGTTTAAGACGTTCATTTAATATACTTGTAAACAGTTTTGCAAAACAACTTATTAATGTAATCCCTCGATAATTATTTGGGTCTGAAATGTCCCCACGTTTATGTATTGGTATGATAACTCCGGATGACCAGCGTAAACTTAGTCAATATATTATCAATTAACTTTATAATATCTAAAGAGAATGTGGTCAGTTTGTTCACTTGATACAATCTAAACCTCGTTAATAAATTTCAAAACTCGGCCAATGCGGGAAAAACCCGTCCAATACGAGATTAGGCCAATCAGGATTCAGGATAAGCTCGGCCTTATACTAGATGAGGTTTTGGCAAGGTTTTGGACGTTATTTTGAAAACGCTAAGCATATGTTGCACTTTGTACTTGTTATTAAACGTTTCTACGTGTAGCACTCCCAGGTTTGCCGAGACGCGGTCGGGATTACAGTGCATTTCCATTGGTTGTGTTCAAACTTTTGCGATGTTCACGATTAGCATTATTATGTGCCGGAAATTGAGTTAGCAGATGTCAAAGTTTTAAAGCGAACATTTTACCATCTGTTTTGATACTCGTACTATTAAAACTGAAAGATGCTGCATAATATCATAAAGTTAAGTAATACAATTATCATTAATTAGATGAACTTATATTAGCCTCGTTATTGGGCTTCAGACAGTCTTCCGTCTTCAGCCCAATAACAAGGCCAATATGAATTCAACTACTTAATAACATTATATTATTACTTCATTACATTGAAAACGGTATACTTATAATATGCGTTTCCCAGTTATCGTCTGATAATTTTCTATGTATTTTTGGTTCACGGAAAAGTATATATTAGCCTTAAACAAAGGGGATCACGTGTATTACTAGTACTGTTATTATGGGACACATGTGTATTAATTTGTGTCAAAAAGGATGTATAGTGCTTACAATTGTCTTAAAGACTGCATAGTGACAAAATAGAGATAACCAAATTATGACATTTAACATATATGTTATCCTAAAATGGGATAAAAAAATAAAACACAAAATTTGCTGGAAGACGCATAAACAAATAGTTTTGGGCTATACAGCAGGAAACTCCAATACATGTATATTCGTTGACTCGAAAGTTGTTTCAGGTTACACATCACCAACAACCGATGCACAAGTATACACTGTTATGTGTTGGTTTATTTGAGATTTTAGTGTTCCCTTCGTCATTTGTATACTTGTGTTCTATCTGATTTCAAACTACTTTGTCATGTTCAGCTGCTTATTTTGAAAATAGTTTATATGAATGATCGTACACACTAAGACAAAGTCATGCTCGCGCCGATGGATATGACTTGTGATTGCTATCAGAAATAAAATTAATAACTTGTTTTGTAATATATGTTATTAAATAAGTGATTTGATATAGGCCCGGTTATTTGTCCGAGGGCAGTCTTTGGCCTCGGGCCAATTCGACTGTCTCGATTATAAAAAATTATTCAAACAGGGCCTGAATCAAATCAGTTATTTGATGACTATTTTATTAAATACCTATTCATAAATAGCGTGTCATCTAGCATTTCATCACCTCTCGAAGAATTCCGATTTTGCAAATGGTTCATATTTTCATTTCAAGCGTGTCTGTCGGAACTGTTTTTGTGAAAAAAAAATTAGCAAACATTTACTATTGACACGTATACGCTAAAGTCAGACAGCACCATAAAGCCCAGTTTTTAACCCACGAGTGTTTCAATCAGCTAAATTAAAAAGAAATGTAATTGCAAATCACCGTTTACTCGCTAAGAAAACAAGATGGGTGCTGCTCCAAACATTTCAGCTGCGAATCTCTATCACTTTTTTAGCTAATCAAATTCTGTAAAAAAAAAAAATGAGCGCTTTGTATCTGTACCACTTATCGGCCCGGGGCTGATGACTGATACAGATTTTGGCACTGCTATCGAGGAAGTCTTTGTATTATAGAACAGAACAGGATTTTCTTACACATAAACTTTACAGTTTCTAGTGTTTAACAATAATACAATATACATTACAGTAAGTGATAAGTATAGTAAGAACATTTAATGATTCTAGAACTGGATGAACTTAACAAGATATCAATGAAACTTGAATTTTCACACATTTTATAGGACGAGGCAACTGTTGTGTTTCAGGGCACATAAACAATAGTTATTTAACAATTATTGTTATTAAACGGTTGATATATATATGGTGAACAGGCTATCGGTACTACACGAAACAAACATATTGGTTTACATAAAATACCTTCTTAATGCTGTAAAAATTAAGTACATAGCATATTGCCCTAAATCAAAATTATCAAATCAAGATTCAAATAATAAATTTTAAATTAATCATTTACTCGAATAATAAAATGATAATTTAATATAATAGTAAATAATAATAATAATAATAATAATAATAATAATAATAATAATAATATTATTATTATTATTATTATTAATTTATTATTATTATTATTATTATTACTATTATTATTACTATTATTATTTATTATTATTTATTATTATTATTATTATTATTATTATTATTATTATTGTTATTATTATTATTTTATTTTTTTTCCTGTGCGGGGCACTTTTCGTAGGCATTTACCCTTTAATTATAGAAAATAACAAGTTGTCTTCATTTATATTTTTACTTTCATTTTACCACATACATTTGTCGCAACAGCCGCAATTTTTAAGCGTACATCTAGTGTGATTTTTATGTGGTGTCGTTGACAATTTAATAACCGACAAATAGCTGTTTGATGTGACCAAACATGACTTTAGTGTCCCGTGAAACTGACCGTTTGCCAGTGTGGATCAAACATCACTTATAATCATCCGTTGACGTTAATTATTTTTGAATTATTTACAATACTTGAGATTGAGAGCGTTTAAGTACATTGCAATAAATTACAATAACACTATCGCGGTCATCTTCGCTACATGAAGATTTTATTAGCACATTAAATCTACAGCACAAGTGTCCGTTAAAGGTTTATAAAAAAAGAAACAGTTTGCAAATGTTTGGGTGTTGATTATGTTTTGCTAATTACGCAGTGTATCCAAGTCAAATATTTGCGGTTTCATGGCGGTTGTGCTTAACCATGTGCAATGATAACAGCGATGCGTGCTTAATACACAATTGTGCAAATAATTTTAACATGTCAACACCATCGAAACGTTATTAAGTTTTAAACTTTTAATTGTATATGTAGGAAATATTGGTCACATTTAGTGAATTGCATAAACTTGCAATTGAAGCATTGATTTTATTGTTTTTAAGTTCAAATGAATTTGTGCATTTATTACTTTTGCATTAATGTACACGTAGTTAGTTGTAATAAATGTTATTTGTATACCACAAACATTCAATTTGTTGATTTTCATAATTCTGGCATATATTCGACTCGATTTGAATATCAAATAAATGCTAACAGCCACAAGTACATTTAGCTTTCATTGAAAATAGAATTAAACTTTTTTATGTTATGTTTTCCAGTGATTTATAGGGAAATATCAGTGAAATAAAATTGTAAGTAAGTGTTTAAAACAGTGAAAAATCACACTGGTTCCGGAATTAATACAGTTAATAAAACGGACCGTCAACAATGCCGAACTCAAATTTGTGCAATTTTATCATATTTTCAAATTAAAGGAATTTAGATAGCACTTACAATGTAACAAAACGACGTAAAAGGCATAAAATAAAAATATAATTTATTGCTTTAATTAGAATATCGATTTTTTATTCGTGATAATAGAAAAAAAAATTTCGCTCGAGGCTGCGCCGCTTGTGAAAATATAAATTTATATGATCACTCGTGACTTAATATCGATATTCTACTGTAACCAACAAATATCCTCTATATAATTATCGTCTTTCTAGAATAAACATAAATACATTGAACAATAAAAGTGTATATTAATATAATTTTGCATTAACCAAAAACTGCATATGTATTGTTGATTTCTAGAAACAATTGAGAGTATAAAGTCAAAAGGTTTGATATATTATTATTGTTTTCGAGTTCATTATGCTAGCAATTGTGTAACAAGCAACGTGTAAATAACCTGTTCAGTTATATGCATGTTTGTCAACACGACAGTTGCAGACAAACGATGGTGGTTAAATACCATGGTAACATTGCTTGTATTAAATAAATGTTCAACCACGTGTTTAATAGACCACGATAATTATGTTTTGACAGAAAGCAATTACAGGTAGTCGGTCTCAAAACAAAATGAACGCAGCAAATACGAGTTTTGTGTGTGACGTTGGTGTGTTCCGCGTACAAGAGAATGGTATACTTGTAACTGAATCTGTAGAACGTAAATATATCCTATATATTTCATAAATTGCGCGAACATTGCTATAAAGTAAATAGTTTGAGCAGTGTAAAACATAGTCTATAGCTCCAGGTAGAAAAGTTTTAACAAGCACTGTCTCAATAATTTCCGAACAGCAGTCGTACAACAATAAATTAAGACCACTAATCTTCAAATATAACAATTCAACAATTACATATTTAGACAGTACGGCAGTACAAACAAAATGTCATTTTTGTTGTAGAATTTCTGTACCCTTTCGTTGCTAACACCACATTGTCATGAATACGTGTAGTCAAAGATATTCGGTAACAATTTGGGATGAATAAACATAGGTCCTCATTCTTTCAGTAAGACATTATGAATGCTGAGTGTTTGGTAACGTTATTTTGCTAGGAATGAGTAGTTGCTGACATTGTGCTAGAATTATTAAAATTAGGCATATTGTTACATTGGTATGTCATGGACCATATAGAGGCGGCTTGCTTATGTAAATATAATTAAGTCTTATGACTGAAACATATGTAACAACATAAAAATCTCAAGTTTGTCATACTGACTTTATGATTCAAATGTTGTATGCACTCCTAAAAGTAAATATGTCATACTAACATGTTGTCCAGGCATACTGCACACACGTTTGGAATATTATATATTTTTAGTATTGATGAGACCGGACGGCGAACAATGGCAAATGAAATGAAATGCATACACTGCTAGGTTATGCAAGAAAATTGAATGAGACATTGAACTTGTTCGTGAAGCAGTAATAATAGTTAAAGGGGACAGTGTCTACAGAAAGAGGGGGGGTAAATGCAGTAAAAAGTAAAAGAAGCTTACGCATTCAGAGAAAAAAATAACCCTATACCTTAGGTCGTTTTTGTTTGGCTATGTCTTGTTTACATGTTGACGTCAGGGTTGTGAGTATTTTATATGACCATAGTTTGCATGAGTACTGCTCACAAGCGAGAATAGACAAGTTGGTTAGCTAACCATTTTTATTTGTTTGAACGACTCCATTGATGTGAGTTCCACGGCCACTCTGGGCTTTTTCCCATGCAATTTTGTTTTTATTTGTCATCACAAATCGCTTAATACATGAAGTTATATTTTTTTAAATGTTTACACCTTTGTATTGCTCAATTCTTCAACATTATAAGATTAACATTGCTGTACGCAATCACGATATTTTAGACCTAGCCCCTGGAACATACATATGAGGCGTATCGTGGGAAACCCGGGCTTAATGTGTAAAGTTTAGTCCAGGATTAGCCTGTGCAGTCCGCACAGGCTAATCGGGACGACACTTCCCGCCTATAGTGAATTTATGTTTAGAAGAGACTTCCTTGAAATAAAAACTACCATAAAAGCGGACAGTGTCGTCCTCAATTAGCCTGTGCGGACTGCACAGGCTAATCCGGGACGACACTTTTCGCACATGCGTTAAGCCCGGTTTTCCCAAGACACGCCTCATATTGTTTTGGTTCTGAGCACAGCTTACACATTGAAGGCACACACATACAGTTGTGTAGCAAAATGCAATGATGTGCGACATAGACATACTGCTTATAAGTTATGTTTAAGAATAGTTCATCTGCAATGTGTGTAAGATATAAAAAAGATATAAACAAAGTGTCATCGATATATGACCACGTACAAGTATTATTATTATTATTATTATTATTATTATTATTGTTAGTAGTAGTAGTAGTAGTAGTAGTACTAGTAGTAGTAGTAGTAGTATTGTTGTTGTTGTTTTTGTTGTTGTTCTTGTTGTTGTTGTTGTTCTTATTAATATAATTGTTGTTCCGGCTTACTTTTTCAATATTATAATATACGCCATATTTACATATTTTGAAAGAGTAATTTGCCATAGATGCCAAAGTTTCAATAAGTTAGTATATAATTTAAATATAACTAAAATTAACGTTATGAGGTACTGAATACATAAATGAAATTCGCAATAAAACATCAAAACATATGATTAACAATGTTATTTTATTGTTGGTTATATTTGAATAATTGTGAATTTTTGAAATTTTAAATAACAATAATAATAAAAATTGTAATAATTATAATAATAATATTATATATATAAAATCACAAATATTATGTAGCGTTTGAAAGTCCTATATAATACAAACTCGTAATAAATTTTTAATTTGACTAACAAGGTAAATACCACTAACAAAGAATAACGTTTAACAAGATGATTATGTAGCTTACAATCTGTCGTACTACGACAGTAAAACATACCATTTGATATAAATAGAATGCAGTATATGATTTATCAGTTACTTTAATAACATATAACGTATTAAAAGACTATGCTTATACAAACTACCTATTAAATGTAAAAAAATCCTTTGTAAATCAACATCAAACAATTTCGTTACATTTCTTAAATTAACACCATATCGTAATACGGTATGAGAATGACCACTATAAAGCTTCAAGTTTATAGACATGTAAACGTGGTTGACCGGTCAAATTTGGGCATCTTGCACAAATAGTTATGTTATAAATGTCTAAATGTTGATATTTTTGACATTTAGAAGCATTTTATGAAGATTTTTTTATTTTGCAACACGCGACTATCCAGAGTAATATCCATAATAAAATTAATAATAATGATAATAATAATAATAATAATGATAACAATAATAATAATAATAATAATAATACTAATAATAATAATAAGTATTAATGCAAAACCGAATTACTTGTTATAAAAAGATTAAGGATATTATTATTATTATTATTATTATTATTATTATTATTATCATCATTATTATTATTATTATTATTATTATTGTTCTTGTGTCTGTAGATATTAAAATACAGAAAATATCAACACTATCAACGCATTTACCATTACATTTCAATTTATTTATTTATTTATTTATTGTTATGTAATTACCATTATTAATTATGATTATGATTATTATGATTATTATTAGTGTTATTTTTATTATTATTGCTGTTGTTGTTGTTGTTGTACTTTATTAAATGACACTCTCAAAATGTAATTTATCAGCTTGTTATGCAACTCTTTTAAGTTTATGGTTATGAATATACTTTTGTTTCGTTTTATGATGAGAACTTTCGAAAATAATCCGTGATTTCTTTTCCTATGCCCACACACACTCCAAAATATTGTGGTACCGTTCTTACCAAGGCTGTCCAGACCCCGGAATGTTTTGCTGGACATAGCCACCAAGGCATCTAGTGGGGAGACGTCATCTTTGTCAGATTGAATACCAGAAACATCGCTTCCCATTTCGTCACAGCCTTCTACGTCGATTTCTGTGTCTGAATCCGAGTCCACATCATACCGTCTTTGGCTGCTGTAAAGCTTTGAAAAGTTCTCACTTTGGCTATTTACCGTAACCGTTGATTTCGCTGAAATTAAAGAAACTGTTGTGGCGGTTTTTGATACATTCGGAAATGCAGTAGTTGATATGGAATGTGTTGGAGACAGTTTAACACTAGAGCTAATCCTGACATGACGCGATCCATTAGGCAAACCTGTGTGATCATTTTCCCGACATTTTCTTTCAGAAGTGTCCCACGGTCGCACAATTGGCATAGTAACTGCTTTGCCATAATAATTCGCTTCAGTTTCAGAATCGAAAGCATTGTGCGGCGTTGAATTACGCCGTTTTTTATTTTCTGAACATTCAACCGAGCACTTCATTTCATGTTCTCTTCTCCTTTGTTTTGTGCAGTTATCTGATGCATTCGAAGACAAAATGTCGCTTATTCTGAAGGATTTCAAAGGTTTGTCCGTACCCCTGGCTTCCCTTGATGAAAATCCAACTGCTCTTGATGCATGCCTGTGACCGTGGCTTGACAGCCGCTGGCTTTCTTCCATCGCATATTTGTAATGATGAAGTTCCAGCAAATGCTGTGGATCCAGGTAATTCAATCCAAAGAAAGGCCTATATGACTGCTGCAAATACATGAAGATTACGCCGACGTAAACCAAGCTCTATGCCATTCAACACACACGATAGATCGATTTCCACGCGAATCATTGACAATTGTTTGTATACACGTCAGTAATAAATTGCATTGATATATGTGTTCGATCCATTAACTTCAACATCTACTGAACAACGGTCATCATCACGCGTAATCTGGCTATCTTTAATTGACAGATGATTGAAAATAACACCGACGATAAGTCGTCTCATTCGACAGTCTGTATCTTTACGCGTACCCTTGTTTTACGGCGATGTTTACTTAAACAATGTTCGCGCGACCGCATTAACACCTTTTAACAATATGCCAGTCGTAATCGTAACTAAACACTTAATGTAAATTAGTGTTTAATGGTATAACGTTGTTTTAAATCCGAGCACAATTGTTTGCTAACTTGAATGATAAATACGTTTTTAAAATACATTACATACACCAGAGCATTGCATAAATCATGCTAATTTGAAAGCTGGGAGGGACTGCAAAGTTATTCGAGCCAATCAGAGCCTGGCGAACGTGCTATCGCGGATGTCAATCTACACACGAGTAATTTAAATGAATACGTAATATAACTACGGCGAGGAGAAAGTTTTATGAGGCTACTAGAGATGGTGATATTGATTGGCATCCACTGAATCAGGTAAATGTCCTTCGTGTGTGTGTGGGCCTCGTATAAACTGCAGAAAATGTCTTTGGAACCTGTGCTTAATCACTGTAGAATGGCAAATGTGGAGGCACATGGAAGCGATAGGCGAACCGGGTTGCTTTAACGTAATAAAGCGCTAACGGAAACTTGACAGCAATTTGTTATTACGAGGCAGTCTGGAATTGATCGAAATTTGCATTCTCCGGGCCGGTAGTCGTTTTTCATCATTTTCATCAAGCATGAACTTACTGACTTAAGTCATAGCTAATGCATAAATGCCACGTGGCAAGTTTAATCTTTTATGTTTGTGCCAATATGGTAATGTTAACGGGCGTATAGTAGTACCATTTGTTTCAGTGTGTAATTACTTTCTGCTAATTACATATTGGTCGATACGAAAAGATATGGCGGTGTCAATATTAAGATAACAGAAAATGCGATTAAAATATAGTTTGTGTTTATCTTCTTGTATCCACGAAAGTTAGATTTTCGTACTAATGTTGTAACAAAATGCTGAACTCAACCTATATATGAAGCTAATGCGTAATTGTTTTTAATCAAAACGAATATATATAACAACATATACCCAAGGTAATTCTGTTTGAACAACCCATTTTCACATGTGGCTGTTTTCGATTTTTTTTTGCCGCCACTATTATAGTTGAAATTCTTCACAAGATTTGGGGGATCATTTCCTACTAACAGCTAATATCGTAATAAATTCATACGAAACATCTCAAGTTTAATCGGTGTATGTAACCGTTTATCGTTAATCTTAATCGTTTAATAAATCATATGACATAAAGTCATAACGGTGTGGGATTTAATACGTATAAAAACCACCCCGTTGACATCAGCTGGATATTTATGCCTTTATATGGTCGGACGTTAACACCCGCAGTAAAATCCCCACTAAGTAACCCTAATGAAACATGCATGATAACATCGAAATTCTTCGTTTTAATTCTATTATATTTTTATTGCGCCCATTTTTCTTCCTTAATTTCGGATCTATCGGATGGATCTGGCGGTATTGCCAAGGCGTAAATCATGGGGTTGGAGATTGGTTAACACTATGAAAGGTGTATCCTTAGTGATGACCGGCGAACATAAGGTGTAAATCACGTTGGAAGTACGGCGGGTGTAGGACCACACATAGCAGCAGTGATGTCGTCACGTGTGGTATTGTTGTTCAGTTTGTTATGTTGTTTAGTCGGTGTCGACAGGGTGTGTGTTTTTAACACTTTTGAGAAACAACGAGTAACCAAAAGTAATATAATTACTCATTTTATTATCAAATGCCATTTATATTGCTATGGGGAATGACATTTTTGTAGACATAGCTCCTTTCATCAAATTAAAACATACAATATCACGAGCTATTTCAAAATTAATGTTAATGATAGAACACATACATGAACACATATTTAACTCCTTGTGAATAGGTTTCTGTTTGGATTCACTTTTAGATGCAATAAATATGTGACAAATAAATATGTGGCGCGTCGTGATAAAACCGGTCTTAATGCATGTGCGTAAAGTGTCGTCCCGGATTAGCCTGTGCAGTCCGCACAGGCTAATCCAGGACGGCACTTTCCGCCTACAGTGGATTCATGTTTAGAAGAGACTTCCTTGAAACAGAACATACCATACAAGCGGAAAGTGCCGTTCGGGATTAGCCTGTGCGGACTGCACAGGCTAATCCGGGACGACACTTTGCGCACATGCATTAAGACCGGTTTTCTCACGACGCACCACATGAAGGACATTCCCCATTATTGTATATAACTTAGAAGTAGTGCTAATATTCTGAGCCATTTTCATAGTTTCTAAGAAATCTGATATTCTGTCATTCTGGTGCCTTTTATGTACTCATCTTTGTGATATTGTTGCATTCTGCACGGACACTGTCTACATCGTGTGATATGCGAGTCATCTTTCGATTCAAGCGGCGGTGTGCCGCTTTACAAGACTTGTAATAATGGTTGCTGTTTTAGTGCAAAGTCGAGTAAATTGCATAATGAAACCGGAATGCACTAACTGGATAATCAGACTCTGGCAAAAAAGCAACCACTATGCCTACCAGCAAAGGCGCTAATCATCCTAAATAATGGCGTTCAAACAGATTAAGCCCAATTACATTCCAGGTTAGCACGACACCGCAAACAATTCGAGGCAATCGTTGGTACAGAGTTTTATTGTCCCACCGAAATATAAATCACCAGAAAGCTATAAATGTCGCGAGACATTACAGTTCGTACGAGTATAATTTCCAGGTAACGTATTCCGTAGCAATATTTCTTGCAAACAAGACGCGTCAGGCAAACAGATGTCGCTAAATCTCACACATTGTCTGACAGGCCTACAGTATAGACAATTAATAGGAAAGAAGTGAATAATTGTGAACTGTTTGATATGTAAAACTATAAAACATTCAAGCAAAATAGAGATTATTTTCAAGTAGGTAAATTGATATAGATTTTTATATTAAATTGTATAATCGATTATATGATATATAATTACATCATAATCAATTATAATCAAAATTGTATAATCGTTTACATAATATATAATTACATCATATTCAATATTATATTATAATAAATTATAGTAATTTATATTCAATTATATAATATTTAATTAAATTCAAGTATATTATATTAAATTATATTATATTTATTTATATTAAATTATATTATATTTATTTATATTAAATGCAATTTTATTTTATTCAATATGATATGATATGATATGATATGATATGATATGATATGATATGATATGATATGATATGATATGATATTATATTATATTATATTATATTATATTATATTATATTATATTATATTATATTATATTATATTATATTATATTATATTATATTATATTATATTATATTATATTATATTTTTCATTCAATTATACTACATTATATTAGATTGAAAAATAAAATACATAATAATAAATTATAAGCAACTAAATTATTATAATTATAGTATATTATGTTATGTAATGTTATGTAATGCTACATTACGTTACATTATATTACATAATTTTATACTGAGTAATGTCAAACAAATACAATGTATGTCATTATAATCGTATAAAATAATTAGTATATTTAAGTGTACAATATTAAAAAGCAGCCTGCAAGATGTTTCTTTTTACTACGCCCTTTCCCCTAGACAAAGACGCTGTCATTTACAAAAGTAACATTCTTATCTAATTAAACTGAACGTCTACTTAGCGTATTAATAAGACCTTTCTACACATTGGCAAATTGTCACAAAATCCAAAAATGAATGTACATTATATGTATTGACATTATATGTAATGAAATAAAATAACACCATTCTCTCAAATATATTAAACAAAATTGGTACTGGCTGAAATTAATAAAATTATAAAGCGTGTGTAATGCTTGTATTCGATATTTCCTTCGAAAACACTTTTATATCTGTTATAGCGTAACAAATGCACTACAGTTCAATCAAATCCATCTGGCCGAGTGATTGGCATAACCGACTTTTGATTCGGTTGTCGTAGGTTCGAGCTTCAGGCAATTTTCTTTTCATTGTTTATGCTTTCTATAAAGATATTTTTAATAGTCTACATTCATTTGATTTTGCAGTGGATACATCTTTGGCATATAAAAAGCAAAACATCTGTGAACGTGTCCCTTTAACGTCTTTATCATAAATAACGAACATTATTGTAACTGACGTCGCAAGTTACAGCGTGAAGTTTTGGTAAGAAAATTAAATATGAAGATACGCTTTACGCTTGTCGTGCACTCTTTGAACGTCAGTACGGAGTTTAAACAGTTGTTTAAACAGTTGTCTTCGTTTCAGTGGATAATAAACGGACATTTTGCATATAATCCTATTATAATAGACCTTGCCAGTTTTACCACTTATATTTAAACTATTTCACAGCTTATTGTTAAATGAGTAATTTCCTTTCATTCAAAGTCACATACGCATCACTAGCTTAACCACATGCTCTTATGTGTATAATAGATTAACCGTTAAACACGTGATATTCATTTGAGTACAATGATTTGATAAAATACTAGATTAATGTGCATGTTATTGACACATGCGAAAAAGTCTAATACAAAATAGATGTATGAATATTAGCAAATAGCGCCTTATTATTATTATGAATATCAAGTCAAAATAAGGCATACGTGTAGGTATAATGAACATAACTTATACAACTTTTCACATAAAAAGCTCTATTATACTTTATTGCATATTCAGATATGATTTGCATTAAGACTATACGTTACTTCTAATACGAAGAAATGACAGTAGACAGCGCTTTAACCAACTGCGCTATCATGATTGGGAAGGAGTCGTTTATAGACAAGACAAGACAATAGTTTTATTCAAGATTAGTACAAAGTACATGATCTAGAAAAAAACACACGAACATATATACATTCTATACGCGGTCAATGCATTCGGAATTTGTTCTAAAAATCGTGAAATATATGCAAATTCAAAACGAAACAAATTAATTGCAATATAACATAACATAAGCTGCAAACGTATGGAGAGTGATGTACATGTATATTATACATGAATAGATTGTCTAATTTCTAATGCATATTTAATATATTTGGTAACACTTTTAACAACATCAGAGTTAACTAATCCCATTAATGAATTGAACTTATACACATATGGTCTATCGTAAAATCGTTTATCAAGAAATCGTCGCCTTACTGTTGAGTAACATGGACAAATGCATATAAAATGGTGCACATCTTCTAAATCACGCCTTCCACAGTAGAGACAGTGCCTTTCATTTCTTGGTATATTATTTGAGCCATAGCGGCCTGTATGAATTCTTAACGAATGAGCACAAATTCTAAAACGTGTAAAAAATTTCCTGATACTAGCAGGCAATATATCAAGATAACATTCGTACATAAAATTATTTTTGTAATAAACGTAATCCAACAGAATTGAACTACGTTGTAATGAACCATGCCATTCTTGGATAAAGTTATCAATTACACGTTGTTTGAAAATTAATGGAAAAGAACCATGGATACTTTCGGGATACAAAAATACATCCGAAAAACCAAAATCATCTAAAAGTTTCTTCACAGAGGACACCCAGTTCGAGTGGCCTAATTTACAATCGTCTAAACCTCGACGATACAATGATGAAATAATAACATTATAACTTTGCAATACCTTACACCAGTAAGAAATGATGCGTGTATATCTTGATATATATAAGGGATAACGTCCAAGTTCGCCGTATACACCAATGGATGATGTAGACTTTCTTACATTCAAAATAGATTTGCAAAATTTTAAATGTACCCGTTCAATATCTTTAGACTTCGTAAAACCCCAAACTTCTGATGCATAATTAAGTGTTGATCCTACCAAAGCATCAAATAATTCACAGTAACTTTTTGGAGTAAGTGGGACCTTCTTAAAATTGAATAATAAAGTATTTAGAGCTTTCAGAGATTTACCAATGATGAACTCATTATTTGCAGAGAAATTGCCATTATATTTAAAAACACAACCAAGATAATTAAAATTATCTACTATTTGTATTGGTTCATTTTTATAGAACCACTGTTCATCATCTTTTAAAGCACCACGTTTTCTGAACACCATAATTTTAGTTTTGGAACTATTAACTTCTAAACTCCAGGTATTACAATAATCCGCTAATTTATCCATGTGAGTCTGTAATTCTTCGGGGGACTTACCCAAAATTACCATATCGTCTGCGAACAATAATTATTGGAAAACAATATCATACAATTCAATTCCAGCACTTACATTACTTTGTAAAAACATTTCTAAATCTTCTAAAAAAAGGGAGACTAGCAAGGGGGAGAAAACTTCGCCTTGCCTTAAACCCACAGAATATTCGAAAAATTCAGAAAAACTAGTACAATGTTTAACGCAGGATTTCACATGCATATACATATTCTTTAGAATTCGTAATACTCTACCACGTAAATCAGCATTAAACAGTTTAAACTATGGTTATACAAAACACTTCTGACGTCAAAATGTAAACAGGAAACGGGTCAAACAAACACAACCCACATTATAAATTTTTATCTCAGAAGACGCACACTCGTTTCCCATTATATATACACTGTTTTAACCGTTAGTATATGCCCTTATTAATAACTAAATATCAGAAATAAAAAAACGAAATTGCCCCCCTTGAGGCCCTTTTCGATGACATAGTCCCTTTAATTACATTGTATTTGCCTATTTGGTTGTTTTTATTTGGTAAAGTGCCAATCGATTAGAATTTCCATTAGATGGAAACGCTAAAAGCTAATGTAGAAGGAGTTCAATTATGTTTATGTTTGTTATGTATGAACGGAAATCATATAATACTATCAAAACAAGACGTCATAATTACATTATATGCAAATTATGTAACACATTATTCTTACGCATACGTTTCATCATCCATAAATACTAGTCTGTCATATAAATCCCTTTGTGTCTTAGAAAGCATCAGTCTAATATGACACCAAGTATTAGAAATAACACAAAACAAGTCAACATTATATTACCATACCAGGCATGTGTCCCGATCATAGGCCTTGTTAACAAGCCATCTCAACGAAGTGTACTGAATATATTACCTGGAAACTTAATTCACGCTAAACGAAATGTATTATGACTTTAATTACTTATCTGCTAATTTATTCTTCAAAACGGCCATAAAACTATGCCACTTGTTTACTAGAATTTTTGTCTGAACTATATTTCCTGAACGAAAAAAATGCAAGCCTGCACATTACAAAATAATTGACACAATAAGCATTGTATTAAATTGATACAATGCTTTTTTTTCAGTTTTAACATTGAAGGAGTTCACATTCCAAAGATTCTACCAGATCCGATATCGCGCATTTTCGTACTTTTTCGGAATTATATTAAAGCTAGGAAATATTTGCGTTCAATCATAACCTCCAATTTTCGAAATAAGTGCATACAAGTCTCCGAGAAGCGCAAATACCGAGACGAGGTCAACGCTGGCATCCATTTCGAGACTGTTGGTGGAAGCCAGTTGTCTTTAGTAAGGCGAATAGAGGGCTTGAATCGCGTGACCTACCTTTATACTCCGCAGGCTAAAATGCGCTAAAAATCAAATTATTTCATAGTCTTTTTCGGCCTGTTGCGAGCACTGTTGACCTTTATGCACAACATATTGTGATTGCAGTGAACAGTTTGTTTAAAAACCTATATTTATGTTTTCACTAATGAATGCAAAAATACTTATGACACGATCGTGTTATATTAATGGAATGGAAGCAGCATACACATTTGTACATGCACAATTTTAATAATTATGTGAGTGTCGTAGATATATTATTTAATCTAAGCTACATTTATTAGTCAAAGAAAAAGGTAACGTGCTCTCACAAGCGCGAATCGCAATGGTAAATAAGGTCAAATACCTGCAAATACCAAAATAACAAAAGAACGAATTGATAACGAAATCGAATTTCTCGAGCAAAGAAGACATTACAGAAATTGAATTTCATTCATACCAATGTTTCATATCTATTAAAATAATTAATAATATTTTTTAACCCATGTTTCCCTTGTTTTTGTTTTCCTTCCTTGTCTCGTCAACAGTCGTTGTACGCTATCAGCGTTTTGATTAAATTATGGTTCCTAGGTGGAAGATACAATATAACTTCAACGTTGTGGTCTCATAGATTCCCCGGTGTGTGAATGTCTGTCCGGCTAGCAAAGATGTTTCTTAAAGGCTAATTAAAGGAATGTCTGGCCACTCCATGTGGTATTCCACTCAGTGTATTTGGTCCACCATACAAATCTTATCATTGTCTGCAATCTTTTCTCTCAGCTGACTAAGCAATGACTGAATGCACTGTTTCAATATATCTCTACCTCTGCAGCAGTGTATTATCTCAGCTGATAAGGGTCACCACACTGTGACCACAGTAGGGTGCCAATACACAGGGGTATAATATCCCAGGTTTGGGGGGCGGGGGGGGGGGGGGGGGGGGGGTCAAAAAGAAGGAGTAAACTAGACCTTTAACCAGCATCTTACATAGGCGCGTTAAAACTTTCAGAACGACACCACAAACAATTTGAGGCAAACGTTTTCAGAGCGTTTTACTTTGGCCCCCCCCTCCCCCCCGCAAAAAATAAATCACAAGAACGCTATAAATGTGGCGATACATATAGGATCTGACACGAGTTGTTATTTCATACCATATTTTATTAAACGAGCTCAGGAAATGGCGAGCTTACTAACGAATTTCCTGGACGAGTTTAATAAAATATAGTATGAAATGACAACTCATGTCAGATTTGTTTTATCACATGCTTTTAAACGAAATAAAAACCTTCTAATTTTACCAAAATAAGTTGGTAAATCCTCCAAGTTGTGTACTTACGTGACTTCATTTCATGTTGACGACGTCATTTCACCAAAATATCGTCATGCGATTGGTCAGTCAAAGAATATGTAGCCAATCAAAACGCTCAAAATGTTATCTTACACATGTTTAAGATAAAAAATATTCGTAATGGCTGTATTACACGGACAACCAGGTATAGCATGTGATAAATTGCTTTTCGTACTTTCCAGGTAATGTATTCTGCAGCAAGATCTCTTCTTTAATCAAGACCCATCAGATGAACATATGTCTCCACATTTCACACAATGTCTTATACAATAATTTATTAATATTATATCGCCACCTTAGGATTACATGGGCCAATCTTACATGTAATAATGAAGCAGATAGGACTTGTAGAGTTGTTTAATGGCTAATCAGCAACGATTTTGAGTTCTGATGCGTATGAATTAAACCACGAGGGCGTTATCGCGAGTGGTTTAATATACCGCATCAGAACGTAACATCGTGTTTATAAGCCGATAAACAATTACATTGCGATCTATATTTAACAGTTAAGAAACTATTTTTCGGGTTGTTTATTGGTAGTTTAACAACGGTTCATTTTGTGCTATGTCTATTAAAAACTCTGCGCATGTCATGTTAGAATTCCAATTATGAACTGTTTTAATATGAACAAGGAAGGACTGTTGAGGTATAATAAAACAAACAACAATCTTATTAAGGCCTTTGCTTCAGTGTTTATACGGATCCCTACATGCCTACAGCAATACGTTTTATACCATTTCTGTATGCGACATAAATTTACAGTTTTTTACTCAATAAAAATAAACGAGCGTGTACGCTTTTATATTACGAGAAATGTTAATTGACACAATTTATAGATTGTAATTATGACACTGATACCGCAAAGAAACCGCATTCATTGTATACTTGCCTTGCAACAACTCATTTGTAAAGATGCAGCAGCCACTGAACCAGTAAAGGTATACACATGAACGAAAAATGTAATAATTGCGATTTGTGTAATGAAATTTCAAACTGCAGTATATTGGAATAGAAAATATGGACGAAAACATCATCAATTCTTATAGTATTGTTTACTTACAAATAATAAAATGATCATTTCTCTTGCTGTAATGTTTGCCTACAAATAAGTAAACCACCTAACATATTTTATAAATACTAACATGTAGAAACAAATACAAAAACATCACATCGGCCAACTCAACTTCAAATAAAAGATTGTTTATGATTTCAATTGGCGTTTCATAAAGTACGACATGGTAAACATACAATTGTATAGAAACCTATATGGCCGTTTCTAGTGTACAACATTAAAGAGGAACTTGCAAGATGTTTCGTTTAACAGCGCCCGTTCACCTAGACAAAGACGCTGTCATCTATAAAAGTAACATCCTTATGATACTACGTCTACATTAACTATTCCAATTTTTGTCACATGTTTCAGAATGAATGCAATGAAAATAAATCCACTTCTCAGAAATATATTGAACATAATATGTAGTTTGTAAATAAACCACTAACTGAAAATAATAAAACTTGTGTTTGAAAACACGTGCATATCTTTCACTTCAGTTTACCCATGGCCGTCTATTCTAATTTTTACCGTAACCAACATTTGATCAGAAGGTCGTAGGTTCGAGCCTTTGGCATTTTTTTCATGGTTTATGCTTTTTGAAAGATATTTTTGTTTGGTTATTCTAGATGCACACACATTTTGCAGTTAAGACGTTTTTGGGATATAAAAAACGGTATCCGGACAAAAGCCCCTTGCCCAAAAGCCCCTTGGTCTAAAAATGCACACGTGGACATAAGACCCTTGGTATATTTGAAAGAGTTGACATAAGCCCCTTGATAGATTTAACAGGGTGGACAAAAGCCCCTTGGAAAATATGACAAAGTGGACAAAAGCCCCTTGAGGAATTTAATGTTAATTATCACGTTTTTTTGCAAGGTTTTTTGTCTGTTTGTCAACTTTTAATTGCAATTAATATTTTGTTCAATTTGATGGAATGGAATTTCCTATTGAAATGCATACACACTATACAATATCAGAAAGGGGCTTTTGTCCACTAATTCATGATCATCAAGGGGCTTTTGTCCACTCTGTTAAATCTACCAGGAGCCATATGTCCAATCTGTTAAATATACCAAGGGGCTTATGTCCACGTGTGCATTTTTAGACCAAGGGGCTTTTGGGCAAGGGGCTTTTGAACTACACCCTAAAAAACACAAATATGTGAATAAGTCCCTTTAACGTCTTTATCATAAATAACTGACGTCGCTAGTTTCAGCGTGGTTTGCTATTCAGAAAATTGGCGATGAAGACACGCTTTACGCTTGACGTGCACTCTCTGAACTTCAGGACAGTGTTAAACAGTTGTCTTTGTTTCAGTGAATACTATTAGTAAAGAGACATTACGCGTCAAATCATGATAAAGACCTTTCTAGATTGTTTCCTCAAACATGAAACTCCTCCCAAGCTGTTGTTAAAGGATGAATTTCCATCCATCGATAAACACAATCCCATCACATGCTTTACCATGCGCTCTTTTGTGTTAAACACGTGATATCCAAGTACAGTAAGTGGATAAACTTTATATTATTATCATTATTATTATTATTATTATTATTATACAATAACGAAATTTCTTTAAAGGAAGCATTATGTGGAAAGATTTATTAAGTGTCACTAGTGTGTGTTTATTAAATTATTTAGTATAAAATTAACATAAATTACGAGTACAATGATGATACATGTTCAAGTAAAAACCCCTTTATGTACCACATGACACATCTAGACATTAAGTGCTTTAAAACTATAGTTTACTTTAAATAAAACCAGGTATTCCATATAACAACTGATTTGTTCAATTACCATATTTAATTATTTATCCAAAGAGATAAAGTTGTGTTACTTCCGATAATGTTGGCAATCTGTTCTGATTGTTCCCTAATTGTTTGTTTGTTTGTTTGCGGTCAAGTAACAAGCAGCAGACATGTTTATTAAACGTAGCTACACTTACTCTTACCATTGCTGGAAAGCAAAACAATAATTATTATAATAATAAAAATACATTGTGTACATAACAACAATAATAAACAAAGTAAATACGCTTACAATTAATATATATAAATTATACATAGCAACAAAATGAACAAAGTAGATGAGGGTACCACTATATAGCTCACAAATGGTGTTGCTTATCAACAGCCAATGGCACTTAAGACCGAATTTTATTACCATACCAATAATAGTCAAAATCGAAAGTCCGCAAGGTCTTACATAGCTAGGAACACCACATATGACTCACAACAAATATAATACACATACTTCTACTTAAGTAAGTTTGCATGAACTATTGCAACGCTATTGTTTACACTTGTACCACAACTTAACAGCTGACACTGTTCTGACGGGCTTTCATTTAAAATGGAAGTACACCGGCTTAAGCTACAAAGTGTAATCAACAAAGACATAATTGTCAATACTAAAATATTACAAAAGTAAAATCATTTCAGTTACAACTTGCAAATACGTATATACAAGCATAATATTGTTTCAAAGATAAATACGCAGTATATGATAGTGAGTATGATATAGTGATATAGTTAAGTACTTATTATAGTGGGTTATGGAAGAATTCTTTGCACTGCTTACGGTATTGTTATGTGTACTTGTACATGTATATAGTACAGAATATACAACTTGGAATGTTTGTTTTAATTAACCACGTATAATAGAATTCTTGCTTTAGGAGTTACAGCGGATTGTGAAATATACAAGCGACAACCCGTTCCAAAGGCGTTCCTGGGTCATTTAGTGCTGGGGTGTGAAGTACACTGCATCTCGGTTTGACTCAAACGAAGAGAATATGCGTGGGGGAACAGCTAGGCACGGATTTGCGTACCCTTAATATGTGATGCCAGTGTTTATATTAGACAACAGAAATGCGACAGCTATTGCAACTATGGTTTTATTATGTTTTTTTTTTAATGAAAACTGTGAATTTAAGAATTTAAATCCCATACCACCTCGTGAAAGTCATAATTACATCATATGCTAAAATATGAAAATCATTGTAAGCACACATACGTTTAACAATCCATAAATATGAGTGCGTCCCTCTTACAAATGTATCCACTCTGTTTCTAAGAAAGCATCAGTCAATATGATACCACGAGTTTGAAATAACACAAAACCAGTCATTGTATATTACCAAATATTACCATTTTATATTAAAATCTAGTGTGTTCATAACATTGTGCAGGTGCATGTGCATAACAGTAAATACCAAATACCAAATGCCCTGTCAGTAGGCCAAGAAATAAACTTGGTTGTCTAAGAGGATAGAGGATAGACTTTGTGGAATATAAATATAGATTGAGAATAACTGTGCAATAAATAAACATGAGTGCAAAGGATACGTCCAAACCGTCCAAATACCAACCGGCAGGGAAGATGCAAGCAAAAGGAGGTGACAGACCAAAGCGGGGTAATTCCGAAGTCAGCAACGACAGCCTGAATGATGTAAGTGCAATAAGGGCTCAACTAGATACTCTGGAACAATCAATAACTGATCTAAGTGATGACATAAAACATATGTTGAAAAAAGATGAGGTAGAAAATATCATAACAAACACAGTTTCTAAAATTAAGGCAGAAATTGAAAAACGTAATGAAGATTTTCTAAATAAAACGAAAATAAGTGTGCAAGCAGAAATGGAAACAAAATTGGACAAACTAGTAGCATTCAGTGTCTCAGAAAAAACCAAAGAGTTTACAGATAGAATTAAATGTGTAGAATTTGAAAACGAGACAATACTAGACAAATTTAACTTAATTAAACAAGACCAAAAAAAGGCCTTAGAAATTATGGAAGAAAAGTTAAAATCCACCATAAAAATGAATGAAGAAACCAGCAAACGCTCAAACCACAATGAGCAATACTCAAGAAAGAACAATATTAAAGTGATGAATTTGAAGGAAGATCAAAGTGAAACTGTAGCAGAACTGTCAGACAAAATCATCAAACTATTCAAAGAACAGGACATAAACATCACACCAGAACAGATCGTAGCAATACATAGAAGCCCCACCAAAAAAGGACAAATACGACCAGTCCTGATTAAACTGCGTAACAATAACGACAAAACCATAGTTATGAGGAAACGAAAAGAGATGAGAAACTCTGGCCACCGATTGGTAGATGATGTCACGGCAATGAACACCGCACTGATGAACCGACTGCATCTCCACCAGGGCATTGACTCTACCTGGTTCTTCAATGGATCAGTGTTTGCCTTAACAAAACAACAAGAACGTATTAAGTTCGATCTCTATGATATCATTGACCTCGTTATTGAAGAATTTCGTGCCCATTGCAAGTAACATTAACTTACAGTGTATGTGAACTGTATAAATCACTATGTGAAGAAGAATTCAAAACCAGAAGGGGAAGAAATAAGAAGACAGACGGTGAGCATCCTAGTCTTTTTTGTTCACTAAAACTTAGTCTGTAATAATCAAATTTGAAAATTTTCATATCTTTGAAATTCATAAAACAAAACTTGTTATACATAATTTGTTTACAACAAATATGTTTAAATTAAATTATACATCTTAGAATATATAATAAATAGGAAGTTATATTTAATGTATGTACACTTGTCTATGTGTAAGTGCTTAGTATTAAGATGCTGCATAACTTTTATTACCGTGTATTTTACAAGAACAAATGCTCCTCTTGGATAGAAGACGTAAATATTTATTACTAAACAAATATGTCATATATAGATGTGGATTTATTTACGGTATGAAATGAACATGTCTTTCATGACATAAATGCAACAACAACAATAAAGCTACTTGCAACGTCTCTATTGTAATATCTCTTATCTTAACATATTACAAATTACCTACATATATTGCCTACATATTTAAGGTTGTAACTTTTATGTAATAGTCTATTTATTGTTAGTATGTATGTTGGCAATAGAATAAACCCCTTTCATGACATAAATGCAACAATAAATAGTCTATTTATTATTAGTAATATCTTTTATCTTAACATATTACAAATTACCTGCATATATTACCTACATATTTAAGGTTGTAACTTTTATGTAATAGTATGTTTAGCCAGTGTTATTTATAGACACAGTAACATTGTAGCATTGTTTTTGTTCCACAACTTTCATATAAATAGCCTATTGATTTATATAACGCTATGATTAAATAGCAAAAAGTATACAACATAAATTGGGCATACCATGTGTCGTACTAGAATGTTTTTTGAAACTATATTATATCTAACAAGATAACTGTCTGTCCATCATGTCACTACAAGGATGTCTGTCTATTTTATCAATAACTAATGATGTACCTGTTGCTGTTCTGTTTGTCTAATTGTTTTCTTTTTCATTTGAGTATTTTGTAATAAGCGTATGTGCTTATAAATTAAGGTTGATCCTTTTTGTAGTTGTTTCAATGTTTATTTGTTCTGTTGTTTGTTTGGACAAAGATAAAATGTATTGCTTGTTATTTAATATACATGTGTATAGCAGGGTAATACAACCAAATAGCTGTGACAAGTACGGACTTGACTTTTTGCATGTAAATGAAATACCAAATGAAAAGATAATCATTTACATAGACCATGGATAATGTAAATATTGTTTCCTACAATTGCCGTGGCCTTAATGATATTGCCAAAAGGGATGATGTCTTTAATTATTTAAAAACAATAAATGCGGATATTTATTGTTTACAAGACTGTCATTTTACTTCTTTAATGGAAAAACAGATCTACTCACAATGGAACGGTGAATGTTATTTTAGTTTTGGCACTTCAAACTCAAGAGGTGTATGTATTTTATTTAAAATTAGACTACCCACTAAGGTGCATTCCATAGAAAGAGATATTACTGGAAATTATTTGATTTTAGATTTAACAATTGATACACATCGATTTACATTGTGTTCACTATATGGGCCAAACAAAGATACTCCTGTGTTTTTTAGTCACATTTTCAATGTAATTGATACAATAGGAAATGACTCTTATATGATATGTGGAGATTTTAATCTTGTACTAAATGTTGACATTGATTATGTCAATTACAAAACACTAAATAATAATAAAAAATCTAGGGAATTGTTATCTTCCGTAATCAATGATAGAAGTCTAATTGACACTTTTAGGTTTATTAATGGCGATGTGAAACATTTCACATGGCGAAAGCCCAACACTGTCCAGCAAGCCAGATTGGACTTTTTCTTAGTCACTAGTAGCTATATTCAGCATATTAGAAATTCTAATATACATGCAAGCTACAGATCTGATCATTCTCCTATAACTTTGGAATTGAATTTTGGCAAGATAGAACATGGAAAAGGATTATGGAAATTTAACAACTCTTTACTCCATGATATAGAGTACCTAAATTGTATAAAACTTAAGATTGAAGAGATTAAGATGCAGTATGCTCTACCTGTCTACAATATTGATACTTTAAATTCATTAGAAAATGATCTTATACAATTTTCTATAAATGACCAACTTTTTTTAGAAACTCTGTTAATGGAAATCAGAGGTAAAACCATATCATACTCAAGCTACAAATCCAAAATGAATAAAGAAAGAGAGGGTGATATCTTAAAAGCGGTTGAATTTATAGAAAAAAACCTTACAAACGAGAATATGGAAGAAATGAATTTATTGCAACAAGAACTTGAAAATATTCGAAATTTAAAAATGAAAGGCTCTTTTATAAGAGCTAGGGCAAAATGGATTGATGATGGTGAAAAACCTTCCAAATACTTCTGTAATTTGGAAACACAACATACTACTAGTAAAACTATTCCATTTATCGAAAATGACGAAGGCAAAAAAATATTTAATCAAAATGATATTCTAAAAGAAGCGGCACAATTTTATAAAATATTATACACAAAATCTGTACATAATGAGAATTATAATATACATGAGGACCTTAATGATATACAAACTGGAAAATTAAGTAATGAACAATCACAAGTACTGGAAGGCCCCATCAAACTGGATGAAATTGCATTCACATTAAAAAATATGAAAAATGACAAAAGTCCTGGATCGGATGGTTTCACCGCAGAATTTTTTAAAGTCTTCTGGAAAGATTTGGGCCATTTCGTTACTAGAAGTCTTAATTATGCTTTTGCCTCTGGCTATATGTCAATTACTCAAAAACAAGGAATACTTACTTGTATACCTAAAGAAAATAAACCCAGACAATTGTTAAAAAATTTACGTCCCTTAACACTTTTAAATGTTATTTATAAACTTGCATCTGGCTCAATTGCAAACAGACTTAAAACTGTCCTTGATACTCTGATTTCTAAAGACCAGACAGGATTTATTAAGGGCAGGTACATTGGAGAGAATACTAGACTATTGTATGACATAATGAAATATACAGAGGATAACGATATCCCTGGACTATTGATGACGATTGACTTTGAAAAGGCATTCGATACCCTTGAGTTTGATTTCATAGAAAAAACTCTAGAATATTTTAATGTTGGAGTAACATTCAAAAAATGGATATCCCTTTTCTTGTATAACACCCTGATTTTAATTCAAATCAATGGATTCTTATCAGATTTTATTACTATAGAAAGAGGTTGTCGACAAGGAGACCCGATAAGTTCGTACATCTTTATTCTTTGCGCTGAAATACTGGCAATTAAAATTCGGAACTCGAAAACAATTAAGGGAATAAAAATTGATAATATAGAATATAAAATCTCTCAGTTTGCCGATGATACCTCTCTTTTTTTAGATGGCTCGGAAAATTCCTTAAATGCAACTCTTGATCTGTTACAAGACTTTGCTTCATATGCTGGATTAAAAATAAATTATGACAAAACAAACCTAATATGGATTGGCTGTAAAAAGTACAGTACACAGTCAATAAAAACTAAGTATAAACTAGTCTGGGGGACGACAACTTTCAGAGTTCTAGGAATTATATTTCATGTTGACTTGAATACAATGATAGACATGAATTTCTCCAGTAAAATAGAAAAACTACAAAATGTCATAAATTTTTGGAGTAGAAGACACTTAACACCCCTGGGAAAGATAACTGTTATCAAATCATTATTACTCCCCTTGTTGACGCACCTATTTATTACCCTCCCTAATCCAGGAGAAATAATACTAAAACAGATAAATAACATCTGTCATAATTATGTCTGGAATGGGCCTGCTAAAATTAAACATAATGTTGCTATTAAATCTTATGATGATGGAGGTATTTCTATGATAGATGTCTACGCCTTTGAAAAAACAATGAAAATGACATGGTTAAGGAAAATTGTATTGTGTACTGGAAAATGTTTCCTACTGGTTTATTCATTGTTTGATGTTAAAAAATTGACGAATGTGGGAAAAGATTATGCTGAAAAAATAGTAAAAACATTAAAAAATTGTTTTTGGAAAGATGTACTTACATGTTATATTGCATATATCAATAAACAAGTTGTTAGTAGGCATGAAGATATATTAAATATGCCTTTATTTTATAACCACAACTTTAAAATAGGTCTGAATAGTATTTATAATAAACATATGTATGACAGAGGAGTTAGGTATGTTAGAGATATAGTAAGCTCATCTGGACTATTTGTGAGTAAGGATTTGTTAGAATCTTACATTGGTATACAAATTAATTTTCTATTTTATGAAGGCTTAATTAGAACAGTGAAGAACTTTTATAAAAATGTCAGGCTTTGATGTTATAAAAAAGCCAGATATAGAATGTGCATTTACATCCTTTATTTAAATAATATAGTCTTGATGCAAAACCAAAACAAAATTGTATATAAAACGTTTACCTCCAACACAGATATACCAACTTGCCAATCGAAATGGAATATATCTTTCGATAACATTGAATGGAAAAAAGTACATAGACTTGTTTTTAACATTTCCAGAGATACATACACCCAGTGGTTTCAGACAAGAATTGTGCACAGAATCCTAGGAACTAAATCTTTACTGTATAAAATGAATATTGCACAGGATAATTTATGTACTTTTTGCAAAGAACATGAAGAAACTATTATACATTTATTCTGGGACTGCTACTTTACACAAATTGTTGTCAATTATGTTATTCAATTTTTAAGGTCACATAGTATGTACAAATATTCTGAAATTTGTTGTCAAACTATGATACTTGGCAGTACAAATGAAACCATGAGTGAAATAAATATTTTTATCTTAGAATTGAAAAAATATATATTTATGTGTAAGAAAAAAAGGGTCCCACCCACTATACTAGGACTAAGTAAAAGTTTACGATTATCATGGGACATTCAAAACAATGGCAAATGTCAAGAAAAATAAAAGCAAAAATGGGCAATTGTACGGCTACTTGCCAATCCAATCCACGATGAAGTAGTGTAGTGTATTCAATATCATAATTATACTAGTTTTTTATTGTTCTAATACTTACCCGATACCATTTTGCTGTATGTCTCGCAACGATTTCAAGATTATATTGTCAGAAGTCCAAACACGATTCTCTGTGTTTTTTGTTTTTTTATTTCCTTTCTTCTTTCTTTCATATTTGTGTTTGTATGTATGCCGAAAGTGAGTGTTGTTTGCTATTTTGTTGTACATGCATTCATATAAACATATTTATTTTGCCTCTTCTATAACATTATCAGTAATCTATAAAGATGTTAAAGACAACTAAAAAAAAAAAAAAAAAAAAAATTATATTACCATAACTAGATATGGGTCGTTGTTATTGCAGGCATATATGTTTCGATATGGGCACTACAAGTCAACGCAAAGTTCATTGCGAAAATGTGTACACATAACGTGAACCATGTGGTCGCAGCTTGCGTGAATTATGCTAATAATCCATAAATACTAGTTTTTATCCCATTATCGTGCTTTTCGTGTTATTAAGTGATTTTCTTTTGTTTTATTTTCATAATAAAGACAGAAAATGATGGGATACTGGCGAAGTTCGTAAATCCGGACAGTACCTAAATCCGGACACCTGAAATTAAATGCGTTAGTATAGGGCCTTATCAAAACTGATAATTCTATGGTATCAATTGATGCAGAAGCCTTTCTCAGGAAAGTATGTAAAGTTTTAACACAATCAATTGAGTTTTAATTCATGTACTTACTATTGTTTTTCTTCCCTTCTTAAGTAAACAATTTCATGTCGGGGATTGAAATCAAAACAGTCTCGGTAAATAAAGCTTTACAGAGATTTTTTTTTAACTAAAGAGCAAAACAACGTAAAAAAAAATAATAATAATATGATCTTACTAGCAAAGTAGGGTTTAATGTTTATTTTTAATTGTTTATTTTTAATTAAACAGATTTAAAAAGTGTCCGGATTTAGGTACTCTCGATCTGTATTTTTATACGTGTTACAGGCTTTTCTTGAACACATCATTCAGTAATCTTTAGATAGCAGTTTTCTCTAAGAATTTGACCAAAGCTTAAGATTAAACCTAACTTATCATGTTTAACTTTTTATCGTTTTTTGATGCAATGATCCAGATAAATCGTCCAAAACCCAGCAAAAAGTGTCCGGATTTAGGTACTTTACCAGTAAATAGAATACCAGGTAAGTGTTAAATACAGATACGTTTATTTGCTTGGCAAGGCTCGTGGTTTAGGTTTTCTAAGTCTCGCTAAATAAACGTATCTGTATTCAACACTAACCAAGTATTCTCTATGTTTGTCTTGAAAATGTATCATCTCTGTTTCTGAAAAAAATATCAGTAAATGTGACAACACATATTTGAAAATAAAATATAACAAGCAAATGTCCCTATAACAAGCATTACCAACTAAGTATGTCAACGATGTGTAAAATTTAGTGCTACAATGTCTTTTAAACTTTAAAAAACGGCGAAAACTACCCAACAAAACAAACAAACAAACACTGTCACACGGCCTGTCTAGTTGGCAAGAATTACTGACAATAAATATATATTACTTGAAAAATAAAAACAAGTTTAAGGCTATTTATTACGACTGTAATTACCTACTAAAGCATCTGCTAATTTATGTTCATAATATGGCCATAAAACTATACCTCCAGTTCGCTATAATTATTTTCTGTATACGATAGTTGCTGAACGTTAAAATACATTCCTGCTAATTCCACAATAAGGAATTTAAAATAAAATTTATAAATTGTGCGTTTTGTTCATGAACAACACTGAAAGCGTTAATATTCCAAACACTCTAACCGAACCACTCTTTCCTCGTGTTTTGAAATAAGGTTCAAGATTAGCCATTTTTGTCATATGTCAAAATGCTTGCTAACAAGTCTCTTAGAAGCGAAAATACTCATCGCCGGCATCCAATGGTCGATTATGATACCATAACGGAAATCACACTGCGACAATTACTACACATAACACTAACCAGGGGTCAATCACGCTGCGACAATTACTACACATAACACTAACCAGAGGTCAATCACACTGCGACAATTACTACACATAACACTAACCAGGGGTCAATCACACTGCGACAATTACTACACATAACACTAACCAGGGGTCATATCCGAAAAGCTCCTAAGGACAATCTTAAATTAAGTTGATTTTAAGTGAAAATTCAAGATCAAATTTTCTATGTTATAACCAATGATTTATGTTTACCAAAGGGTAACATATCAAACATCTTAGGTGTTTTTACTAGTTTGAAACATTTTAATGTAAAATGACATATACATGACGCAGCCACAGACTCAAGGAATTTAAAGAATGCAAGAAATGTACTTAAGTTTTCCCTAAGGGGCTTTGTGAATACGGGCCCAAGTCATAATGATTTCCCGGTGTGCGTATCACTGTCCGGTAACTGGCCTCTCATGCGGTCGCGCCCAGGGCCCGTTTTCATTAAGCTCCTTAGGAAAAACTTAGGTATATTTCTTAATTTAATAAAATTCCTTAAGTCTGTATAATGTTCATATAAAGATCCTTTAAGATATTAATGTTTTTAACTAGTAACTGGTGCTTAGATGGTTAGTATTTTACCCTTTTGTAAACATAGAAAATTTGATTTGAAAATTTCGGTACAATTTGTTTCAATATCACACGCGACTCACTCTAAGCTATGTTTTGAATATATCTTAGTAACCTTCTCCAAAAACATTAGACTGCTGACAACATGCCGTTATTAATGATAACGTAATTAATATGATGCAAATTGTCTAGATTACGATTCAACTATTTCTTTACGACAGGTAATTAATCTTAAAACCTAGACAGTTTGTAATACATTTGTGATAAAGATGTGTAGAGTAATACTATTCCGGTATAAACCTATGTGTACGCTTTAATACCAAAGTTGTGTTGTGTTCGCTGACAAAAGAAACAATGGAATTGCAATCACAGTGACACCAGCGCTAGACCAATAGTCTGCTGTACGACATATGTGTATTTGATGAAAAATGTATATAGTGTCTGGTGTTGCATTTTGGCAGTAGTGGTGGTGGTGGTGGTGGTGGTGGTGGTAGTGTAGGTTGTAGTGGTGGTGTTGGTGGTAGTAGTAGCAGTAGTGGTAGTAGTATTAGTATTAGTAGTAGTAGTAGTAGTAGTAGTGCAGCAGAAGTAGTAGTAGTAGTAATAGTAGTAGTAGTAGTAGTAGTAGTAGTAGTAGTAGTAGTAGTAGTAATAATAGTAATAGTAGAAACATTGTTTTTGAATTTCAGAATACGAAACTGCGTTTGAAGGAGACTGAATCAGAACACTTGACTGGTGTCAGATTGAGGTACATATAAACAGGAGTAAATGGTGTTGTCTTATATTTGAGTGCAAAGTATCATAAAATAAATATTTCAGACATAAAACACGTGCAAGCTTTCACATTTTTTTCTTATTGTCTTACATTTAGACAAAAAAAGCCCGTCTGAAATGAAATACGACATACTATAAATCAACTCCGTACTTTACACGCCTTGCCAGTGTACTTGCTCTAGTTAGCATTGATTTATGATTATATATTAACACTTTGACTATACTTGCAATAAACAATCTTGATTAATTCATTAGAACATTGTTTTAATGTAGCTGCATTGCCTCATGATTAACTGGCTATTAATTAGATACATTAGGAATATTAGCTAGTTGATAATGCATACTCCAAATTCGATTTTAGTTTTTATGTTCATACAAAACGCTTATTTTCGTTTGAAAAGTTTAAAGTAAAAGCTTCGTGACCAAATGGTAATACCGACTTATTTATTATCGATTGAAAACAATGTGAAATTTATTTCAATAAATATATCAACTGTGTGACGCTATGGTGTGTAACTTATGCAGCATACTTAAACATTGCATTAATAAATAAGTCATTTGGGTCATTGAGTAATAATTTGATAATAAATATTTGGCTACATAAGCTTCATTAAAATATACCTTTTTCCGTAGTAAATAAAGGTAATTTTTGTTAAACCCTCTAGAAATTTTTTCTTTAAGTAATCTTGGTAGCTTTATGGAAAAGTAGTCATGATGACTTACGTCAGATACATATATGTGATTGAAGAAAATGCTGATGATGATAATGATGGTTATATTGATGATAGTGATGGTGATGATGATGATGGTGATAATGGTGATGATAATGATGATAATGATAATGATATTGATGACGATAATGATGATGATGACGATGATGATGATAATAATGATTATGATAATGATGATGATTATACTGACGACGATGATGATGATGATGATAATGATAATGATGATGATTATACTGACGATGATGATGATGATATTGATAGTGATAATGATAATGATAATGATGATGATGATGTTGATGATGATGAAGGTTATAGTGTTTGTTGCAGTGGTGATGATGATGATGATGATTATGCAGACTACAACAACGATGAAAATAATGCAAAGGATACTGATGATAACGATAATGTTAATGATGCTAATATTGATGGTGGTGATGGTGGTGATGGTTATGGTGGTGATGGTGCTGCTGCTGCTGGTGATGATGATAATGATGATGATGATGGTGTTGCTGCTGTTGTTGCTGCTGCTGCTGATGGTGATGATGATGACTGAATAAATGAAATGTTACCCTTATTTAATCGCATCGTTTGAGAAGCACATCTGTAAAAAAAAAACGTGTGTCTTAATTATGATCTGATCTCCACGTTGAAAAGAAATAATGCGTCTGAATATATTACTTGGGAAATAAATACATATGGACGGTCGATAATATAGAACGATGTTAATGGTGTTGTTGTAGATTATATGACCATTAAACGTTATAACAACATTTATTTGGTTGTAAACACATTTTTATCATTTTACTGGCAAGCGAGCAAACTAAATTATGCCTTATATACATAGTTGCTGCGAATGTTAAAGCGGAGCGCAATGAAACTGCATTAGATTCCGACAGTTACATAGTTAGGTTTAATCAAACTTTGTAAAGTTTTGGTGAGAGGTGTTTTCGGTTTCAGTCATATTAAATGAAACCATTGAGGCTACGGATAGTTCCATTTCAGTTTCAAAGTCTCAGTGTGTAGTATAGAAATTCGATATTGCTTGCGACGAAAATATCCATAAATGTTGTTTTTTCTATTCAAATTTGTCAAACTTGCTGCTTCGTTTTCTATAATATTCTGTCGTTTATTCGCCAACTATTTCTGTTCATATTTATCAAACTAGTTGCTTTTATTTGCTATATATTATGTCGTTTATTCGCCAGATATATCAACACTTAACTAAAATGTTTACAGTGAAGAAATACATCGTATTTCATCCTATGAGTGGAGGAAACCGTTGAATGATATAGAGGATATTTATTGATTTCAACACGTAATAACACGCTTTGTGAATTGAACATGTGCAAAGGGACTAAACCTCTGACGAACTTGTCGGTTCAATAAAGAGTTACTCCCCGCTCTACAAATTACAACTGACGAGGCAAGATCTCTAGAAAGTACTGAACAATTTGAAACAGGAGTTGAGTAGCAATTATGAAAGAGAAAACGCACTGTGTGTGTTTAAAATGAAAATGAAAATCTTAGGAAAATATTAAAAGATAAACAGGCTTGTCAAGCGGTCTTTTATTATGTGACAAAAACTAAATAAGTATAGCTGGGGCAAAATGACCTAAACGTGACGTTACTACGAATATACTAATAAAGGTTTATGAAAACGCACTTTGTGTGTTTAAAATGAAAATACAAATCTAAGGAAAATAGTAAAACATAAACAGGCTTGTCATGCGGTTGTAAATTGTGTGGCAAATAATTATCATGTAAGTATAGCTGGAACAAAATGACATAAACGTAACGTTACTACGTATATATGAATTTTGTTTACCATATATTCGGGAACAGTATATTCAATGTTACTTTGCTGTAATATTTGTTTCCATTCAGTTGGAATGCTACTCACTAAACTGTTATATTAAAAAAAATCCCCATTGTCTATATTATATCAACGTTTAATTTTTGAGAAGGAGTAAAACTGTTTTACTCTGTAATCAAAAATATGTTCTATAAATTGCACTCCTTTGTCAAACCATGATTTATAAAACAGTGTTTTGTTGTTATTTTTTATGAAAGAATTATTCCAAATACTTTGCTTAGGGGCTGATACATTGGCTTCGTTATAGGTTCCACAGAGCCATCCATGTATTACATTTTTTTAGGAATTCCGATTTTACTTTTAAGTCATTCACTTCAGATGGCTTAAGGTTAGATTTAAAAATTAAGTTTCCGCCGACGTTTGTAAGCATGTTATTGTAAATTTGTATTATTTTTTATTCTTGTTGGAAGATGAAACGTTTAACCCAGCATGCTTTGAGACATTAAAATAAAAGAGTCAATGTCCAACATTTTAAGTCCTCCATCTGTGTAGTCCTGAACTATGCGTTTTCTAGACACTTTGTCTGGTTTTCCATCCCAAAGAAAATTAAAACTTATATATTAACTTGTGTTATAATATTCTCGGGAGGATTTGGCAGGACCTTAAATGGGTAAACTAATTTTGGGAAGGCAAAACATTTAAGGACTTTTATTTTTCCTATTGGAGATAAGTTCCATCTTGTCCATTTATGTAAACTACATTCAAAATCTTTTACTTTTGGGGGCATTGATGCATGTTGGGAGTTCCAAATAAATTTTTTATGTTTACAGTATTGTGTTTGACTGTATTTTAATCTGCCTAGTTTTAGAACTTTACATTTGCTTTTGTTAAGTGTTAGACCTGATATTAACGCAAACTCTTCGATTACGTGTATTAATGCTTCAAATGATTTTTGTGTGCCATCTAGCATAAAGGATGCGTCATCAGCGAACAGGGATTGTTTGACTTCTACATTATGTGTATTAATACCTTTAATATCCGGATCTAATTCAATCTTTATTGATAATAATTCTATACAAATTATAAAGAGGAAAGGGGACAAAGGACAACCTTGTCGAACACCTCTTTGGACACTGAAAAAATCCCCTATATGCCCATTATTCGTCACGCATGACATTGCATTTTGAACATTTTTACCCAGTTTATAATGTGTTGGCTAAACCCAAATTTTTCTTTGAACATAAAATCATGGTCAACACTATCTAAATATCAGACCGGGTTCGTTTGTGTCATTGACTATTTTAATAATTTCCTGAAGAATTCGAACGTTTTCGCCGATAATCTACCTTTAAGAAACCCTGTTTGATTTGAACTAATAATACTGTTAAATTTGGTTTTATTTGGTTGGCTATTGTTTTGGATGCTATTTTGTAATCTACATTAAGTAAGGAGATACGTCTCCAGTTATCAATAATTAGTGTATCTTTTCCTTGTTTAGCTATTAACGTGATAATACTTTGTTTCTGCAGTTCTGTTAATTTGTTGTTGTCAAGGGAATAATTTAAAGATTTAATTAGGTGGTGCTTTATTTCATTCCAAAATATTTTGTACAATTCAACTGAAATACCGTCTGACCCGGGGCTTTTGTTATTTTGCATTTCTTTCAATGCTAGAGAACATTCTCTTTCTGTTAAATGTGCACTTTCATTATTATCTGTGTTTATTTTATGTTGTATGTTATTATAGTAGCGGTCGTCTAAGTTTAGATCAATATTTGTGCTTTTCTTATATAAATGTTCATAAAGTTTTTAAAATTGTTTAGTATAGCCTTACAGTCATTAATAACGATATGATCTGTCGTTTTAAGCTGTTTTAGCCTCAGATCGTTTTTTTCAAGGTTAGCAAAATAAATCGTTTTTTTCTGAACCTTCTATCCATTTTGCTTCAGCTCTTAATAATATTCCTGTTATATTATATTCGATTAAATCGTTCATTTCTTGTTTGGCTTTTTTTTTTTATAGATTTTCTTCTGTTATTATATCATCGGGATGAAGGACAAGTTATTTTTCTAATTTTGATATTTTATTTGTTTTATTTTGTTTTTATTGCTAGAGTATTTAATTGTTACATCTCGAACGTTCCCTTTTATAATCTCCTATAGTGCATTAGGGTTTGCTTCACTATTTATTTGAGTAATTTCATTAATCTATTTTTTAATAAGTCGTTGATATTCTGCGCCGAGTAGATATGAATTGTTGATTTTGAAGTATCCTGGACCTCTCTTGTTAGTTAATAATTAAAGTTTTGTTGAAACGATTGAATGATCGGATTTAAATCCCGGCTGTTATGTAATTAATTAAATTATAAGACATTAGGAAATAGTCAAGCCTACATAATATTGGAGGTTTCGTGTTTGAGTGCCACGTGTAAACTTTATCATTTGGATTTAGAGTTCGCCAAACATCGCAAAGATCATAATTTTCGATCATTTCATTTATCTTTTTGTTACAGATTTTATTGTTGTCAAACCTACCACTAAGTTTATCCAATTTGTAATTAATAACAGTATTAAAATCGCCTCCAATTATAATAGAATGTTCGTTATAGGTTTGTATTTAGTTGTCTAAGACGTTGAAAAAATCTACATTATCAGTATTCGGGCCATATACATTTGTAAAAATTATAAGTTTGTCTTGTATTTCCATTTCTAAAAGTTGAAGTCTACCTTCAATTATTTCGATATAATATTTAATTTTATAATCAAAGTTTTTGGTAGAATTGATAAAAATGCCAACCCCTAAAGAGTTTGAGCTGTAACCGCTAAAATTGTTTATATCTCCACAACATTGGTTTGACCATCCGGTTTTGTCAAAAGATGCTTTACAGTGTATTTCTTGTAGGAAACATATTGTAAACTAGTTCTCTTTAAGCCATTAAAATATCTGGCACCGTTTCGCTGATAATGCTATACTTTAGTGTTAAAACTGCAAATGTTGATTGACATTAAAGTATAAATTGTTATGTTTATGTCTGTTTATTTTATGGTACGTGTCCTTTATAATATATTTAATTTTTATTTTAAAGTTTGTAGAGAGAGTTTTCCGCTGTAAGACCCATCCATATCGGGGATAAACAAGTGACATACGACCAAACAAAACAGGATAGTGGGTGGTAGGGCATTAGGTATTAGAGCCGAAACACACAATGCACAGAATTAGAAGAAAAGGAAACAGGGGTAGAAAGTCAGCGTACATGTATATATATTATAAGTCGTTTGTATAAAAGGAACCCCACAAAACTATACAGTACCTGCAAAATAAGAACATATTTGTTTTCAAAACAAACGTGAGATGTCATGAAATAATATTGTGTGTGTGTGAGCGTGTGTTGTGTGCGTGTGTGTGCGTGCGTGTGCGTGCGTGTGCGTGCGTGTGCGTGCGTGCGCGCCTGTGCGTGTATGTTGGTTATACAAAGAATAGTATTACATTCATTGTAATCTAAATACACAATTATATCACTTATAGAAAACGAGTGCTTTGTATAACTCCATATCTATGTACATGTGATTAATTACATATCGGTGGCGTCTGCAAATATTCACCGTGTATGTTGATTATACAAAGAATAGTATTACATTCATTGTAAGCAAAATACACAATTATATCACTTATAGAAAACCAGTACTTTGTATAACTCCATATCTATGTACATGTGAAGAATTACATATGGGTGAATTCAGCAAATATTCACTTACATATATATAAATACACATATAAATGTAAAAGATTGAGTGTATACATATCTATATATGTATATATTTGATATTAGTACTTGATAATATGTAAGTATAGTTGTAGTATAGTATTAAACACGATGCATTGTTTAAACAAAATTCCACTGAGTTTTAATTCTTAGCATAAAACACACACTCTGTTCCCTCTTACAATAATGCATATATCTATCAACATATCACTTTTTTAACAATTTGTTTCCACATGTATGTTTTGGATAAACTGTATTTGGTATAAATTATATGTTTGTCATATAAACAACAGTTACTATTGGCTATCTTATCAGAACAAGCATGCGATTTCCATCTTTAAAATATTTTTTGATTTGTCATATTGATCAATCCAGTTTATCTATTATTATTTATAACCTTTTGTAGCTACTGAAACTTAAAAAACGAGCTGACATTAAAGCGAAAGTGTCAATATACAAGAAAAAAAGGTAAATAGGTACCCTTCATATAAGATGTTCACTTATTTCATAACATACAAATTTAACCTCCGTTTTAAGCACAGTACATACATAAGCTCACCATACAGGACCGTACAAAACATACATTAAATATCAATGTTTGTGTATCATTTAAATTGTATACCATATCACTTACTTTTAAGTTAGTATATACAGTGTAGTGTGTAGTGTATACAACAAATAGTTATATTGCTAGCAAAAAACGCGTATTTTATTCCCTATGACAATATCGTAATAAGATTCAATCTTATTTACATGCTTAATATATAGCTAATTATTTTTATATTTATAAACTGTTATTAAAACATAGCTATGTTACATTACCAGAAAAAAGAAATGTCTTTTAAAAAAATACAATCGGCGTTGACATTTACATTGAGGTATCACTTTTACCCTAAACATAATACACGAGGGCCAAAATGATCGGTTACATGGCTTCTCGGATCCCAGATTTTTCAGTCCCCAACTAGACAAGGCAACTTCTCGAGGCCAGATTTTTTTAGCACCATAAGAAAACTTCTCATATCCCAAAATTAATGTGTGATTAATTTAATAATTATTAATAATTGTACCGTGAATAAACCGATCATACCGCCCCATGTTTTCACCAGTGATACATGAATAGCCTAAATAATTTACGTTAACATCATTATTACATAAAATTTGTCAGCCAGATTTAACAAATTAACAATGTATGAAATAATTGCGGACATGAATGAAAATTATTCTGTATCAGACGCGTCTAGTTATTCTTAAGTTATATACCCTCTACCATCATCTTGGAAGTTATCTATGCATAATACATACACATTTTAAGTCAGTTAATCATTTATACTGTGTATAAATAGCAATCTTCAGGGAACATTCAGCGCATTTGAAATAATGATGACTTCCATTTTTGATATTAAAACAAACATAAAATTTCTTTAGACTATGGCGATTTAAAATTATATTCGGTAGAAATATGATGTATCAAGGGTCTCTGTGTATAATTGGTATTGCAAATAATGTATCAATGCTACGCAAATGAAGTAAAGTAACATAAATATTACGTATTCCGAGACTTATTTCACCACATTGTATTTATTGAAAGATATCTCTTTATAGGCTGATTAACATCTACTGGAGAAGTAGATAGAAATGTGCAATTCTATTTAATTCTTAATAGTACGCAACCGCCATTCAATTTTAAATTAACATGCACAGTAAGTTTATAAACATAAATACCCCATTTATTGAAATATTCGCTCTTATGATTCTCTGGATGCTAATTGATGCATGTATATTATAACAGCTATACACCGGCAGCTAAACGAGAGCTAATTTTAGAATGATCGTGAGTGTGTTGAACTCGCTATAATCATATGTTATTTATAGAACGTGCCGCTAGGCTAAACAAAACAGTGGATTACTTCTGAGAACGATATAATATTCTGATCTTGACATACAATGAGAAAACATGTTCATAATTATGTTCAGTTCTAGTGTATGTTGAAGATATGAATATAACTTTATTTTAACAGTCATGTACATTTTAATCCCCAAAAGTATGCAACAGTTGTTGGTATACATTAAACCATTGTTGTAAGTTTGCATTCCCTTAAAATAGAAAATTTACCAAATCTCTTCGCATTCAATTTTCCCGCTGCATAATTATCGCAAGAAATCTAGGTCAAAAGTGAGCTTAGACAGCTACGCCGAAAAACACCAACATTCCATTATAATTATAACGTGACACCAAGCACTGTACAAGTAAAGAGCAGTAGGTACATATCACATTTGTAGTGTATTCGTCAGTTTTATACACAGTTTTATAAAATGAGACGTAAGTTTGTGTAAAGCCTTTCCTGTTTCAAATATTAATTGTAATGTATTCCATTTTTAAATTGCTCAACAACATCGAAGAGCAAAAACAAGAGTGGAAGAGGCCGTATATTTTTGTATTAATGCTAATTTTTGGTAAACGTGTACATTAATCTTTTAAAACTGTTAAAGTTACGTGATCCTCCATGTTGCAACAGACCTCGTCTTATGCTAGATTAATCAAAGGGATTACGATCTACAAATGCTCCATTTTCAAGTAAATCTAGGGATTAAAAAGCGAAAACCTAGATATCCCTTCTTCGATTTTAACTACACCAAACATTTAATATAGAATAGGTTCCTTTCTGCCAGTTTTGTGAAATAACAACAAAAAACACAGTAGCCGTGTATTACGGATAGCTTCCTGTTTAATAGCCCGTTATTAATCCTCTCTGTGTTCATTTCTATAATGCTTTATCCAATTAAAACAACACTCGTTAAGCTATAGATGATCAGTCGATACATAAACCTTTTAAATTGATATCTCCATTTTGTAAACCAATACATTTTCTGTTTATCGTTAGTATCATATTGTTTTAGTTTCATTTGTACAGTTCAAAACACTTAATAATTGAGAGTTCCGTGGCACACGCAATTTAGTTTCTTCCCCGAAAGTGTTTTGTTCGCTGTTGGATATTCGTTGTGTCAACAATTATCTGATTAAACTGTTTATATAGCATCTAAGCGGTGTTTACACTACTGCCGTGTCGGAATGTTAATAATCCGTGTGGATTTCGTGGTGGTACATCAACGTATACTGTATGATAAAAAAGAGTTCCTTCATCATATATGTATTGTCAAGCACCCGAAATAAAGTTATGTGCTCGGCCACGGGAGTTCTAACCTAAACTGGAGTTGGTCTTGTGTAACTTTGTGGCCCATCTCGTTCACGTCGCGGTAGAAAACGTTGCCATCACGTGTCCAGGTCGACGTTACAATGTCCTTTTGCTTCTTTCTCACACATGCAAATATTTGCGCATTTAACTTTGTGAGGTGATCGTTGAGATATACTGAATCTTTCTGTTTTCTAAGCGTTTTGGCATTGCGCATGATACTCGCCCTTTTCATTCTCGAGACCATTTCCACAATTATCGGCCTGTTCTTCCTAGAGTTAAAGGGTCCGATTCTGTGTGCGATGTCAATATCGGCACGGCACAATTTGATATCCGGAATATGGCGATTGAGGGTTTCAATTATTTTGTATGTTGTTTCTTCTGTCGTTTCGTTTTCTTTATCTTTTATACCTTCAAGTTTAATGTTACTTCTTTTACTGTATTGTTCTATATCGTTGAACTTGTATTCGTTTGCAGTTTCCTGAACTTTCAAGCTTTTTCTAAGCTTTTCATTTTCATCCTCTTGATCTCTTAGTTTCTGTTTTACTTGTTCAATTTGTCTTGTCAGTTTAATGTTCTCTTCCGCCTTCTAAAAGAGTTCTCTTTCTAAATTCTCAACTCTTAATGTAATAGACCCCAAGAGTTCTTCTTTCAGCTAATTCACAATACCCTTTACTAGTTCTCTCACTTCATAGCTGTCTTTTGTTAGTACATTACTTAACTTTTTGTTAATTTCTTTCAGTTCGTTCATTATTGTGTTGTCACTTTGTTCACCTTGGTGGGGTTTCTGTTTCTGTTTCTGTTGTTTTACATTTGGTGCATTGTTCAAGCTAGTATCAGCCTCATTCACGCTACCTAAGCTGCCTACTTCTCTACTTCGTTTGTCCCCTGCTTTAGGGTTGTTGATTTCGGCTTTATTCTTCTCGTCTAACACTGTTCGCTTACATGTATTCTCCGAATTAGTGGAAGACATATTTTTTATATTACAATAATACTGATTCACCAACGCTTTCTTTTTTGTACAGTATACTTTTATTTTTTGTCACGTGAGGTTTGGTACAGTGTGTATTGGCTGTCATATGATATGTAATGTAAAAACCAAGATAGCGGCGCCCATACCACGCCTATTGATAGTTGTTCATTGTTTTAAAACCATCATTTTGTTTAAAAAAAGCAGAACAATCATACATGTATGCTACCGGAGGTTCACGGAATCACTATATCTACTTTTATTTTACCACAACTTTCTGTATTTAAAGCATTTTTCCATTTACATCACTCATCACTTTTTTAACGTCCTAGTTCCAGTGCTTACAACTAATTATTATCTACTACTACTTGTACTAGTTTGCTGCTACTACTACTACTAGTTTGCTGCTACTACGACTACTAGTTTGCTGCTACTACTACTACTAGTTTGTTGCTACTACTACTACTAGTTTGCTGCTACTACTTATACTAGTTTGCTGCTACTACTACTACTAGTTTGCTGCTACAACTGCTACTAGTTTGTTGCTACTACTGCTACTAGTTTGCTGCTACTACTACTACTAGTTTGCTGCTACTACTACTACTAGTTTCTTGCTACTACTACTACTAGTTTGCTGCTACTACTACTACTAGTTTGCTGCTACTACTACTACTAGTTTGTTGCTACTACTACTACTAGTTTGCTGCTACTACTACTACTAGTTTGCTGCTACTACTACCACTAGTTTGCTGCTACTACTACTACTAGTTTGCTGCTACTACTACCACTAGTTTGCTGCTACTACTACTACTAGTTTGCTGCTACTACTACCACTAGTTTGCTGCTACTACTACCACTAGTTTGCTGCTACTACTACCACTAGTTTGCTGCTACTACTACCACTAGTTTGCTGCTACTACTACTACTAGTTTGCTGCTACTACTACCACTAGCTTGCAGCTACTACTACTACTAGTTTGCTGCTACTACTACCACTAGTTTGCTGCTACTACTACCACTAGTTTGCTGCTACTACTACCACTAGTTTGCTGCTACTACTTATACTAGTTTGCTGCTACTACTACTACTAGTTTGCTGCTACTACTACTACTAGTTTGCTGCTACTACTACTACTAGTTTGTTGCTACTACTACTACTAGTTTGTTGCTACTACTACTACTAGTTTGTTGCTACTACTACTACTAGTTTGCTGCTACTACTGCTACTAGTTTGCTGCTACTACTACTACTAGTTTGCTGCTACTACTACTACTCGTTTGTTGCTACTACTACTACTAGTTTGTTGCTTCTACTACTACTAGTTTTCTGCTACTACTACTTATACTAGTTTGCTGCTACTACTACTACTAGTTTGCTGCTACTACTACTACTAGTTTGCTGCTACTACTACTACTAGTTTGCTGCTACTACTACTACTAGTTTGTTGCTACTACTACTACTAGTTTGTTGCTACTACTACTACTAGTTTGCTGCTACTACTACCACTAGTTTGCTGCTACTACTACTACTAGTTTGCTGCTACTACTACTACAAGTTTGCTGCTACTACTGCTACTAGTTTGCTGCTACTACTGCTACTTGTTTGCTTCTTCTACTACTACTAGTTTGCTGCTTCTACTACTACTAGTTTGCTGCTACTACTACTACTAGTTTGTTGCTACTACTACTACTAGTTTGCTGCTACTACTACTACTAGTTTGTTGCTACTACTACTACTAGTTTGTTGCTACTACTACTACTAGTTTGCTGCTACTACTACTACTAGTTTGTTGCTACTACTACTACTAGTTTGCTGCTACTACTACTACTAGTTTGCTGCTACTACTGCTACTAGTTTGCTGCTACTACTGCTACTAGTTAGCTGCTACTACTGCTACTAGTTTGCTGCTTCTACTACTACTAGTTTGCTGCTTCTACTACTACTAGTTTGCTGCTACTACTACTACTAGTTTGCTGCTACTACTACCACTAGTTTGCTGCTACTACTACTACTAGTTTGTTGCTACTACTACTACTAGTTTGCTGCTACTACTACTACTAGTTTGCTGCTACTACTACCACTAGTTTGTTGCTACTACTTATACTAGTTTGCTGCTACTACTACTACTAGTTTGCTGCTACTACTACCACTAGTTTGTTGCTACTACTGCTACTAGTTTGCTGCTACTACTACCACTAGTTTGTTGCTACTACTACTACTAGTTTGCTGCTACTACTACTACTAGTTTATTGCTACTACTTATACTAGTTTGCTGCTACTACTACTACTAGTTTGCTGCTACTACTTATACTAGTTTGCTGCTACTACTACTACTAGTTTGCTGCTACTACTTATACTAGTTTGTTGCTACTACTGCTACTAGTTTGCTGCTACTACTACTACTAGTTTGCTGCTACTACTGCTACTAGTTTGCTGCTACTACTACTACTAGTTTGCTGCTACTACTTATACTAGTTTGTTGCTACTACTACTACTAGTTTGCTGCTACTACTTATACTAGTTTGCTGCTTCTACTACTACTAGTTTGCTGCTTCTACTACTACTAGTTTGTTGCTACTACTGCTACTAGTTTGTTGCTACTACTACTACTAGTTTGTTGCTACTACTACTACTAGTTTGCTGCTACTACTACTACTAGTTTGCTGCTACTACTACTACTAGTTTGCTGCTACTACTACTACTAGTTTGTTGCTACTACTACTACTAGTTTGCTGCTACTACTTATACTAGTTTGCTGCTACTACTACTACTAGTTTGCTGCTACAACTGCTACTAGTTTGTTGCTACTACTGCTACTAGTTTGCTGCTACTACTACTACTAGTTTGCTGCTACTACTACTACTAGTTTCTTGCTACTACTACTACTAGTTTGCTGCTACTACTACTACTAGTTTGCTGCTACTACTACTACTAGTTTGTTGCTACTACTACTACTAGTTTGCTGCTACTACTACTACTAGTTTGCTGCTACTACTACCACTAGTTTGCTGCTACTACTACTACTAGTTTGCTGCTACTACTACCACTAGTTTGCTGCTACTACTACTACTAGTTTGCTGCTACTACTACCACTAGTTTGCTGCTACTACTACCACTAGTTTGCTGCTACTACTACCACTAGTTTGCTGCTACTACTACCACTAGTTTGCTGCTACTACTACTACTAGTTTGCTGCTACTACTACCACTAGCTTGCTGCTACTACTACTACTAGTTTGCTGCTACTACTACCACTAGTTTGCTGCTACTACTACCACTAGTTTGCTGCTACTACTACCACTAGTTTGCTGCTACTACTTATACTAGTTTGCTGCTACTACTACTACTAGTTTGCTGCTACTACTACTACTAGTTAGCTGCTACTACTACTACTAGTTTGTTGCTACTACTACTACTAGTTTGTTGCTACTACTACTACTAGTTTGCTGCTACTACTACTACAAGTTTGCTGCTACTACTGCTACTAGTTTGCTGCTACTACTACTACTAGTTTGCTGCTACTACTACTACTCGTTTGTTGCTACTACTACTACTAGTTTGTTGCTTCTACTACTACTAGTTTTCTGCTACTACTACTTATACTAGTTTGCTGCTACTACTACTACTAGTTTGCTGCTACTACTACTACTAGTTTGCTGCTACTACTACTACTAGTTTGCTGCTACTACTACTACTAGTTTGTTGCTACTACTACTACTAGTTTGTTGCTACTACTACTACTAGTTTGCTGCTACTACTACCACTAGTTTGCTGCTACTACTACTACTAGTTTGCTGCTACTACTACTACAAGTTTGCTGCTACTACTGCTACTAGTTTGCTGCTACTACTGCTACTAGTTTGCTGCTTCTACTACTACTAGTTTGCTGCTTCTACTACTACTAGTTTGCTGCTACTACTACTACTAGTTTGTTGCTACTACTACTACTAGTTTGCTGTTACTACTACTACTAGTTTGTTGCTACTACTACTACTAGTTTGTTGCTACTACTACTACTAGTTTGCTGCTACTACTACTACTAGTTTGTTGCTACTACTACTACTAGTTTGCTGCTACTACTACTACTAGTTTGCTGCTACTACTGCTACTAGTTTGCTGCTACTACTGCTACTAGTTTGCTGCTACTACTGCTACTAGTTTGCTGCTTCTACTACTGCTAGTTTGCTGCTTCTACTACTACTAGTTTGCTGCTACTACTACTACTAGTTTGCTGCTACTACTACCACTAGTTTGCTGCTACTACTACTACTAGTTTGTTGCTACTACTACTACTAGTTTGCTGCTACTACTACTACTAGTTTGCTGCTACTACTACCACTAGTTTGTTGCTACTACTTATACTAGTTTGCTGCTACTACTACTACTAGTTTGCTGCTACTACTACCACTAGTTTGTTGCTACTACTGCTACTAGTTTGCTGCTACTACTACCACTAGGTTGTTGCTACTACTACTACTAGTTTGCTGCTACTACTACTACTAGTTTGCTGCTATTACTGCTATTAGTTTGCTGCTTCTACTACTACTAGTTTGCTGCTTCTACTACTACTAGTTTGCTGCTTCTACTACTACTAGTTTGTTGCTACTACTGCTACTAGTTTGCTGCTACTACTACTACTAGTTTGTTGCTACTACTACTACTAGTTTGCTGCTACTACTACTACTAGTTTGCTGCTACTACCATACTACTACTACTGCTATCCCTACTTACACTATTACCAATATGCAACAACAACATATACATATTATTATTAAATTTATTATTATTATTATTATTATTATTACTGCTGCTGCTGCTGCTTGTGCTTCTCCTTCTTCTTCTACTACTACTATTGCTACTTCTACTACTTCTGCTACTTCTGCTACTACTACTACTACTACTACTGCTGCTGCTGCTGCTGCTGCTGCTGCTGCTGCTGCTGCTGCTGCTGCTTCTGCTACTGCTACTGCTACTGATACTACTGCTGCTACTACTACTACTAGTTTGCTGCTACTACTACTACTAGTTTGTTGCTACTACTACTACTAGTTTGTTGCTACTACTACTACTAGTTTGCTGCTACTACTACTTATACTAGTTTGCTGCTACTACTACTACTAGTTTGCTGCTACTACTACTACTAGTTTGCTGCTACTACTACTACTAGTTTGCTGCTACTACTACTACTAGTTTGCTGCTACTACTACTACTAGTTTGCTGCTACTACTACTACTAGTTTGCTGCTACTACTACCACTAGTTTGCTGCTACTACTACTACTAGTTTGTTGCTGCTACTACTACTAGTTTGCTGCTACTACTACTACTAGTTTGCTGCTACTACTACCACACTAGTTTGTTGCTACTACTTATACTAGTTTGCTGCTACTACTACTACTAGTTTGCTGCTACTACTACCACTAGTTTGTTGCTACTACTGCTACTAGTTTGTTGCTACTACTACCACTAGTTTGTTGCTACTACTACTACTAGTTTGCTGCTACTACTACTACTAGTTTGCTGCTACTTCTGCTACTAGTTTGCTGCTTCTACTACTACTAGTTTGCTGCTTCTACTACTACTAGTTTGCTGCTTCAACTACTACTAGTTTGTTGCTACTACTGCTACTAGTTTGCTGCTACTACTACGACTAGTTTGTTGCTACTACTACTACTAGTTTGCTGCTACTACTACTACTAGTTTGCTGCTACTACCATACTACTACTACTACTATCCCTACTTACACTATTACCAATATGCAACAACAACATATACATATTATTATTAAATTTATTATTATTATTATTATTATTATTACTGCTGCTTGTGCTTCTCCTTCTTCTTCTACTACTACTATTGCTACTTCTACTACTTCTGCTACTACTACTACTAGTTTGCTGCTACTACTACTACAAGTTTGCTGCTACTACTGCTACTAGTTTGCTGCTACTACTGCTACTAGTTTGCTTCTTCTACTACTACTAGTTTGCTGCTTCTACTACTACTAGTTTGCTGCTACTACTACTACTAGTTTGTTGCTACTACTACTACTAGTTTGCTTCTACTACTACTACTAGTTTGTTGCTACTACTACTACTAGTTTGTTGCTACTACGACTACTAGTTTGCTGCTACTACTACTACTAGTTTGTTGCTACTACTACTACTAGTTTGCTGCTACTACTACTACTAGTTTGCTGCTACTACTGCTACTAGTTTGCTGCTACTACTGCTACTAGTTTGCTGCTACTACTGCTACTAGTTTGCTGCTTCTACTACTACTAGTTTGCTGCTTCTACTACTACTAGTTTGCTGCTACTACTACTACTAGTTTGCTGCTACTACTACCACTAGTTTGCTGCTACTACTACTACTAGTTTGTTGCTACTACTACTACTAGTTTGCTGCTACTACTACTACTAGTTTGCTGCTACTACTACCACTAGTTTGTTGCTACTACTTATACTAGTTTGCTGCTACTACTACTACTAGTTTGCTGCTACTACTACCACTAGTTTGTTGCTACTACTGCTACTAGTTTGCTGCTACTACTACCACTAGTTTGTTGCTACTACTACTACTAGTTTGCTGCTACTACTACTACTAGTTTATTGCTACTACTTATACTAGTTTGCTGCTACTACTACTACTAGTTTGCTGCTACTACTTATACTAGTTTGCTGCTACTACTACTACTAGTTTGCTGCTACTACTTATACTAGTTTGTTGCTACTACTGCTACTAGTTTGCTGCTACTACTACTACTAGTTTGCTGCTACTACTGCTACTAGTTTGCTGCTACTACTACTACTAGTTTGCTGCTACTACTTATACTAGTTTGTTGCTACTACTACTACTAGTTTGCTGCTACTACTTATACTAGTTTGCTGCTTCTACTACTACTAGTTTGCTGCTTCTACTACTACTAGTTTGTTGCTACTACTGCTACTAGTTTGTTGCTACTACTACTACTAGTTTGTTGCTACTACTACTACTAGTTTGCTGCTACTACTACTACTAGTTTGCTGCTACTACTACCACTAGTTTGCTGCTACTACTACTACTAGTTTGTTGCTACTACTACTACTAGTTTGCTGCTACTACTTATACTAGTTTGCTGCTACTACTACTACTAGTTTGCTGCTACAACTGCTACTAGTTTGTTGCTACTACTGCTACTAGTTTGCTGCTACTACTACTACTAGTTTGCTGCTACTACTACTACTAGTTTCTTGCTACTACTACTACTAGTTTGCTGCTACTACTACTACTAGTTTGCTGCTACTACTACTACTAGTTTGTTGCTACTACTACTACTAGTTTGCTGCTACTACTACTACTAGTTTGCTGCTACTACTACCACTAGTTTGCTGCTACTACTACTACTAGTTTGCTGCTACTACTACCACTAGTTTGCTGCTACTACTACTACTAGTTTGCTGCTACTACTACCACTAGTTTGCTGCTACTACTACCACTAGTTTGCTGCTACTACTACCACTAGTTTGCTGCTACTACTACCACTAGTTTGCTGCTACTACTACTACTAGTTTGCTGCTACTACTACCACTAGCTTGCTGCTACTACTACTATTAGTTTGCTGCTACTACTACCACTAGTTTGCTGCTACTACTACCACTAGTTTGCTGCTACTACTACCACTAGTTTGCTGCTACTACTTATACTAGTTTGCTGCTACTACTACTACTAGTTTGCTGCTACTACTACTACTAGTTAGCTGCTACTACTACTACTAGTTTGTTGCTACTACTACTACTAGTTTGTTGCTACTACTACTACTAGTTTGCTGCTACTACTACTACAAGTTTGCTGCTACTACTGCTACTAGTTTGCTGCTACTACTACTACTAGTTTGCTGCTACTACTACTACTCGTTTGTTGCTACTACTACTACTAGTTTGTTGCTTCTACTACTACTAGTTTTCTGCTACTACTACTTATACTAGTTTGCTGCTACTACTACTACTAGTTTGCTGCTACTACTACTACTAGTTTGCTGCTACTACTACTACTAGTTTGCTGCTACTACTACTACTAGTTTGTTGCTACTACTACTACTAGTTTGTTGCTACTACTACTACTAGTTTGCTGCTACTACTACCACTAGTTTGCTGCTACTACTACTACTAGTTTGCTGCTACTACTACTACAAGTTTGCTGCTACTACTGCTACTAGTTTGCTGCTACTACTGCTACTAGTTTGCTGCTTCTACTACTACTAGTTTGCTGCTTCTACTACTACTAGTTTGCTGCTACTACTACTACTAGTTTGTTGCTACTACTACTACTAGTTTGCTGTTACTACTACTACTAGTTTGTTGCTACTACTACTACTAGTTTGTTGCTACTACTACTACTAGTTTGCTGCTACTACTACTACTAGTTTGTTGCTACTACTACTACTAGTTTGCTGCTACTACTACTACTAGTTTGCTGCTACTACTGCTACTAGTTTGCTGCTACTACTGCTACTAGTTTGCTGCTACTACTGCTACTAGTTTGCTGCTTCTACTACTGCTAGTTTGCTGCTTCTACTACTACTAGTTTGCTGCTACTACTACTACTAGTTTGCTGCTACTACTACCACTAGTTTGCTGCTACTACTAGTACTAGTTTGTTGCTACTACTACTACTAGTTTGCTGCTACTACTACTACTAGTTTGCTGCTACTACTACCACTAGTTTGTTGCTACTACTTATACTAGTTTGCTGCTACTACTACTACTAGTTTGCTGCTACTACTACCACTAGTTTGTTGCTTCTACTGCTACTAGTTTGCTGCTACTACTACCACTAGTTTGTTGCTACTACTACTACTAGTTTGCTGCTACTACTACTACTAGTTTGCTGCTATTACTGCTATTAGTTTGCTGCTTCTACTACTACTAGTTTGCTGCTTCTACTACTACTAGTTTGCTGCTTCTACTACTACTAGTTTGTTGCTACTACTGCTACTAGTTTGCTGCTACTACTACTACTAGTTTGTTGCTACTACTACTACTAGTTTGCTGCTACTACTACTACTAGTTTGCTGCTACTACCATACTACTACTACTGCTATCCCTACTTACACTATTACCAATATGCAACAACAACATATACATATTATTATTAAATTTATTATTATTATTATTATTATTATTACTGCTGCTGCTGCTGCTTGTGCTTCTCCTTCTTCTTCTACTACTACTATTGCTACTTCTACTACTTCTGCTACTTCTGCTACTACTACTACTACTACTACTGCTGCTGCTGCTGCTGCTGCTGCTGCTGCTGCTGCTGCTGCTGCTTCTGCTACTGCTACTGCTACTGATACTACTGCTGCTACTACTACTACTAGTTTGCTGCTACTACTACTACTAGTTTGTTGCTACTACTACTACTAGTTTGTTGCTACTACTACTACTAGTTTGCTGCTACTACTACTTATACTAGTTTGCTGCTACTACTACTACTAGTTTGCTGCTACTACTACTACTAGTTTGCTGCTACTACTACTACTAGTTTGCTGCTACTACTACTACTAGTTTGCTGCTACTACTACTACTAGTTTGCTGCTACTACTACTACTAGTTTGCTGCTACTACTACCACTAGTTTGCTGCTACTACTACTACTAGTTTGTTGCTGCTACTACTACTAGTTTGCTGCTACTACTACTACTAGTTTGCTGCTACTACTACCACACTAGTTTGTTGCTACTACTTATACTAGTTTGCTGCTACTACTACTACTAGTTTGCTGCTACTACTACCACTAGTTTGTTGCTACTACTGCTACTAGTTTGTTGCTACTACTACCACTAGTTTGTTGCTACTACTACTACTAGTTTGCTGCTACTACTACTACTAGTTTGCTGCTACTTCTGCTACTAGTTTGCTGCTTCTACTACTACTAGTTTGCTGCTTCTACTACTACTAGTTTGCTGCTTCTACTACTACTAGTTTGTTGCTACTACTGCTACTAGTTTGCTGCTACTACTACGACTAGTTTGTTGCTACTACTACTACTAGTTTGCTGCTACTACTACTACTAGTTTGCTGCTACTACCATACTACTACTACTACTATCCCTACTTACACTATTACCAATATGCAACAACAACATATACATATTATTATTAAATTTATTATTATTATTATTATTATTATTACTGCTGCTTGTGCTTCTCCTTCTTCTTCTACTACTACTATTGCTACTTCTACTACTTCTGCTACTACTACTACTACTACTACTACTGCTGCTGCTGCTGCTGCTGCTGCTGCTGCTGCTGCTTCTGCTACTGCTACTGCTACTGATACTACTGCTGCTACTACTACTACTACTACTACTACTACTACTACTACTACTACTACTACTACTACTACTACAACAACTCTTTCTACTACTACTACTACTACATGTACTACTACTACTACTACTACTACTACTACTACTACTACTACTACTACTACTACTACTACTACAACAACAACTCTTTCTACTACTACTACTACTACATGTACTACTACTACTACTATTACTACTCCTACTACTACTACTACTACTACTACTACTACTATTACTACTACTACTACTACTGCTACTACTTTGACTGCTACTACTAATAATACTGCTAATACCACTATTTCTACCATAACAAATTCTACTTCTATTTTCTATCACTACAAGACAACAAAGACCACGACGTCGACCACCTTAACAACCGGCATTTATTAGGAAAGAAATCCGAACATGTCGTCTCATAATTAAAGTCTATTTTAAAAACACAATGAAATGAATTTATATTGCTTTCTTTCATATTTCTTGTTAATGTTATAACACTCATAGATTTTCTTTCAATTTTATTTGAAAGCCGGGCGAACATGACGAAATTCATCCCGTGGAAGATTGCTTTCTCTGTTATTGACATGCTTCAACGACTTATTAACAGAGAAATGCTTATAAATATTAATTGTCATTGGTTTGTGGATTTTGAGGTTTATAAATTTTAATGCGATCTTTATTTCTGTACGTACAGAGCATATTGCTTGGTCTATGCATATACTCGTATATAATAGGTATTAAGGTTTGTTTTTCCTATTTGTATAAGTTTACACAAGGGATTGCATTTGTTTCAATTGTCGAATAGTTGCATGCATTAGTTTAATATACCGTTGTTAGAATAAGTGATACTGTAATATAATGAAGAAAATCCTGTGTTTTGAGAACTGACCGACCGAAAAAGCAGTAGGTTAGTGGTAGTTATTTCTTAATTGATCGTACGACGATTAAGGACAACATCGCAAAGGAAACTTTAAGCAGTACTATATTTTGTGTTCTTATAATACATGCATTTATAGATAGCCCTGTCAGACACAAAATATAGCAACGGATAGTCACTAAAACTGTTGTATAGTTTACTTTTAATATAATACATTGTATGTTATGACATTATAATACAATAGCGTGTTATGAGACCCATTAACTTTAATTAGTATTGTAATTAATATACATACTGTGTTTTATTGCATTTGCTTACTAGTAGACCGCTGTTATTTAGCATTGACTGAATTATGTAAAATTGCCATACATAAGGGATGATACAGAGCAAAAAAGCAGGTTGCTGCGCTCTGCTCTGCTCCTGCACAATTTTTCCTTGCTAAACATGTCGTATATTGTGTTCTCATAAGATATTCATTTGTAAATCGTGCTAGTTATACACCATATAGACCAATGGGTAGTTACGAGAGATATTTTTTATGAAACTGTTCTATATTTCCCAGCTATAATCGAGTTCGACGAGGCGAATGAAGCCTTAAAGACCGCCGGCTTCCTTTATCTATTTTACTCCTGCTTATCTAAGACATGCTTTCATCTATAACGAATGATTATCAAAAAGCACACAGTCACAACTATGCAGCTAAAATAAACCAAGGTCCCTCTCGTATGTGACATCTTTTTCGGCTATCAATCCACGCATCCATGAATATCAATGCCGCCAGCCATTCACTCAGCATAATCCATTTAGCCAACCAGCCAACAAGAAACTTAAAATCCGCACACAAACAGCGTCGCCAATATTATTGTTTTGTTCCATTTTAATATTAATGTATTTTTTCTTAAAGCCACAAGATGACATCTGGAAGCCTAATATCTCGCTCAATAATTCATTTACTTCCTTTTTTTCACTGAACTGGGGTCACCCTACCTGAATGTCCGTGTAGGAAAAAACAGGGGAAATACAGTGGTACCCTTATCAGGTATTTTAGTATTTGCAGTTTATTAAAATGTGCAAACAGGCACATGTGTGCATATTGTATATTATATATACCATGTACTTTGCGCCATGTCATTTGTATTTGTGAGAGACTCAATTGCAATTTCATTTTAGCTTGTCAGATAAAAAAAACAAAACGAGATACTTGTTGGCTTTTTGGTTAACTCTTTCATAAGTTTCACGTTTCTTGAAAATTATTTGACCTTCTACTTTTAAAAGCATTCTTATTCAGCATGATAATCTAAGGATTTAGTATGAAAACCGTACATACCACAGTGTTTTATCAAAAAATTGAAATCATATATCTCCTATTAAGCTTGATCATACAAAAGCATGTGGTAAAGATGTAAAGCCATTGCCAGACTTACGAATGCAATACATCCAAAGTTATAGGGACCTGTTCACAGGTTGGCATATTGACAATTTTAATTTTTTTTGTCATAGATCCCAAAAAGGAAAATATATAAACAAGCGAAAAACACTACTGACAAATATATAAGCAAGCGAAAAACACTACTTACAAAGAAATATATTAGAAATATATTGTCGTTTATGGAAAATCAAATAAGATGTATACAATTATAAAAAGCTTTTCATCGGTATTTTGGAAAAAAATGTGTTAAAATATACAATGATCGAATGTCCGAGTGTTAAGCACGACATTTTTTTTATCCCGGCGGTCGTAGGTTCGAGTCCCGGCGAATGCAATTATTTTTTTTTTTTTTGTCTTTATACTGTTTGTTGTGGTTAGTCCAAATGCATAAGTTTTGCTGTTAAGACAATAAATGACATTTTTAAAAAATATGAAAATCTGTGAACAAGCCCCTTTAACGTTTTGCTGATGACAATCTAAACATTGCCGAAATCAGCAAAGATCTTTTGGGATAAATATTTTATTTCGAACTGTTTGCAGTATCAATCAAACACGTATTTTGCAAGCTCCTTGTATACTCGTTAAATATACAACTGATTTGATATACACATCTATTAATCACAATATTTACACTTAGTTTAATCAAGCCATTTAACAACAGTAATTGATACGATACACAAGAATATACATGTATGTGCATATAAAATAGCCCCTCAATGAAAACAACTGCCATACTAATGGTCTCGCTAGTGACAATCATCAAATTATTTTATCGTTCTTGTTAATTGTTAAGAGTTAAATCTTTATTTACACTTGCATGTTTTGTGAATAATTCTGGGCCAAGTGTGAGGTTCGTGCTCACGTAAACCGGTTTAAACCCCCAATGCTTTGCAAGGCGGTGATCCCAGTTTTATTCATGTGTGTTTTGTGTTTGTTATGTGTTTTTGTGATATGCTGTGTAATTATTTGGCAATTGGTCACTTGCCATAAATAACGGACCTAATACAAGCTATCTCCTGCTGTCGCAACTGGAGTTTCGCTTTGTTTATATTTGTATATCATTTCAACTGGTCACTTGCCATAAATAAAGGACCTAATAAGAGATATATCCTGCTGTCGCAACTGGAGTTTCGCTTTGTTTATTTTTGTATATCATTTCAACTCGGTATAATTTAGCAAGAATAATAATGCAAGTGTACGCGTATTGTATTGTATACAGACGTATGTCAGTATGTCATTTTACAAACCTTGACAATTTCAGGTGCTTCATTCAACCTGTGAAGTTGATATTCGTTACTTTCCCTTTGACGTTCAAACCTGCCCATTGAAGTTGGCCGCTTGGAGTTATTCTAGAACAGACGTAAACATCAACAGTGGATCGGAAAACATCAATCTCTCTGATTACACTCCCAACGGCATGTGGGACATCCAGTCTACAACGGCCAGGTGAAATATATATTATCTGAAGGTTCTTTATTTATATCCAATGCAAATTTTACAACAGATCTAGCACGGACACATTAACCTGACACTCATCAACTCTATTAGCATACGTGCGCGCTTGAATTATTTCCTATATTTTTTCTCAGTATTGTTCGTGCATGAATTCCATGTGTGCATAGGTATCATAACTGTGTTTTTAGTAGAATACTCTTCAATCGATTGTACTCTGTTCAAGAACGGAAATTAATGTATTCATCGTAACGGATTTGTAATATACATATGATAGTTGTTGATTTCGGTGTTAGATTGTATATTATTTCACGAGTGTTCACTTGTGAAAATATATTTTTTCTATGATCACGAGTAAAATAAAATACGATCTTACACCGAAATCAACACATTTTCTTTTTATTTTACGTTTTTTCCACCGTTTATTTTACATTATAATGGGTTTAACTGAACAATTTCGCGGGACTCATAACGTACCAAATAATGATGTCATTTCACAATTTTGAGTCCGGCGTCGTTGACGGTCCGTTTCTTTTACTGCATTAAATAGTGAACCAGTGTGAAACAGTGAAAATAATCAGACTTATTAAAACATTGAATTATCAATTTTATTTCACTGATATTTCTCTATAAATCACTGGATAGCATAAAATAAATGTATATTCATGCATATATGTTAGTGTCAGGTTAATTGTCCGATCTATAAACCGCAGTTCTCAACAACTATCAATATGTTCCGTTTATTACCTGATTAGTTCAACATATTCAATAGGTCCATATATTATATTAGTAGTAGTAGTTCTAATATCAGAGAAGTAGACCTAGATGGTTGTTTTTGCATACAGTGACGAAAGATTCTGTTTTTGTTGGTCTTTTTGACCTATAGAAAACCTTTTATATTAAAATCGGCTGTTCATCGGCAAACGCAAACCATACATACATATTGAACTGTTTACATGTGTATATTTGATGCATTGACGGTCGGCTAATTGCCTTAAATAAAGGACCTACAGTTTAAAGATCAGAGTTTATTTATTGCTGATATGGTTGATTTTAAAGCCGCAGTCCATGTAATGTAATTCAATACATCGTAATTTGGTAAAAGTTCTTATGAACGTTAATGGTGTTTATTGGTCTGAATACTGTTTCTTTTTAACGAAAAGTATTTCCTTTACTCTGTATTCGAAAACGCTTGGTACGAACGGAATATACAAAAATGCGCTTTCTGATTTACTCCAGAGGCATCACCAGTTATCCCATACAGAAAATAGACGATAACAAGTTACCAAGATGTTATTATTGCACCGATTTAAATATGTGTTTTGTATTTTGATCGGTGAGATGTCCATTAGTAAGAATTTGTGCGAAGTTTTATTTTTATTAACATATTTCTGGACTAATGCTTTAATAATATCGTTCATATTTATATAAACTTTATAAATACACTCAGTTTCAATTGTCCTATATACAGTGAAATCAACACAGATCAAGATTAAACGAAAGCCTGGATTCTATGTAATCAACATCATCGTCCCCGTTGTTCTCCTGTCCTTCCTGAACACCTTCTCTTTTGTGCTACCAATTCCATCAGGTGAGCGTGCCAGCTTTTCAGTCACGGTTTTCCTCTCGCTGGCCGACTTCCTCACTATCGTCGCATCATCATTGCCGAAGAACTCCGAAACCACTTCCTTACTGTCTATCTACCTGATTCTGATGACCGTGGCAAGCACGGTGCTTGTGGCTTTGAGTCTCGTGGAAGCGCGTATTGCGACTTGGACCACGGAAGAAAAGCCGGTCGGCACAGGATTCATGGTTTGTTACAAAGTGGTCAACTTTCTAAGATGCAAGACAAGTAAACGTGTTCAAAATATGATTCCAACGGGTAGCAGTAAAGGCAGTCAGGGGAACGTGAAGACTGTAGCAAAAATAAACATGTTACATGTAACCAGAGTACTCGAGTTGTTAACTGGACGGATATTGTAGATGCCCTAGACGTTTTGTTGTGTGTACTCTTTATGTCATTGACCATATTAAGTGCTCTTGTTATATTTTCAATAGCCGCAGCCTATTGGACACTTAGGGTATTTGTAAATACAAATTGATATTTAATTGTTGCAATGATAAAGAGATTTATTATAGCAGGCTACTCTTGGAAATGGTAGAGATGTTAACGTCACTGCATTCGGAATAGTATGCTTTAAACAGCAAAAGTCCATCGAAACTTTGTTGCTGAAGTACTTGAGAGCATTTAATCCTTTATTGTAAAAACAGTAGTATACAGACTTACGAAGTACGTTTCTTTCTGGTTACCAAATTGTCATCTGCAATAGGTTAAATACATTTATATCAATATATAAATTACGCAGCGGTAAATTGCGATTAAGAGATTATATTGAGGAATTTCAGTATATTTACGCACACTCGCTCGATACAGAACTCATTCTGTTCTATCTTGTGTTTGCAATTTATGTACTCATATGTTTACTTTGCTCGTCTATGGTACAATAAACTGCTAACAAAAATGGTGTCTCTGTCTAATTCTCGTTTTCTCCAAACATTTGTCCATGAACTGTTCACTCACTGTTGTCTTCGATCTGTCCATCAAATGCAAGCGTGTTTAAATGCTACTGGTGTAGTTAAAATAATGCACCCGATTTCAGAAATCAGTGAAAATTGCCAAGTAGATTCATTGTCTATTCTAAATTATATGTTTCAAAATATGCATTAAATTTAAACTTGATTCAATGAAACACCGTGCCGTAACCTGCCTTTGTGGGTACATCGTGAACCTTTCTTCAAAACAATATCAGACGCGCCCAGTTTGTATAGACCCGCGCGAGAGGACTTTACTGTTTATTCAGGTTTCTGAAAATATACCAAATTTAAAGCAGATATGTTCACACAAGCTTTCAAGTTGGTGAAACAAACATCTATCACTAATTCGGCGCTATTAAGAAAAAAACATTAAGTTTCATATATTTGATGTAATAATATTCTGAATATAAGAACCTAAACCGCTAGCCTGCATCATGTGTGACTTCTATACCTGTTATGACGTTGTGTGAATAATTGAAGGGTCACAGTAGGTTAAGCGTCCTATTTCACTATTATGCGTGCATGACACTCGATTTAGTGAATACCGTGGGTATGATAGGTACCAGTGTGAAAGTTTGTCCTTAAATATTTAATGAAACGTCTCACTGGTGCTTTATTGTGGCCCTAACGAGCACCCGTGGATGCGTTTAAAATTTCAGAGTTTATTTATCGCGTGTGTCTGTGCGATAAATGATTTGTTACCTTAGAATTATTTACACTTTTTTTCAAAACATCAAGTCAATACAGTATATTGATGAAGTTGCATAAGTAATTTTACTTAACACGAATTTCTTACACATCAAAAGAATATATGGTAAGTCGAAGCCGCCTCTAATAACTATTTGAAGACTATATCGTGATAATATCGATTTAAAATACTGAATTGTTGATTGTTACAACTGGCAATTATCCAATATACATGGATTGCGGATGCGGAATCATGTCCGCACCTTGGTGTTACAGCTTGTTTCGTTATTCTATCTGTACATGTGGGCGGAGATCACTCTGGAAAGTCCTATTTGCCCAGGAATATATGTCCACAAGATGTACTTCACTTCAATACGTTGTATATTTTTTTGTTTTATATATCCGAAAACTATAAGTAGATACAGCAGTCACATTCCGCAAACTACGCTCTTCAAGACATATTTCCATACACAGAAAGGCAATAACAGGTTAGTGTTCTCAACATTACAAAAGTGTATGCTTTATCGTACGTGTTAACCTATTTATATCATTATTGTAGATTTCTCTCAAAGACCGTGATAGACAATCATGATAATTTTCGGAACATTTTTGTGGGATCAGTATGTAATGAAATATTGCGTTACCCGTGTTGCCAGCACACTTGACTCGAAGAAAAAAATACAAAATAGTCAAGAACATGAGTGGCTTGTGCTTCTATCACTATTACATTAAATCAGTACGTATTCGAATAATATAAACGTATTTGAAATTCTAACGGACAGTTCTAGTCAATAGTACAAATTTTGAAAAGTGATAATTTTCGCATTTTTTATGTCACAATACAATTAATTGTAAACACATTTGCTGGCCGGTTGTTGTTTAAAAAGAGATGGACATAGTGAAAACAAGGTTTTTCGGATTAAAAGTGTTTCGATGCACTAAAAAAAATCAGACCCTTACCCAAACCAATTTGGGTTTGACATTGACATTTACATCAGTAAGTGTCTACATTGACTTCTATTTCATTTACATTGAAAATTTAAGATACAACAAAATATCATCGGCTTCTCACACATCTACCTAGGATATACACTATCGCATCAACTCCTCCTCCTCCTTATACGCCTTATAATCCTCCTCCTGGTACTTCTACTTCTACTAAATTACCTAAACTATTGATACATATCGTCATTAGCTATTTTCAATGACAGATTGTTTATGATTTCAAATGGGTTTACTGATGTACGACATTGTACACGTATATAAACCAACATTTTAGCATTTCTAGTGTACAACAATAAAGAGCAGCTTGCTCGGTGTTTCTTCTTTCCCGTGAACGAAGACGATGTCATTTACTGTAACATTCCCGTCTAGGTATTTGAAACGTCTAGTACATAGCCCACAACCGTCAAAGTGACTTATCTACAGTTGTATCGCAGATCCAAAAAATAAATGTACATTATATGTTTCAGCTTAAAGAGTAAGTAAAACAAGAGCTGCCGGAGGACAACGCGCTTGACTTTTGTGTGCTTGTCAGAGTTACTGGCATTTTTTTTCTAAAACAAGAAATATGGAAATTCCACGAAAACCAAATTTTTGTAACGAAAAGTCAGCACATTAATAAATTGTTTAGTAAAAGTGACCTTGACCTTGACCCCACCCACCCCATATGCAATTTCAAGCGAGGTATCGATTAAAGGTATCTATGTATCAAGTTTCATTAAAATTTCTCAATGCATTCTCAAGTTATTGAGCGGAAACAATTTTTCTATTTTTAGTAACAGTGACCTTGAACCCACCCACCCCATACGCAATCCCAAGAGAGGTCTTGATATAAGGTATCTATGTATAAAGTTTCATTAAAATATCTCAATTCATTCTCAAGTTATTGAGCAGAAACCCTTTTTCCGTTTTAGTAACAATGACCTTGACCACGACCCTATATGCAATCCCAAGAAAGGTCTCGATATAAGGTATGTATGTATAAAGTTTCATTAAAATATCTCAATGCGTTCTCAAGTTTTTGAGCGGAAACCGTTTTTCTATTTTTAGTAACAGTGACCTTGACCCCATCCACCCCATATGCAATTCCAAGCGAGGTCTCAATATAAGGCATCTATGTATTAACTTTCATTAAAATATCTGAATGCATTCTCAAGTTATTGAGCGAAAACCGTTTTTCTATTTTTATTAATAGTGACCTAGACCCCACCCACCATATATGCAATTCCAAGCGAGTTCTCGATATAAGGTTTGTATGTATAAAGTTTCATTAAAATATCTCAATGCGTTCTCAAGTTATTGAGCGGAACAGTTATATAGTAACAGTGACCTTGACCCGACCCACACCATATGCAATCCCAAGTGAGGTCTTGATATAAGGTATCTATGCCTTTAGTTTTATTAAAATATCACAATTTATTCTCAAGTTATTGAGCGGAAACCGTTTTTCTATTTTTAGTAAGAGTGACCTCGACCCCACCCACCCAATATGCAATCCCTAGCGAGGTCTCGCTATAAGGTATCTATGTTAGTTTCATTACAATAGCTTAATCCGTTCACGAGTTAGAGAGTGGAAACGAAAGGTTTAGAAACTAGCTTACCGAAAAAACTTTAACCTGTCCATATAGCTTGGCCTATAGGTTCATTTTAATGTGGGGAATAAATGTTTTAAGTTTGAATGAAATCCCTCAAGCCATTCCTGAGAAACTAGCTTCCCGAAAAACTTTAACCTAGCTCGGACGCCGACGCCGGGGCGAGTAGAATAGCTAGCCTTTTCTTCGAAAAGTCGAGCTAAAAATTGGCCAGTAAAATATACGGCATTACGCCTGTCGTGCACTCTCTTATCTTCAGCACAGCGGTAAACAGTCGTCTTTGTTTCAGTGGATAATATACAAGGCAATATAACATTATTTGCAAAAAGAGTTAAATGTCTTATTTTGTGATTATGAAGCCAAATAAGGCTTATATATAGATATCATGAAATTACTAAGTTAACATTTCGACCCTGTTTTTAATAACTTGCTTAATAATTTCATATTATTAATACGTTTGTGTTCAATTACATTAAATTGTTAAATATTTATTAAATGTAATTGTTAAAATATGAAAACTAGTATTAACACACGTGAGCTTAACAATCCATAAATACTGGTTTGTCTGTCTCACAAACGAGTCGTGTCGTGGGAAAACCGGGCTTAATGCACGTGCGTAAAGAGTCGTCCCGGATTTGCCTGTGCAGTCCGCACACGCTAATCCAGGACGATACTTTACATTTGTTTACGGGGTTTTTTACTGTTTCAATGAAGTCTCTTCTCAACATAAATCCACTGTAGCGGAAAGTGCCGTCCCGGATTAGCCTGTGCGGACTTTTCAGGCACTTTACGCACATGTATTAGGCCCGGTTTTCCCACGACACGACTCAAATGTATCCACTCTGTTGCTCAGAAGGTATCAGTGAATGTGACAGCACGTGTTTGAAATAACACAAAACCATACGTTATATTTCCATAACAAGAATAGGTCCCTACCATACGTTTGTTATCTAAAATGTCAACAATGTGTGAGATTTACTGCACCAATGTCAGATACCATGTCTTGTTGGCAAGAATTACTGTCAATGAATATATTACCTGGAAAATGAATGCAAGTTAAAAGTAATTTATTACGACGTTAATTACTTAACTGCTCATTTATTCTGCAATAAAGCCATACAACTATACCACCAGTTTGCTAGAATTGTTATCTGAACGATATAGCCTTACGTAGACTACAAGCCTGTCGATTACAATAATTGAAATATAATTTACATTGTTAAGATTTTTATGCGGCTGTCACATATTCCCGATTTGGGCTCCCGACAACGTCCCCCATTTTATTCCCACTATTCGAATTCATCTGTGTCATCCGATTGTTACGGGACGAACCTAACTGTCTAGAGTGTTTGGCCGACCTTGCCGGGCATTTCCCGATATTCCCGATCCGCACGCCAGTGTTCCGATAGCGTCCCGACAGAGTCCCGACAATGTATTGGGATCTGATCAAGAACGAGATTAACAAGGCCGAAAACGGCTCATTAGGGACGTTTCCGAAACAATTTCGGGTGGATCGGAAAATATTGGAACACGACAGCCCCGCATCACAAGATCTCGTCACAACTGTTGACATGCTTGATTCGGGACGCTGTCGGATCAAGAACGGCAGTAAAACTATCGGGAATGTGTAACTGAAGCTTATAAATAATGTTTAAATCCTCAGTCTCACATTCCCGATCATGGCTACCGACAAGTTCCCGACAGCTCTACGATACAAATAATAAAAACGTCGGGAATATCGGGACGCCGTTAAAAAGCTGTCGGGAACTGTCTGGTCGCTTTCGGGACGTTGTCCTGAGAATCGGGAATCATCGGGACACCTTCGGCGTGATTGGTCAAACACTCCCGACAGTTAAGGTTGTCCCTTAATGCCTCAGTCACATATTTCCTATTATGGCTCCCGACAGCGTCCCGACAGCACTACGATACAAAAGTACAAAAATCGAGAATATCGGGACGCTGTTGGAACGCTGTCAGGAGCTGTCTGGACGCTTTCGGTACGTTGTCCTGAGAATCGGAATCACCGGGACACGTTCGGCGTGATCGGCCAAGCACTCCCGACAGTTAAGGTTGTCCCTTAACATTCGGGAGACTCAGCCGAATTTGTATAGTCGGGACTCAGTCGGGATAGATTCGGTTGTATCGGATCAAATTCGGTACGGTGTCGGGACGGTGTCGTGACGGTGTCGGGACAATATCTGGTGGAACGGGAATGATATTACATAAACAATTATATATACATATAGCAAGTCTGGTGAATAGCGTGTGTTTTGTGCGTGTTTGTTTGTGCTTGTCATTAATGGACAGAACTTTGTTCGGTCCACCATGAATGCTTCCCGATTATGACTCGCGACAGCCTCCCGATAGCGCTAATAATAAAAAGTCGGGAATATCGGGATGCTGTCTGGACGCTGTCGGGACAATGTCGGATCGCATTCGGGAAAATCGGGACGCTGTCTGGACTCTGTCAGGACTCTGCCGGGACGCTGTCGGGACGCTATCGGGACGCTATCGGGACGCTGTCTGGACATATTCGATCTTTTGATACAAACATTGAACTTCGAGCCCCAAATATCAGAATATTTTCCCGACTTTTGACATATTTGATTCGGGACGCTGTCGGCTCAAGAACGGCAGAAAAAATCGGGAATGTGTGACTGAGGCTTAAAGGTGAAAGGCCAAGCTACTAACAAATGTTATTTATTCTTTAGAAACAGAGTTTTAGCCATAAGAAAACAACTTCTCGTATAAGTTTTCATAAATAACGCTTTTATAAGCGAGTATAGCATAAAAGACAACATGATTTTGCGCATATTTCTATCGATACGCCATCTTGTTTCAAACCGGAAGTGACGTATATTATTCCCAACGCGTTAATTGTTTTACATATAGACTGTACAAAGTACTACAAAACTCGCGTTATTTCATTAAGTTGCAATAACCTAAGACATAATTTATATTAAGTAGGATGTGTCAGATAAATGTAGGCTATAAAAACATATTCTAATGTAAGTATTTGGAAACATTTGATACAAATAGACTACACATAGTCCTTACTTTCTTCGTCTTAGACATCTGCTATAGGGATCGTTTACTTAGTACCACTTTGTGTAATCACTGATCAGTACTAGACAAATTATAAAAATATTTTATCTTTGAGATCAATGGAAATGGATCCTTAGTAGTCTGGGATTCCTGCTGTCACCACGACCGAGATCATAAACTTTAAGGCCCCGACAAACAACGATGACAATATCCTGTGTAGTCCGACACAATAACGTGTCAAAGGTAATATGAGTTTGAAAAGTTGTGGGCATGGCAAATCCTGATCGCTGATTTGTTAATAGGTTTACGAATTATTATTATATTTGACTTAGACGTAATCTGATTTGTTGCAGTAGTTTAGCCTTATGCATTGGCAATTTCAATTCAACTATCTTTATAATCAAACAGTAAGTAATTAAAAAAAATGCAGCGTTTTGTTGTATACGTAGTCAAAAGAAAATTAAAAAAACAGCATTTTTCATGTAGTGTTTTAATGTTTTTCAAAGCCCTATTACTGAAGTATTTCAATACAAATGTTGTAGATAATTCAGATTTATGGCTATATAAGAAGCCCGTCTAATAAAATTGTACACGATTGCAAGGACGATGTTAATATAATAATATACAGCCTGTTGCTGAAAGATTGACTTTATTAAATATGAGAAAATAGTATACACAAAAAATGTTTCACCATCCCGAGTGTAGATATACTGAACATATATAAGCAATATTATGATAATCTGCAGCATACACGTATTTTTTTAAAAGTAGAGGAACGCGTAACAATAAAATAATACATACATTCTCGGCATGTATGTGCGTTAGCATATCACATGCATATGCTTTTTCTATGTGAAACATCATGAAATTGATAAGTTTTTTAATTAAAGTGCATGACAAATAGAAAAATACACATAAATACTTCACATTCATAAACTTTCACTGCACGAACATATTTCTTTTGTAGATGCTAATAATTATAGTCATTACACTTAGCAAACTGTGATAGCGTTCTCGCTCATTTGTACGAGAGGTATCCAATTATCAATACAACATCCTGTTTGTCACATGACATAATAAGGGGTCGTATACACACTGCCATTCATTCATTCATTCAAGGCATGATGACACATCGACTGTGAAAACTGACATCTTGAATATAGTTGAAAGTGAAAAATGCAACGGTTTAAATAACAATCGGTTATAAAAAATTAATATAAATGAGCAACATAAACAACTAAGAGAATTAAATGCCAAACATACGAGTGTGATCTGTCCGAAAGGTGATGGAAGTTTTCTATTTTAAATCGTACATTTTTATTATTATACTTGTATGGAAATATAAAAGAATCAAACTAATAATGGATAAGCTAGATTGACGATCAACGAAAGGGTAAGTAATAAAGATTGGCATAATCTACTTATAAATGATGCATGTGCTAATTGTCATTTACTCGTCCCGCAAGACGTTGTTTAAATACGATGCAATTCATTTTAAATAGCTGATGTTAAAAGCAAGCACAACGACTTACAATACCTTAAAACAAAATATTGTCATAAAATATTTGTTCAAATGCCAATTTTTGTTAAAGGTCACAATATACTAAAAGATTTCCTTAACAAATTCAATGTTAAAGCAATAAATTCAACAAAAAATAAACTCAACATTTTGCGCGTAGAGACCCTCATAACCATACCTTTTCTTAAAGAGCATTCCGAGCCGAATTGATTTAGACAATAAAAAAGATAGGTCATGTGATATGTAAGAAAGAACTCGACGCGAATCAAAGTTCACTGTTTTACGGCCATCTTTTTACCGGCTACTCTCCAGTTGAAGGTATACTGCCAACTGTCAAAGTCTCGTCATGTAGTCTCCAACCTTCAAGCGAAACAGTGAATTTTTAGTACACAACAATGTTTTTCCTACCACACGTACAAAGAAATATTCAAAAATAAAGTCATGGCAAGTGACTATACAGAAAATTGTGTCTTCAAATAAATGGTGTTGATTTATTTAGAGAGTATAGCATTGCACACCTGAAATATTTAGTATACTGTAACCTATAAGAGAAATTTGTTCTCATTAAAATTAGTTTTTCTTGCATATAATTATCTTCCCATGCATATTGCACCAATATATTAAGTTTGGCTTGTATATCTGTCCATTTGGCCATTTTATTTCATATTTTCAAACACAGGTGATTTTGGTCGGAAGCCGGTGATTTCAAGCGTCTTGAAGCTTAAATGTCCCTCTAACAATTAAAGCTGATATTTGCAATATTTGTGACAAAATACCCAAACAAACCAAACAAACATGTATGGGGGGCTTATGTGGGGTGAGGAGAGAATGACTTTGTTAGATATTTTTACTCTAAGCCATTTTGATAATGTATTTTTTGTGTATTTTTTAAAAAAAATCACCCCAAAAATGTAAATTTAATAGAAAAAAAATTCCAATTTCATCCAAGACAATTAACAAATTAGTCAAAATGGGAGATCAAAGATACTTTGAAGTGTAGAAATCAATCAGCTTCCAGTAATTGCTTGTTTCAAACCAATAAAGTGTAAAATCTTTAAAGCACCTTGTTTGTCGCAGCCTCTTTAATTACAGGCCACCAATTATATATTCTAGTATATAATGTCATGAGTGCCTTTAAACTGCAGCAGGTGGTCAATTTGCATTGCCTGCTCACATTTAGAGGTTTAAGGGAATACAAAATTGCATATTTTGGGCACAAAATAAGTACTTTGACTTTTTTTAAGGTGGCAATCTGGTCAAAATGGGGTTCATAACCAAGCAAAAGAAAAAGTTGCTCAATGTTGGTTTTAAACGAGGTGGGACTAGTCCGGTGAAGGGGAAAAAACATAATTATGAAAGAAGGTCAAATTCCAACACAACCTATGTAAGGTTAGAAAGGTCATCCTTTGAAGCACGGGTAGCTTACAATGACAAGGTTCTTACTTTTCGGGATGTAGACGGCTCTCAAACCCCAGCTAAGCCCTTGCGTCCGAGAGCGAACAAGATTCGCTATGTAGACCTGTTACGGGTTCCTGCTCCATCAAAAGTCCATCCCGACTTACTTACGAACAAGGTCTATGTCCCCGCCCTACTCCAGTCTATGATGTCCTCTGAAAATAGAAAGCATAGGTTAAGAAGTGATAAATGTAGGGGCGACTTGGTAATTGACGGCAGTGCTTCCATAAAGTGGGGCTTAGGCTGGGAGGAAAGGTTAAAATGTACAAGATGCAGATATGTAGGCAAGCATTATAAGCTTTACAATGAGGTTCCATCAAGTACCAGGGGCAGAAAGGCAGCTCAGATCAATGTAGGCTTCCAAATAGGTGTTGCAAGTACTTCTATTGGGAACACAGGTTCCCGCAGAATTCTCAACACAACCAATATCATTGCTCCCTCTCCACTTGCTATGCAAAAACAAGCAAATAAGGTCAATACTGCCCTTAAATCCCTAAATGAGAGAAGCATGTACCAGATTAGAGAAAACTTAGTTGCTGAAAATGCCAAAATTGGTCAAAAAGATCCCTCTAAGGTAAATGTTGAACGGGACACTTGCTACAACAATCCAATTTTTAACTCTGACGCGACACCCTTTCAAGCCGGAATTATTGCCATAAGCACTATGTGTGAAAACAATACCAGAAACAAGCAAATTGTAGGGGTACAAGTAGCAAATAAACTATGCAGGACTGCATCAATGCTTAGGAATAAGGGTAAACCTGTTCAGTGCCCCAATCATAGGGGGCATTGTTCTGCAAATGTTTCAGAGAGGGAACCAATAGGTGATGAAGGCAAATGGAATAGGTTGTTAGGTGACCAGATCTCTAAGGACATCAAAATAGCAAATTTCACTTGTGATGGGGACAGTAGGGCATTCCAAGGTGTTCGTAACTCTCACGGTCACAATGTGGGTCATCTTAAGGATCTGAGGCACCTAGGCAACTCGCTGAAGCGCGAGCTCAACAAAGCGCCTTTCTCAAAGGGCATGCTCAAGGGTCATTCCAAGTCTAATATCAGGAGTCGGTTCGCTCTCTCGGTCAAAGCTAGGTGTATGGCTGAGCTTAAAGCTGCCCACAATAAACACCAGGGTGACATCAAGGTTCTAAAGAAGGTCATGGTTGATGTAATCGCAACCATTGTTCTATGCTTCAGTGGTTACTGCGGTACTCATTGTGCAAAGTACAGTTATGTCTGTGCTGGTACAAATAGGCAAGCTAAGAATTTCATGCCAGACAATGTCAAGGTTAAAATGGTTGACAGTGACCAACAAGTCCTTAAAAAATGCATTGAAATGGTTTTAGGTCCAGCTGCTCTTGACGCTACCAAACTTTTAACCACAACCCAAAAAAGTGAAGCAGTAAACAGGTCGTACCAAGCTGTCAATCCTAAAACTGTGACTTTCTCACGCAACTGTGTAGGTCGAATTCACGGGCAGGTTCACAAATTAAACAATGGCTATGCTGACTCTGTAATTGCAAAAACCACTGAACTAAATGCTAACCTTACCCAGGGGTCAAAGATTATTAAGCAGATAGCATATGAGGACCGCAACGACCTTAACCGAAAGCAAACATCCGCTACCAACAAAGCACGAGCTTTACGTGCCAGGACGCGGAATTATCGATACAAACTGCATGAGGAATTACACTACGGCAAGGGCATGAGTGACCCCAAACCTGATTATGACAGTCTTCCACACCTTAAGCATCATAAATATGCTTAGTTGATTGTGTACCTGATAATAAATTGTTATTATTACCTGTTTTGGCATAAGAGACCTCTAACAAGTGGCCCTCGCGTCAGCATCAGGCGTTCCTCTACCCGTAAAAGGCAAAAATACCCAATAGAAATAGATATAAAATGAAAAAAAACATGCATTTATGTATTTTAAGTGTATTTCTATGAATAAAAGGAAGTGATAAAGCTTGTTGTATTCATGTTTTTACCAAATATGCAGGCTGGCTCAGTTCCATGCCCGCTGCACTGTCCGAACTGTAAACATGTCCGCCGTTCCATGTTGGTGGAATGGGGCTCTATGTTTAAATGTTCAGGCTTAACACACAAGCTATTGTTGCATAAGTGGCTCACAGAGTCCCTGGCGTTCAATTCTGACTTCATGTAGCACATTAACGCTACACGGTGAACCAAGTATGTCTCTGATTTTATGTCCGAAGGCAATTTAGCCCTCATTCGGACATAATAGGGTAAGGAACTATTTGAAATACAACCATTCCAGATCAAACAATCTGAATTGATGCATTTAATGCACTTATTTTCTACTCTTTTGCTCAGAAATGACCAAAAATCTGCTTTCTCATCCATATTTTGCACTTGCAGACGATATTTTATTTTAACCCAAAGTCAGTTTAGGTCACAATATACTAAAAGATTTCCTTAACAAATTCAATGTAAAAGCAATAAATTCAACAAAAAATAAACTCAACATTTTGCGCGTAGAGACCCTCATAACCATACCTTTTCTTAAAGAGCATTCCGAGCCGAATTGATTTAGACAATAAAAAAGATAGGTCATGTGATATGTAAGAAAGAACTCGACGCGAATCAAAGTTCACTGTTTTACGGCCATCTTTTTACCGGCTACTCTCCAGTTGAAGGTATACTGCCAACTGTCAAAGTCTCGTCATGTAGTCTCCAACCTTCAAGCGAAACAGTGAATTTTTAGTACACAACAATGTTTTTCCTACCACACGTACAAAGAAATATTCAAAAATAAAGTCATGGCAAGTGACTATACAGAAAATTGTGTCTTCAAATAAATGGTGTTGATTTATTTAGAGAGTATAGCATTGCACACCTGAAATATTTAGTATACTGTAACCTAAAGAAATTTAGTAAGTAATAATGGCGACCTATCTTATTAATGGAGCGTTGGGATTTAACTACGTCATCAAGAAAATGGCGGCGGAAATTACCGAGCGGCGTACGGAAATTGCCGATGAACAAAATCATCGTTTTTAAGCATCAAACTAATAATTTTCAAATTTTACATAAGCAACATTGTAATCTACTTATTTTGATCTACAAAATATCAAAAGTATGTCAAAACATGGCCGTTCACCTCGGGAGACTCAGCCGAATTTGTATAGTCGGGACTCTGTCGGTATAGATTCGGCTGTATCGGATCAAATTCGGGACGGTGTCTGGACGTTGTCGGGACGGTGTTTGGACGATATCCGGTGGAACGGGAATGAAATATTGCATAAATATTATATATACATATATCAAGACTGGTGAATAGCGTGTGTGTTGTGCGTGATTGTGTTTGTGTTTGTCATTCATGGACAGGACTTTGACCGGTCCGCCATAAATGCATCCCGATTATGGCTCCTGACAGTGTCCCGAAAGCGCTACGATACAAATAATAAAAAAGTCGCGAATGTCGGGATGCTGTCTGAACGTTGTCGGGACACTGTCGGATCGCATTCGGGAGATAGGGACGCTGTCGGGACTCTGTCAAGACGCTATCGGGACACTGTCGAGACATATTCGATGTTTTGACAAAAAAAATGAATTTCGAGCCCTAAATCTCAAAATATTGTCCCGACTTTTGACATATTTGATTCGGGACGCTGTCAACTCAAAAACGGCAGGAAAAATCGGAAATGTGTGACTGACGCTTAAGGCCATAGCGTTCAATATAGCCTATCCGATCCGATTTCACTGGAACGCTATGAACCGGTGTGTGTATGTCTGTGCAGTTATCTCAATGGTTGCCTGGCCGTGTCCTGTTCGAATCCAAGTCCCGACGTAACTGAGTCCATTAGTAGGAAATCACACCAGATATTTAGGTTAATTTCGTTCTCACAATTTGGCCCTATCCCCAGCACAATTAGACAATGAAATCAAAATAAATGTATATAAATAATAATTAATATATATTAAATAGCTGTAATCAGATTTAACTGATCCCATTAATGAATTGAACTTATACACAGATGGTCTATCGTAAAAATCGTCGCCTTACTGTTGAGTAACATGGACAAATGCATATAAAATGGTACACATCTTCTAAATCACGCCTTCCACAGTAGAGACAGTGCCTTTCATTTCTTGGTATATTATTTGAGCCATAGCGGCCTGTATAAATTCTTAACGAATGAGCACAAATTCTAAAACGTGTAAAAAATTTCCTGAGACTAGCAGGCAATATATCAAGATAACATTCGTACATAAAATTATTTTTGTAATAAACGTAATCCAACAGAATTGAACTACGTTGTAATGAACCATGCCATTCTTGGATAAAGTTATCAATTACACGTTGTTTGAAAATTAATGGAAAAGAACCATGGATACTTTCGGGATACAAAAATACATCCGAAAAACCAAAATCATCTAAAAGTTTCTTCACAGAGGGCACCCAGTTCGAGTGGCCTAATTTACAATCGTCTAACCCTCGACGATACAATGATGAAATAATAACATTATCACTTTGCAATACCTTACACCAGTAAGAAATGATGCGTGTATATCTTGATATATATAAGGGATAACGTCCAAGTTCGCCGTATACACCAATGGATGATGTAGACTTTCTTACATTCAAAATAGATTTGCAAAATTTTAAATGTACCCGTTCAACATCTTTAGACTTCGTAAAACCCCAAACTTCTGATGCATAATTAAGTGTTGATCCTACCAAAGCATCAAATAATTCACAGTAACTTTTTGGAGTAAGTGGGACCTTCTTAAAATTGAATAATAAAGTATTTAGAACTTTCAGAGATTTACCAATGATGAACTCATTATTTGCAGAGAAATTGCCATTATATTTAAAAACACAACCAAGATAATTAAAATTATCTACTATTTGTATTGGTTCATTTTTTATAGAACCACTGTTCATCATCTTTTAAAGCACCACGTTTTCTGAACACCATAATTTTAGTTTTGGAACTATTAACTTCTAAACTCCAGGTATTACAATAATCCGCTAATTTATCCATGTGAGTCTGTAATTCTTCGGGGGACTTACCCAAAATTACCATATCGTCTGCGAACACAATAATACTAGTAAAACAATATCATACAATTCAATTCCAGCACTTACATTACTTTGTAAAAACATTTCTAAATCTTCTAAAAAAAGGGAGACTAGCAAGGGGGAGATAACTTCGCCTTGCCTTAAACCCACAGAATATTCGAAAAATTCAGAAAAACTAGTACAATGTTTAACGCAGGATTTCACATGCATATACATATTCTTTAGAATTCGTAATACTCTACCACGTAAATCAGCATTAAACAGTTTACACCAAAGTGCATTTCTATAAATACTGTCAAAGCATTTCTTGAGATCTATAAATGCCACATACAACCTTTTATTGGTATTCAAATAATGTTGAACAACAGATAATAATGAAAATATAGCATCCGTAGTGGACACGCCTTTGCGGAAGCCGAATTGTGCATCACTAAAAAGGTTGTATTTTACACAGAAAGACACAATTCTGTCGTTTAAAACAGTGGTAAATAATTTAGAAAAACAACTTAATAGTGTTATACCTCTGTAATTAGCGACAGAGCTGCCATCACCTTTTTTAAACAATGGTATTATAATCCCCTCCGCCCATGTGTCTGGAAAAACACCCGAAGCTAAAATAGCGTTGTAAATGTTACAAATATACGGAGACAGAGTATCACTACCTTCAATAAAATATTCGTTTAATAAACAGTCAATACCATGTGCTTTATTACGTTTCAATTTTTTAATAGCGTTGTTAACTTCATCAATAGAAATAGGAAAATCTAATTCGTCATTGTAATCGTCATCTCCATCAAAATTGTGGTTATTACAAAAATCTTCCACATTATTGTTAGATGATTGAAAAATATCTTGCTCCAAGTTTGAAAAGAAGTGGTAAAACTCGTCAAGAGAAATTGAGTTCTCATTTTCAGTGTTTTTCTTTTTACTAAAGTACTTCCAGAAATCCCTGGGTTTACTCCTTTTCAAACCTTCGATATCTCGCAATTTTTTAGACTCAAAATTTTTCTTTTTCTTTGATAATAATTTTTTTATAGCGACTTTTATAATCACAATAATTTTCGCGAGAAGTAGACGTCATGCGCTGATTAAATATACGCAAGGATTCTTCGTAAATTCTTCTGGCTTGCATACATTCGCTATCAAACCATTCAGCATGTTTAAGAACTGAAGAAGGAGCAAAAAAACTTTTATTATTATGGTTAATGGACTTTTGAAATAATGGATCAGCAACGCTTTTCACAAGCGCTGAAAATTTATTTACAACATCATTGATGCATGTTGGATCAATATTAGCTGTCAACTGATCAAATTGATCGCAACATGTCAACAATCCATTTTTAAAAGCATCTTTCAAATTTGCATTCCATCTGTACTTATTTTCAACATAATCCTGTTTAGGCAATAAATTATTATTACAAATCACAGAAAAATACAATGGTGCGTGATCACTCCATTGATTAAAATTCAGTACGGAGAAGTCCGTTATTTGTGAAAAGTGAGATTCACGTGTTAATACATAGTAAATAGTGGAAGTACCGTTTCGAGCTACAAATGTGAAAGCACCTTTGTTAAAATCATCAAATAATCGGCCGTTCACAATTCGCATTCCCGAGGATTTACATAGGTCAATCAATTTACACCCAAACGAATTGCATTTTTTGTCCATTGAGGCCCTGCTTAAACAATTATCAGGAATATAATTTTCACAATCAATAAAATCGACACACTGGTCAAATAAGATAAAATCATGTTTTTGTCCAATTCTGGCATTAAAATCACCAGTGATAAAAACCGAACCCAGGATACTAAAATCATTGATATCGTTTTCTAACGCATCAAAAAAAATCAAAATCCACAATATTATATGCTGGTGACTCCTCGGGCCAAATGTATACACCACACAAATAAATATTATTTTCTAGATTGAAGAAATATTTACATAGTTTTAACCAAATGATGGAATCGTGTTGATGACTTATTATTTCTACACCCACTTTAATACGTTCATGTATAAATAAAGCGACTCCTCCACTATTACGCCGTGCATTTCTGTGTTGGAATTTTCGGAAATAATTATAGCTACTGAAAGAAGATAGATTGATATCACTAGCTTCTGAAGCCCATGTCTCATACATAATTATGATGTCATATTTTGATATAAGTTCCACGAAGTCAGGATCATCCCTTTTCTGTTCTGTTAGTCCATTAACATTCCAGCTGAGGACCTTCACATCACCCCCTGGAACACCTATTCCTTCATTGGACGGCCATCAATGTAGAGGGTATCGTACGAAATCCACGCATTCTTCCCCTGCTGTTTTGCCTCTTTCATCCGGGGAACGAGCTTCCTCCGTTTGCCTGCTACTTCCTTGGGGAATTGCTCGTTTACATAGAAACGGGTTCCTTTTAAAGTTCTGGCCTGCTTACGGACATATTCCCTATCTTTAAACTCATGGAACTTCGCCACTATACTTCTAGGGTTTCCCCGACGCCTGGCACCCATTCTGTGCACTCTCTCAAGCACTAGTTTATCAACATAATCCTGTGCAATACTCATCTTCTCAACAAAAAATGTTCTCAGTTGAGTTTCAGTTTCAGCATTGGTTTCTCGATCAGACTCTTCAATATTAGCAAAAACTAGATTGTTTCTCATTGACTGTGCTTGCAAATATACAACTTCCTCTTTTAATGATTTCTTTTCGGCTTCTAGTGAGGTTACTTTATTATAGAGTTTATCTTATGAAAATTCAAAACTATCTACCTTTTCCTCACCTGATTTGAACCTTTCATCTGTCAGGGTACTGCGATCATCGACAATAGTCCACAGTCGCTTCAGATCCTTTTCAAATGTACTTAATTTCAGTTTCAGCTCGTCTAGAGTCTCTAATTTCTGTTCTATTTTGTCAAGCCTACATTCGATCTTTTGCAGGCATAACAACAAGTCTTTATTTGTAAGTTCATTCATGGTCGAGCGACTACCGGTAGCTTGAGCTGAGCCTTTCTCCATGATTCCCGAATCAGCATCGGCAACAGTTTCAGGTGCAAAAACACAGTCGCTCACATTATTATCTGGAAATAACACAGAGTTTGATGATGATGCTGCTGCTGCTGCTGATGATGATCATTATTATTATTACTATTATTATTATAATGATGATTATGATGATGATGATGATGATGATGATGAAGGGAAGGAGGAGAAGAACAATCCTGATGTTTTACAGGTAATTTGTAGATGTAGTACATCTTATTCATGTATAATTTGCATATTGCCTGGTCTATGATTCGAGGTCATTAATCTGTAAACCTAACCACTTTGTTATACTGTTATAAGTAATATTTGTAGAGAAATATTTTCAGGTATAAAATTATATCTAAGCATTGATATCAAAGTAGTGTTGTTTGGTTTACAATGACATACAAGAAACAACGGATTTGCAGTAGAAGTAGCAGTATGAGTTGTTATTGTTGTTGTTCTTTTGTGTCGTTACTGCTATTACTCATTAACAATCTTACATATGTAAGTTTTAGCAGTCTAGCTTTTTTGAAAGGCTCATAAACAAAAGCAGATCTATGAAATATCATGTCAAATATTAAAATATAATGTTTTAGCACAAAATACAAATACAAGTTTGCAAGGAGACTAACCAAAAACTTGTCATATGTCATGTAACTAAAAACCTGAAAACCATGGCATTGTCTTCATAATTATATATAAGCGCATGCAAAGCATCATATAAAAAAAATTAAGACATAAAACGTGTGCAAGATTTCACATTTGTTTTCTTGCTGTCTTGAGATGAAGACAAAAGGCCGTCTAAACTGAAATACGACATACTATAATTCATATCCGTAGTTTACACGCTATATATGTTTGGAAGAGACTTCTTTCAAACAGAAAATAACATAAAAGCGGAAAGTGCCGTCCCAGATTAACCTGTGCGGACTGCTCAGGCTAGTCCGGGACGACACTTTACGCTAATGCATTAAGCTCGGTTTTCCCACAACACGCCTCAAATTCAGTTTGGCTTAAAGCCATTATTTAAAATTTAATGCTGGCAATATTCGCGGTTGTAGAGACATACATTGGAATCTAGCACTCGGATTGATCGTCTAACTAAAGTCCCGTGATCTGATATAGAAGTAAAATATTGCTTACGATGAAAATATTCACAAATGTATTTTATTCGCATATTTTTAAGTTGTATTTAATTTCGAGATAGTCTGCCATGCATCCACCAACATACCAACACTTCACTAAAATGTCTACGTGAAAGTAATATTTAATGACATATTCGCTATGTATTTGCCATGTTCGATATATATCGATATTTATAGATAAACGTTAACTGTTACTTTCCTTTCCAAATTATTAAGAAAATCAATTAAACATGGTTTAATAAATTTGAGTGTGCTAAAGACCAAATCATTTAGCTTAAAACTATGACTTTAAAAAGATAACACAGACGTAAAAGAAATAACTCTTTTTTTATTAACTTTTTTATTCTTCTAAAGTAAGAAAAAGTTTATGATCGAAAGGCAAAACAACTTTAAGGGTCAGCGGGAAAATAAGGGGGAGGGGGTGGGGATAAGCGGAAACTAACAACATTTTCTACGCCTTACAGACGTACAGGAATGTGGAAGGAGACAAGTCTATATTGTGTTACCTTTGTCGCAATTTAACATAGCTAATGGCTTTTTTATTTTTGTAATAATAAAATTACGTTTTGTGAACCCAAATAATTCATTTGTTAAAGATCCGGACAAACTGTCACGATTTTGGCTACGATTGCCCATGATTCACGAAATCTTGGTGAAGCGTGGTCAAGCCTGAACACATACGTACTGGCATCTGTACGAATCTTGTAGGATCTTGAGGAATCATTATCGCTCAGGAAGAGCTAAATCATTATCGCTCGGGAAGAGCTACGACAGTTTTGGACTTGTTCAAAACTTCCGTGGCTTGTCGTAGCGCCGCCTCGATTTTTCCAAAACGTAGGACGATCCTAGTGCCATCGTATCTCAATCTGGCTTATTCTTACAGCCATCGTAGAGGCATTCGTGGCCTTTCGAGTTTAATCGTGATTAATCGTGACTGATTTTATGACATATATATTATAAGACTGTAGTACGTTATGGTACGTATTGCTACGTATAATTATGGTACGGATTTCTACGCTTGCCCTACGGTTCAATTACGATTCCAGTAGGATCTTCAGCGACAACTATCATGACTACTCACGAATATACACGATGGACCACGACAACGCGACGATTGGATCGCGTTGCCTGTACGGTTTATCGCGATGGTACTACGCACTCGCGACGTTTGCCTACGTTGGTGTCACGATTATGCACGAGGCATCGTGCTGTCCTAATCGCCTTGAAGCGTAGCGAAGCATGAACATTATTGACTGTTTGTAGATTCATCGCGATAAATCTCCTTTAATCTTACTACAATCTTATGAGAAACGTAAACAATCGTCTGTTACCGTAGCGTATACATGACGCTAGCGTATTACAACCGCGAAAGATCGTATCATATCTTACTACAACCGTGGTGAATCGGCTGTGAAAACCTACCAGTGTCGTTGATATTCGTAGTCTCGTCCTACAACAATCGTAGGTATAGCTAGGAAGATACAATCGGGACACTGTGCATCCCGATTCATTATGATTAACACGTCCGCGATCAATCGTGGGCTATCGTAGCCAACATCGTGACAGTGTGACCGGGGCTTTAATCAAGTTATAGTGTTACGTTAATCAAAAATAAACGTCAACAAACATTATTTTACTTCCTGTGTATTGCGAGTTCACCATATGCAAAGGGACTAAACTTTTGATAAAAATGTCCGCTCATATTATAATTGATACCCTCTGCTATGTAAAGAAACTGACAAACCATGATGTCTGTGGGTTTATAGAGCAACAGGTAACGGGAAATGCGTAATTAATATTTACTGGCAAAATACATTTTCTGTTTGCAAATAAAACTACAAATCCGATGTAAATAATTCAAGGTTCACAGGCTTGTCAGGTGACTTTTTGTTTGTGAAAAATACCATTTAAATATAGCTGGGCCCGTATTAGCCAACCCATTCTTACACTTAAGAATAAAGAACAGGGCTGATATTCACAAAGCATCTTAAGTAGTTTCTTAAATAGTTTCACTTAAGTGCAAAATTTGAATGTATAATATTTCTTAATTAATAAACAGATGCATTTGTTGTTGATATTCCTCAATTAACACTTTAAATAATGATGCTTGTTTAAAGTGATACTTAGTGCAAAACTGTTTCTTTATGGAATTTTACAGTTGAGGAAATTTAAACATTTAAGGATAAGGATTACATTTAACTTAAGATGCTTTGTGAATACCACCCCAGACTGAGACTCAGGAATAAAAACTAATGCATTCAAAGATATACTAGATACCATTGTCGCTTATGACATTAGCAATTTGTTTTAAATACAGAATGATGTAATAAGAGTTGGAAATAAGAATCAAATTAACAGCGTTCTAAGAACAAAACACTTTCAAAAAATAGTCTTAATTATTGAGTCTTAAGTCTAAAAAGCCCAGGGTCCATATTCCAGAAACATCTTAAGTTTATCTTAAAATATTGTCACTTAGGTTGAAAATTAATAAATGTTATATATTAATAACTACATATAAATATTTAAATCTTTTTATGTTTATATGAACGAACAATAATACATTAAGCACAATGCAGTGTACAAAGGAAATAAAACATTAAATAAAATGTTGATTGTAAGGTTAAGAATAAAATATTACATAAGATGTTTCTGGAATACCACCCCTGGGGCGATATCCACAAAGCTCCTTAGTGAAAACTTAAGTGAATTTCTTAAAATCATAAAATTCCTTCATTCTGTGGCCGGTTCATTTAAATTTAATTTTGTCTTAAATGGTTTTACTCAGGAAAAGAATAAACAAACGCTTCTTTTTTAACATAATTAAAGTATGAAGCATTGAATTTGCACCGGAAATTGAATTTGAACATATCCCTTAATTATGACCTTAGTTAATATTTTTCTTAGGACCTTTGTGGAAACGGCCCCTTGACAAAATAACCTAAACGTGAATAAGCGATTACAAAAAACCAATTATGTAAGTATGGGACTTGTAGCAATTTGAAATACATCAACAAACCGTACAGATCTGCTATCCCCAAACATTGTTAACCAGATCCTGACATTCATTCAAAATATGTTATTCACAGAATGCAGCTAGTTGCAAAGTGTTGATGTCACATAGCAGATATTGTAATAACAAGCCTCTTTTTTGTTCGTTGTTAATTTTTTCGCCGTTTTTAACAGTATTTCAGTCGGTTCATGTTTTATGTCTTTATTCATAAACTAAATTAAGTGATCGTATAGTAAAATCTACCACCAGCCGACCCATTCACGACGACTAACAAAACTCGACTCCCAAACTTAAACACCTAACACACGTTATATAGAAATCTTGTTCAAATGATTAACATAATCTCTCAGCCTACAAAAATTAAATTTGATAAAGCAAAACTTTCGATATGATGTTCCCATGTATAATCAAGCATAATTGGTGCTTATCAAAACCTTATTTAATCCTGTATTGTGTAGCTTACAACAAGTGAAATTGAACGATTCCTTAAACAATTAAGCTACATACGAGGCGTGTCGTGGGAAAACCGGGCTTAATGCATTTGCGCAAACTGTCATCCCGGATTAGCCTGTGCAGTGCGTTCTTTCCGCTTTTATGGTATTTTCTTTTTCAAGGAAGTCTCTTCTTAAAATATATCAAATGTAGGCGGAAAGCGTTCCGGACTGCACAGGCTAAACCGGGACGACATTTTACGCAGATGCACTAAGCCCGGGTTTTCAACGACACGCCTCGTACATGTTCAAACGGCTTACGCTGTTATATGGATAGGATTCGAACAGTAGCACATGGTGGGAATGGGTCCTTTTAAATAGCAATTAATAATATGGTGCCGTGGGTATTGTTCTGTATATAAAAGTAACTAACTTAGTAAGTAAATAGTTTTTTACAATGACATGTTCATAACATTGAGTAAACAGTATACTTGTAATCATGCCATTACAGTACACCGGCCCATTTGGACTATAAGTCACGTTAACATCAACATTTGTATGTGATACAAACATAATAGTCTATGTCACAGTACAGATGTGAATTGATGTTTTCAGTCATCAGTATATTCAGTGATTCAATAATGACAAACTATGAATAGTATAATATATTATGTTTGCTCGTTTTAGGGTTTGCAAGGAGAACATAGGAAAATAAGATACTTGCCAAAATGTATAAGCATTTAAAATGCACTGGTATTTTTCTTAGATATGCGAGTTTTTCTATACCAGGCCAATATACAAAAATGTAGTGCTCCAAATATTTTCAACATACGTTGCGGAATAACTAAACAGAATCCAGTAAAGCTAATTACCATATACATTTAGACTTACCATGGAGCATGCATCCATTAAGGAGAAACATTGCCGTAAAACACAGAGACATTGGCTATATTTTTAATCATAAACTAATTTGTCTAAATTTCAGTAGTGAAATTACTTGAATTTACTTGAATAGTTTGAATAGTAGTATATGATATATTGAACAGCAGAAAATACATCATCGGGATTTATTGAAATCCGTGTTTACTTGGTACACGTGAATTCAAATCTTTGTTACACAATAAACCATATACTAAACATCTATCAATTAATTAAGTACTGTGCGACCGCCAGTCGACCACCTATATCAATAAAACAAGAGCTGTCAGAGGACAGCGCGCTCGATTTTTCGAAGTATTTCAGTTGGTACATATTTTGGATAGTGGAAGGGGCATACATTTGTTAAAATACGAAACTTTTAAGTGAAGCCATGTATAGTTTATACATTTTTGGAACAAAAACTTTAACAACAAAGTCAATGTAAAAAGTGGGCTAACTCTGTCAAAATACAAAACAGAATTATGGGTAATGTTGCCCCTGATACTAGAGTTGATAAAGGTTAGTTCCAAGTTTCAAGTGAATAACTTATCTAGTTTTGAAATTACAAAACGTTTGAATATAAACTTTAACCAGAAAATCTATGTGAAAAAGGGCCATAGCTCTGCAAAATACAAAACAGAGTTATGGGTAATGTTGACCCTGATACTAGAGTTAATGACAAAGTTTAGTTCCAAGTTTCAAGTGAATAACTTATGTAGTTTTGAAGCAACCAACCTTTTGAATATAAACTTTAAATACAAAATCTATGTAAAAAGGGGGGATAACTATGTCAAAATACAAAATAGCGTTATGCGTAATGTTGCCACTGATACTAGAGTTGATGACAACGGTTAGTTCTAAGTTTCAAGTCAATAACTTATGTAGTTTTGAAGTAACACAACTTTGGAATATAAACTTTAACAAGAAAATCTATGTGAAAAAGGGGCATAACTCTGTCAAAATACAAAACAGTGTTATAGGGAATGTTGCCCTTGATACTGGAGTTGATGACAAAGGTTAGTTCCAAGTTTCAATTGAATAGCTTTTGTAGTATTGAAGTTACACAACTTTTGAATATAAACTTTAACCAGAAAATCTATGTGAAAAAGGGGCATAACTCTGTCAAAATACAAAACAGTGTTATAGGGAATGTTGCCCTTTGATACTGGAGTTGATGACAAAGGTTAGTTCCAAGTTTCAACTGAATAACTTATGTAGTCTTGAAGTTACAAAACTTTTGAATATAAACTTTAAACAGAAAATCTAAGTGAAAAGGGGGCATAACTCTGTCAAAATACAAAATAGAGTTATGTGTAATGTTGCCCATAATACTAGAGTTTATGACAAAGGTTAGTTCCAAGTTTCAAGTGAATAACTTATGTAGTTTTGAAGTTACAAAACTTGTGAATATAAACTTTTACCAGAAAATCTATGTGAAAAAGGGGCATAACTCTGTCAAAATACAAAATAGAGTTATGGAGAATGTTCACCCTGATACTGGTGTTGATGACAATGGTATATTCTAAGTTTCAAGTGAATAGCTTTTGTAGTATTAAAGTTACAAAACTTTTTAATATAAACTTTAACCAGAAAATCTATGTGAAAAAGGGGCATAACTTTGTCAAAATACAAAAGAATGTTATAGGGAATGTTGCCCTTGATACTGGAGTTGATGACAAGGTTAGTTCCAAGTTTCATTTCAAGTGAATAACTTATGTAGTCTTGAAGTTACAAAACTTTCGAATATAAACTTTAACCAGAAAATCTAAGTGAAAAAGGGCATAGCTCTGTCAAAATACAAAACAGAGTTATGGGGAATGTTGCCCCTGACACTGGAGTTTATGACAAAGGTATATTCCAAGTTTCAAGTGAATAACCTATGTGTTTTTGAAGTTACAAGACTTTTGAATAAAAACTTTAACCAAATTCAGAGGTGGACGCCGACACCGACGCCGGGGGTAGTAGGATTGCTCACATATTCTTCGAATAGTCGAGCTAATAAGTTTCTATTACATTGTACTGGATAAATAATGACGCTCGTTACAACCGGTAACTTATAGGATACGAGATAAATATTTGAGCGAAATTTCTTCACACGTTTAGACCATTTTTATCGATCACAGTTTACTGCAGAATTGTCATTCAATACTTTTAATAGACCGATCCGGGTTTCTCCACGAATAGTTTTAACTCCTCTCCAGCTATTGTTAAGGGATTATTTTTTATTAATCGAAAATCACAAACATTACCACGTGCTATTTTGAAAATCACAAATATAATGCGGTGCTTTTTTGTATGAAATAGTTTAACCGCTAAACATGTGATATCCAAGTGCGATTATTGGTTTACACTGTAGATTAATTTGAATATGATTGACATTTGTGGAAGCGTCTATTATAAACTTAACGGATAAGTGAAAGGATTGAATAAGCAGATCAGTTCTTTTGATTGCACAATTTCAAAAGAACTGGAACACTCCGGCGCGCTGAGCTGTGCATGTGAATGGATTATAAAGACACGTCATAAAACAATTTATTGAATAGAAAACATAAAAACACATAATTATATGGACATTAGGTGCCACTATGAAAGTGTTTTAAACGTGGACTACTGTGCTAGTATTGAAAATCTAAAACTAATCTTTTAACACATGTTTATCATTTAT
>CM051034.1:22671479-22753329 GCA_027627225.1 Congeria kusceri
CAACACCCTGTTATATTTCTGATTCTAGGTATCTCTTTCTGTGTACATGTATTCCGTGTGTTGTGTTCTAATAAACTATTCATTTTAAAATAGACTTGGTAATAATTTTGCAGTAAAACTGTTCTTTATTTTCCAGCTATAATCGAGTTCGACGAGGCGAACGAAGCCTTAAAGACAGCCGGCTTCCTCTATTTCCAATGGACAGACGAGTATCTACAGTGGAACAGCACAGATTTTAACGGAGTTGAATATATTTTTCTCGTACGTAGTTTGAACTTACAATTATTGCTTTTACTTAATTAAGCCGTTTGATGGCTTATTATATTCTACACAACACGTATATGTATACATGTAATAAACAGGTGATACCACTTTTATGTTAAGATTTATTTGACTTTTTGGTAACTGTTTATATATTCATGTAAAATTAATACTACAAACAGTCGGGTGTTACTTACTAAAGCGACTTCATGTAAATGTTACTTGTTACTCTCGATTTTACACCTTCCCACCTAAGACACAGATTCATCAATTATAACGTTTTATCAAAAGCCACCAAATCAGGAACCACCTGGCCACAATCACCCCGGGTCTGTTCCGTGTTTTGTTTTCGTCGATCAAAAAACATCCACTGTCCATCTATCCACTTTCCGTCGCCGCGTTCACCAACCCATTATTCACCAATCTATCCATCCATCCATCCATCCATCCATCTATCCATCCATCTATCTATCCAATCCATCCATCCACTATCCATCCACCGTCCATCTATCCACTATCCGTTTCCGCATTCATATACCCACTGTTCTAATCTGTCCAAAACCCATCTGTCATTCCAACCAACCAGCCATCCATCTATTCATCTAGCCAAACAGCAGAAAACTACGAACTCGCTTAACAATAGCCCCCAAGTGTTTATTGTAATGCATTTCTTTATAGCCGCAAGATGACATCTGGAAGCCCGACATCTCACTCAAGAATTCCTTTGTTTCCTTCAAGGGTTTGGGGTCATCTTACCTGAATGTCTTGGTAGATAACACAGGATATGTACAATGGTATCCTTATCAGGTATTTTAGTATAGGTAATTTCTTAAAGGGACTTATTCACAGATTTCTTATTTTTAGAAATGTCTATAGTTGTCTTAACTCTAGTTACTAAAGAGTCTGGACTTGCAACACGTATATCCTCTGTCAAAAGAAAACATTAACATTTGCCATGTCGATGCTAAAACCCACGATTTCCGTATCAAAAGACAGACGCGCCAACCATTGGACTAAAGAGGCTCGTAAACATGGTATGTTATTTTAACGCTGTCTATTATGTTATAAACCGGTTAATCGATGCGCTGAAGGAACAGCAATTGTTCGCTGTTGCGTAACATTGGGCATAACGCACTATATTCAGATGTTAATAGAAACACAAGTTTAAATTAAACAGAACATATTCGAAAGGTTTATTGGGATTGTGTCTAAACGAAAATCTGAGTACAGTTTGAATATTAGAAATCAATAATAAAATCCAATGACTGTTATGACATTCGTTTGTACTAGTAATGTTATTGAAAATGATAGTGCACTGTTCAGTATCATAGTGTCCGATGGGTCTTACCGACTCGTCCAAATGACTTAGTACAAAAGGCACTTAAGACCCGTTATGGTGTGTTTTGTATAATGTTTTGCAAATATATTGAAAATACAATAATATTAAAACTGTATATTAGAACCACTAAGTAAACTCAAATTGTACGAAGTCACCTAAATGGCCATATAATAACTTAAAATGAAAACCCCGACGCGTTATCATGGACAATCTGGGCGATTAGATAGGTATGCCATATCACATGTCACCTTAAATGCACTTATTATAAACTTATAATTGTTTTATTGGTAAAATATTATAGTTGCGCTAATAGCTCGCTCAGTGCTCTTTTGTGGAGAAAATAAAAATCACTGAATTTAAATTCTGGCTATGAAGCTAGAACTAGCAAACACGACGTGTTATACAGTCGTGATAATTTGTTCTTTCCAAAAAGTCAAACATTTAACGAAAATATTCGTAAAAAATCATTTAGTTGAATCCTACATTCCGTGTGTTACTATATAGTAATTGTGTCAACATTTAAAATATAACTTGAACAAGGACATTTTTGGCGATTTATAATCTAAATGCGACGTTAAAATAGATATTGCCACGTAATAAAATCAGATTTTAAAATATATCGCCATTGTGTAGTTAGGTTTGTTTTTGTCTCTCAATAATGCAGATTTGAATTGTATCTGTTGTCAAATATGCAGCTGATGATTTGAGGTCCATTGTAAATCGTACGCCACTAATTAAACCGTTAACAGATGTGAAAACTAGACAGCCGCTTACAGCAGCTAACAATAATATGTACGAATTATATATATAAGGCCTGTTAAAACAACTTTTAATTGAAAATGAAAAACATTGTCGGGCTTAGTGGACTACTTTCTTCCGCGATTTTTAATCTCAGCATTTGATCTTACACTGAAAGCAGTGATTTACCTGACTTTTAGTTTAGTTTAGTTTGTTTTAAACATATTATGTTCTAATCACATTTTTCATCAAAACGGATGGATGCATTTGGGAAACATTCATGATATTCAAACGGCATTTCTTACTGTCGGGTAATAATAACTGAGTTAGAATCATAGTGAATTTTACCTTCAGATTTCAGAAGCGATACATATAGGTCTATTTGTTCTGTGAACAACTAAAAATTTGAAAAAAAAACAAAACAAACGCTTTATAAATTTTACGATTCTAATTGTTGTTTATTTATAAACGACACATTGTTTCGAGTGTACTTCTACATCAGGAGTGTTATTTGGCGCCTTTGTTGCATTGAGGACCAACAAATTTAGAAATTCTCAATTTGCCATTCTGTGAATTTGAGTCCATTATGGCATAATTACGGATTGGATTCTTTACGAACAACTGTTTTACTCAAACACGTTGCGTTTTAGCATATGTTGATAGACTGTAACATATGCATATATATAATATAATATATATAGTTATGTGTTGTATGCAAAATACAAACGCTTTTATTTCGATCAAGTTTTCAGGGCCAGCATTCACCAGCCCATTCTAAAAAAATATGCAAAGTACTAATGTAGCTTACATGTATGTCATTAAAATTCATTCTAAATATAGAATGCAAATATAAGCATTGACCAATACCAAGACAATTTCACAGCGTTATTAGAATAGAAAAGTTTCAAGAATAGTATTTATTTTAACGTCTTAGGTCTTAGAATGAGTAGGTAAACATATTACGTTATTGAAACGGTAAACATATAAAAACATAATAGAATATCTTTATAATAACAACCATACACCGAATAATGAACCAGCGCATGTCGAAGTTGGCCTTTGGCAATAAATAAATGTGTTTTTATCATTGAATGTAATTGGTATAGTTTAGTACAAATCAAGTTTATGCGTTATGCATAGATTTTGTACAATATATTTTTTTACACAACTTGCAATTTTTATCGCAATTTCAGGTGCTTCAGTCAACATGTGAAGTAGACATCCGGTATTTTCCCTTTGACGTTCAATCTTGTTCGTTGAAGTTTACCGCGTGGAGTTATACCAAGACAGACGTGGACATTAATCGTGGCTCAGAAGACATTATTCTCGATGATTACAGTCCAAACAGCATGTGGGACATCCAATCTACAGCGGCCAGGTGAACTTTATATAATTTAAATCTTTCTGATTTTAATTATAATTTATAAGTATATTTTAAGGTAAATCGTTGCTCTCAATGCGAAGCACACATATAACAAAATGAAAGAAATTAAAAAAACAAAAGCATGAATTATACCATGATACTCGCTAATCTTTCTATTAACCAGGAACACAATTATCGTTGTTAAACTACCCAATAAACAACGCAAAAAGAAGTCCCGATTATGAGCGAAGCATAGTATACGCTAGTTCCAATTACAATTGCAAAAATGTATATCAAATCATGTTAGAATCCAAATAATTTTCGCATTATCGTTGTTTATCTGCAAATAAACGCCTCTTTGACGTTCTGATGCGTGGCTATTAAACAACTCGGGCTAACGCCCTTGGGGTTTAATTGATACGCACCAGAACTCCAAATCGTTGTTTATTTGCCGATAAACAACGATAATGCGAAAATTATTTCTTAATTATAACACAATCATTTCCGGTTTAATAGCTAAATATTTCAACACGATCAATATGTATCATAGAAGCGGTACTAGTAGATAAATAAGAATTAGTAGAAACAGTAGGAATACTAGAGCAATCAGATGAATCAGTGGTTGTTTGTGCACACAGCGACGAAAGGTGTCATATTTGTTGGCTTCTTTACCACCTTAGCGTGAAAGAAACGCTCTTCGTTTAGACCCTTTAGCCAAACATAAATACATGTTCACTTGTTGACATATGTATATTTTATTTGCATAGCCGATTGGTTACTTACCTTACCTCAAAGAAAAAAAAATGTAGCTGTAAAATAAATATTTATTGACTGTTGCCGCAGTTGATTGTAATGTTGTTTATACTTATATAAAGATGTTTTGTTTTAATTTCATTTATCAAGAGAGGTCAACACAGACGAATCAGCTGTTGTGTTTGAGATCAAACTTAAACGAAAGCCTGGATTCTATATAATCAACATCATCGTCCCCGTTGTTCTACTGTCCGTCCTGAACACGTTTTCGTTCGTACTTCCAATTACATCTGGTGAGCGTGCAAGCTTTTCAGTTACGGTTTTCCTCTCACTAGCCGTGTTTCTCACCATTGTAGCAGCGTCCTTACCGAAGAACTCCGATACCACATCCCTACTGTCTGTCTACCTGATTCTTATGACGGTGGCAAGCACACTGATTGTAGCTTTGTGCCTTGTGGAAGCGCGCATAGCCACTAGGACCACGGAGGAAAGACCTATCGGCAAAGTCTTCTTCATTGTATACAAAGTAGCCAACTTCCTAATATGCAAGACATGTAAACGTGTACAATCGGTGATGCCACAAGATATCAAGGGTGAAAACCAGAAGACGGTTAATAACATTGAAAATGTTACACAAAGATTGCGAGATGTCATCTGGACAGATATCGTTGATTCACTAGACGTTTTGCTGTTTGTATTCTTTATGGCATTGACCATACTAAGTGCTGTTGTTATATTTTCAATAGCAGCAACCCATTAAACTCTAATGTCATTTTTTAAATAAAGACTTGGTTAGTATTTGCCACATTGTTACAGAGAAGTATATAAGCAGGCTTTTCTGGGACTTGGAATAGATGTAAAAATCCCTGTTTTCAAAATAGAATGTTTTATACAGCAAATGACCAATTTTCATATTATAAACTTCTATTTGAAATACACCAATAATTCATTATTGTTAATAATGATACTTTCTAGTTATCAAATAGTCGTCGCCATTCCTGAATAGCGATATGTTACATAAGCAATAAATACATGAGGCACTATTTAAAGGCCTAGTTTAAGGAATGTCTAGCCTCTCCATGGGGTATTCCACTCTGTGTATTAGTCCACCATAAAATCTATTATCAGTATCTGCAGTCTTTTCTCTGAGCATTGGCTAAGATCACTGTTTCAATCGCAGCAGTGTCTTGATCTCAGCGGATAAGGGTCGCCACACTGTGTCCACGCTGTGACCACAACATGGTGCCAATACACAGGAGTACTATACCCAAAGTTTGGGGGCGGGGTGTCAAATAAAGAAGGATTAAACTAGGCCTTTAATGACGACCAAGGGCTAATATTGAAGTGTTTCATTACCCATACGAAAAAAAACAGGGTAACAATAGACTATAACAAACAACTCATCCTATACTGTATATCGTTAGTATATAATTATTTAAAAAAATGACATGCAAATGAGGTTAATACTATACTAACAAACTACTAATATTATACTGTTATCAAACTCATAACAATATACTGTATATCGTTAGTATATAATTAGTACAACAAGAGCTGTCAGAGGACAGCGCGCTCGACTATTCGAAGTATTTCAGTTGGTTCATATTTGGATAGTAGAAGGGACATACATTTGTTAAAATACATAGCTTTTAAATGAAGCCTTGAATAGTTTATAAATGTTTGGAACAAAAACTTTAACAACAAAGTCTATGCAAAAAGTGGGCTAACTCTGTCAAAATACAAAATAGAGTTATGGTGAATGTTCACCCTGATACTGGAGTTGATGACAAAGGTTAGTTCCAAGTTTCAAATGAATAACTTGTGTAGTTTTGAAGTTACAAAACTTTTGAATATAAACTTTAACCAGAAAATCTATGTCAAAAAGGGGGCATACTCTGTCAAAATACAAAATAGAGTTATGGGGAATGTTCACCCTGATACTGGAGTTGATGACAAAGGTTAGTTCCAAGTTTCAAGTGAATAGATTTGTAGTATTGAAGTTACAAATCTTTTGAATATAAACTTCAACCAGAAAATCTAAATGAAAAAGTGCCATAACTCTGTCAAATTACAAAACAGAGTTATGGGGAATGTTACCCCTGACACTGGAGTTGATGACAAAGGTATATTCCAAGTTTCAAGTGAATAACTTATGTAGTTGTAAAGTTACAAAACTTTTGAATATAAACTTTAACCAGAAAATCATAATTATATTTGACTTAGACGTAATCTGATTTGTTGCAGTAGTTTAGCCTTATGCATTGGCAATTTAAATTCAACTATCTTTATAATCAAACAGTAAAAAATATATAAAAAATGCAGCGTTTTGTTGTATACGTAGTCAAAAGTTAATAAAAAAAAACAACAGCATTTTTCATGTAGTGTTTTAATGTTTTTCAAAGCCCTATTACTGAAGTATTTCAATACAAATGTTGAAAATAATTCAGATTTATGGCTACATAAGAAGCCCGTCTAATAAAATTGTACAAGATTGTAAAGGACGATGTTAATAGAATATACAGCCTGTTGCTGAAAGATTGACTTTATTAAATATGAGAAAATAGTATATCCAAAAAATGTTTCACCATCCCGAGTATAGATATACTGAACATATATAAGCAATATTATGATAATCTGCAGCATACACGTATTTTTAAAAAAGTAGAGTAACGTGTAACAATAAAATAATACATAAATTCTCGGCATGCATGTATCACATGCATATGCTTTTTCTATGTGAAACATCATGAAATGGATAAGTTTTTTTAATTAAAGTGCATGACAAATTGAAAAATACACATAAATACTTTACATTCATAAACTTTCACTGCACGAACATATTTCTTTTGTAGATGCTAATAATTATAGTCATTACACTTAGCAAACTGTGATAGCGTTCTCGCACATTTGTAAGAGAGGTATCCAATTATCAAAACAACATCCTGTTTGTCACATGACATAATAAGGGGTCGTATACAAACTGCCATTCATTCATTCATTCAATGCATGATGACACATCGACTGTGAAAACTGAAATCTTGAATATAGTTGAAAGTGAAAAATGCAACGGTTAAATAACAATCGGTTATAAAAAATTAATATAAATGAGCAACATAAACAACTGAGAGGATTAACTACCAAACATACGATTGTGATCTGTCTGAAAAGTTATGGAAGTTTTTTATTTTAAATCGTACATTTTTATTATTATACTTGTATGGAAATATAAAAGAATCAAACTAATAATGGATAAGCTAGATTGACGATCAACGAAAAGGTAAGTAATAAAGATTGGCATAATCTACTTATAAATGATGCATGTGCTAATTGTCATTTACTCGTCCCGCAAGACGTTGTTTAAATACGATGCAATTCATTTTAAATAGCTGATGTTAAAAGCAAGCACAACGACTTACAATACCTTAAAACAAAAATTGTCATAAAATATTTGTTCAAATGCCAATTTTTGTTACAGAAATTTAGTAAGTAATAATGGCGACCTATCTTATTAATGGAGCGTTGGAATTTAACTACGTCATGAAGAAAATGGCGGCGGACATTACCGAGCGGCGTACGGAAATTGCCGATGAACAAAATCATCGTTTTTAAGCATCAAACTAATAATTTTCAAATTTTACATATGCAACATTGTAATCTACTGACTTTTATCTACAAAATATCAAAAGTATGTCAAAACATGGCCGTTCACCTCGGGAGACACAGCCGAATTTGTATAGTCGGGACTCTGTCGGTATAGATTCGGCTGTATCGGATCAAATTCGGGACGGTGTCTGGACGTTGTCGGGACGGTGTTTGGACGATATCCGGTGGAACGGGAATGAAATATTGCATAAATATTTTATATACATATATCAAGACTGGTGAATAGCGTGTGTGTTGTGCGTGATTGTGTGTGTGTTTGTCATTCATGGACAGGACTTTGACCGGTCCGCCATAAATGCTTCCCGATTATGGCTCCTGACAGTGTCCCGAAAGCGCTACGATACAAATAATAAAAAAGTCGGGAATGTCGGGATGCTGTCTGAACGTTGTCGGGACACTGTCGGATCGCATTCGGGAGATAGGGACGCTGTCGGGACTCAGTCGGGACTCTGTCGAGACGCTATCGGGACACTGTCGAGACATATTCGATGTTTTGATAAAACAAATGAATTTCGAGCCCTAAATGTCAAAATATTGTGCCGACTTTTGACATATTTGATTCCGGACGCTGTCAACTCAAAAACGGCAGGAAAAATCGGAAATGTGTGACTGACGCTTAAGGCCATAGCGTTCAATATAGCCTATCCGATCCGATTTCACTGGAACGCTATGAACCAGTGTGTGTACGACTGTGCAGTTATCTCAATGGTTGCCTGTTCGAATCCAAGTCCCGACGTAACTGAGTCCATTAGTAGGAAATCATACCAGATATTTAGGGTAACTTCGTTCTCACAATTTGGCCCTATCCCCAGCACAATTAGACAATAAAATCAAAATAAATGTATATAAATAATAATTAATATATATTAAATAGCTGTAAAAGGTCTTGGAAAATCCATACATGTCGGTCTGTCAGACATTGTGTAACGTTGAAAGGACACATTCTGGATCATGGGCTGGTATTCACAAAGCATCTTAACTGATTTCCTAAATATGTTCACTGAAGTGCAAAATTTGAATGTATTATATTTCTTTATTTAATAAACAGATGCATATGTTGTTGATATTGCTCAAATAACACTTTCATATTGATGCTATTTTAAAGTGTTACTTAATGCTAAACTGTTTCTATATGGAATTATACAGTTGAGGAAAGTTCCAAATTTAAGGATAAGGATAAAACTATCAAACACTGCCTCAACTTAATAACAATCTATCCAAGTGAGTGAGGTGTGACTCTTTTAAATGACTTTATCTTTGAATAATAAGTGTAATGTTTTGATGATGATGCTGCAGCTGCTGATGATGATGATCATTATTATTATTACTATTATTATTATTATTATTATTATTATTATTATTATTATTATGATGATGATGATGATGATGATGATGATGATGATGATGAAGGGAAGGAGGAGAAGAACAATCCTGATGTTTTACAGGTAATTTGTAGATGTAGTACATCTTATTCATGTATAATTTGCATATTGCCTGGTCTATGATTCGAGGTCATTAATCTGTAAACCTAACCACTTTGTTATACTGTTATAAGTAATATTTGTAGAGAAATATTTTCAGGTATAAAATTATATCTAAGCTTTGATATCAAAGTAGTGTTGTTTGGTTTGCAATGACATACAAGAAACAAAGGATTTGCAGTAGAAGTAGAAGTAGCAGTATGAGTTGTTATTGTTGTTGTTCTTGTGTGTCGTTACCACTATTACTCATTGACAATCTTACATAAGTAAATTTTAGCAGTCTAGCTTTTTTGAAAGGCTCATAAACAAAAGCAGATCTATGAAATATCATGTCAAATATTAAAATATAATGTTTTAGCACAAAATACAAATACAAGTTTGCAAGGAGACTAACCAAAAACTTGTCATATGTCATGTAACTAAAAACATGAAAACCATGGCATTGTCTTCATAATTATATATAAGCGCATGCAAAGCATCATAAAAAAATATTTCAGACATAAAACGTGTGCAAAATTTCACATTTGTTTTCTTGTTGTCTTGAGATTAAGACAAAAGGCCGTCTAAACTGAAATACGACATGCTATAATTCATATCCGTAGTTTACACGCTATATATGTTTAGAAGAGACTTCTTTCAAACAGAAAATAACATAAAAGCGGAAAGTGCCGTCCCAGATTAGCCTGTGCGGACGGCTCAGGCTAGTCCGGGACGACACTTTCCGCTAATGCATTAAGCTCGGTTTTCCCACAACACGCCTCTAATTCAGTTTGGCTTAAAGCCATTATTTAAAATTTAATGCTGGCAATATCCGCGGCTGTAGAGACATACATTGGAATCTAGCACTCGGATCGATCGCCTAACTAAAGTCCCGTGATCTAATATAGAAGTAAAATATTGCTTACGATGAAAATATTCACAAATGTATTTTATTCACATATTTTTAAGTTGTATTTAATTTCGAGATAGTCTGCCATGCATCCACCAACATACCAACACTTCACTAAAATGTCTACGTGAAAGTAATTTTTAATGACATATTCGCTATGTATTTGCCATGTTCGATATATATCGATATTTATAGATAAACGTTAACTGTTACTTTCCTTTCCAAATTATTAAGAAAATCAATTAAACATGGTTTAATAAATTTGAGTGTGCTAAAAACCAAACCATTTAGCTTAAAACTATGACTTTAAAAAGATAACACAGACGTAAAAAAAATAACTCTTTTTTTATTAACTTTTTTATTCTTCGCGGCATATTCACCACGCAGTTTAGGTATATTGGACAGCATTTTATATGCATAAACGCCGCTAATCAAAGTAACAGTACTTTACGGTATGTCATTACCAAGAGAGCCTGTTCCACGCAGACTAATTCGAAATGTTTGCTAATTACCGAAAAGCCGCATATTATCGAAGACAGCTCTTTTTACTAAAGTCAGAAAAAGTTTATGATCGAAAGGCAAAACAACTTTAAGGGTCAGCGGGAAAATAAAGGGGAGGGGGTGGGGATAAGCGGGAACTAACAACATTTTCTACGCCTTACAGACGTACAGGAATGTGGAAGGAGACAAGTCTATATTGTGTTATCTTTGTCGCAATTTAATATAGCTAATGGCTTTTTTATTTTTGTAATAATAAAATTACGTTTTGTGAACACAAATAATTCATTTGTTAAAGATCCGGACAAACTGTCACGATTTTGGCTACGATTGCCCATGATTCACGAAATCTTGGTGAAGCGTGGTCAAGCCTGAACACATACGTACTGGCATCTGTACGAATCTTGTAGAATCTCGAGGAATCATTATCGCTCAGGAAGAGCTAAATCATTATCGCTCGGGAAGAGCTACGACAGTTTTGGACTTGTTCAAAACTTCCGTGGCTTGTCGTAGCGCCGCCTCGATTTTTCCAAAACGTAGGACGATCCTAGTGCCATCGTATCTCAATCTGGCTTATTCTTACAGCCATTGTAGAGGCATTCGTGGCCTTTCGAGTTTAATCGTGATTAACCGTGACTGATTTTATGACATATATATTATAAGACTGAAGTACGTTATGGTACGTATTTCTACGTATAATTATGGTACGGATTTCTACGCTTGCCCTACGGTTCAATTACGATTCCAGTAGGATCTTCAGCGACAACTATCATGACTACTCACGAATATACACGATGGACCACGACAACGCGACGATTGGGTCGCGTTGCCTGTACGGTTTATCGCGATGTTACTACGCACTCGCGACGTTTGCCTACGTCGGTGTCACGATTATGCACGAGGCATTGTGATGTCCTAATCGCCTTGAAGCGTAGCGAAGCGTGAAAATTATTGGCTGTTCGTAGATTCATCGCGATAAATCTCCTTTAATCTTACTACAATCTAATGAGAAACGTAAACAATCGTCTGTTACCGTAGCGTATACCTGACGCTAGCGTATTACAACCGCAAAAGATCGTATCACATCTTACTAAAACCGTGGTGAATCGGCTGCGGAAAACTACAAGTGTCGTTGATATTCGTAGTCTCGTCCTACAACAATCGTAGGTATAGCTAGGAAGATACAATCGGGACACTGTGCATCCCGACTCATTATGATTAACACGTCCGCGATCAATCGTGGGCTATCGTAGCCAAAATCGTGACAGTGTGACCGGGGCTTTAATCAAGTTATAGTGTTACGTTAATAAAAAACAAACATCAACAACAATTATTTTACTTCCTGTGTATTGCGAGTTCACGATATGCACAGGGACTAAACTTTTGATTAAAGTGTCCGCTCATATTATAATTGATACTCTCTGCTATGTAAAGAAACTGACAAACCATGATGTCTGTGAGTTTATAGAGCAACAGGTAACGGGAAATGCGTAATTAATATTTACTGGAAAAATACATTTTCTGTTTGCAAATAAAAGTACAAATCCGATGTAAATAATTCAAGGTTCACAGGCTTGTCAGGTGACTTTTTGTTTGTGAAAAATACCATTTAAATATTGCTGGGCCCGTATTAACCAACCCATTCTTACACTTAAGAATAAAGAACAGGGCTGATGTTCACAAAGCATCTTAAGTAGTTTCTTAAATAGTTTTACTTAAGTGCAAAATTTGAATGTATAATATTTCTTAATTAATAAACAGATGCATTTGTTGTTGATATTCCTCAATTAACACTTTAAATAATGATGCTAGTTTAAAGTGATACTTACTGCAAAACTGTTTATTTATGGAATTTTACAGTTGAGGAAATTTAAACATTTAAGGATAAGGATTACATTTAACTTAAGATGCTTTGTGAATACCACCCCAGGCTTAGACTCAGGAATAAAAACTAATGCATTCAAAGATATACTAGATACCATTGTCGCTTATGACATTAGCAATTTGTTTTAAACACAGAATGATGTAATAAGAGTTGGAAATAAGAATCAAATTAACAGCGTTCTAAGAACAAAACACTTTCAAAAAATAGTCTTAATTGTTGAGTCTTAAGTCTAAAAAGCCCAGGGTCCAAATTCCAGAAACATCTTAAGTTTATCTTAAAATATTGCCACTTAGGTTAAAAAGTAAAAAATGTTATATTTTAATAACTACATATAATTTTTTAAATCTTCTTATGTTTATATGAACGAACAATAATACATTAAGCACAATTCAGTGTACAAAGGAAATAAAACATTAAATAAAATGTTGATTTTAAGGTTAAGAATAAAATATTACATAAGATGTTTCTGGAATACCACCCCTGGGGCGATATCCACAAAGCTACTTAGTGAAAACTTAAGTGAAGTTCTTAAAATCATAAAATTCCTTCATTCTGTGGCCGGTTCATTTAAAGTTAATTTTGTCTTAAATGGTTTTACTCAGAAAAAGAATAAACAAACGCTTCTTTTTTAACATAATTAAAGTATGAAGCATTGAATTTGCACCGGAAATTGAATTTGAACATATCCTTTAATAATGACCTTAGTTAATATTTTCCTTAGGACCTTTGTGGAAACGGCCCCTTGACAAAATAACCTAAACGTGAATAAGCGATTACAAAAAACCAATTATGTAAGTATGGGACTTGTAGCAACTCGAAATACATCAACAAAACGTACAGATCTGCTATCCCGAAACATTGTTAACCAGATCCTGACATTCATTCAAAATATGTTATTCACAGAATGCAGCTAGTTGCATAGTGTGGATGTCACATAGCAGATATTGTAATAACAAGCCTCTTTTTTGTTCGTTGTGAATTTTTTCGCCGTTTTTAACAGTATTTCAGTCGGTTCATGTTTTATGTCTTTATTCATAAACTAAATTAAGTGATCGTATAGTAAAATCTACCACCAGCCGACCCATTCACGACGACTAACAAAACTCGACTCCCAAACTTAAACACCTAACACACGTTATATAGAAATCTTTTTCAAATGATTAACATGATCTCTCAGCCTACAAAAAGTAAATTTGATAAAGCGCAACTTTCAATATGATGTTCCCATGTCTAATCAAGCATAATTGGTGCTTATCAAAACCTTATTTAATCCTGAATTTTGTAGCTTACAAACATGTGAAATTGAACGATTCCATAAACAATTAAGCTACATACGAGGCGTGTCGTGGGTAAACCGGGCTTAATGGATTTGCGCAAACTGTCATCCCGGATTAACCTGTGCAGTGCGTTCTTTCCGCTTTTATGGTGTTTTCTTTTTCAAGGAAGTCTCTTCTTAAAATAAATCAAATGTAGGCGGAAAGCGTTCCGGACTGCACCTTCTAAACCGGGACGACATTGTACGCAGATGCACTAAGCCCGGGTTTTCAACGACACGCCTCGTAAATGTTCAAACGGCTTACGCTGTTATATGGATACGATTCAAACAGTAGCACATGGTGGGAATGGGTCCTTTTAAATAGCAATTAATAATATGGTGCCGTGGGTATTATTCTGTATATAAAAGTAACTAAGTAAGTAAGTAAATAGTTTTTTACAATGACATGTTCATAACATTGAGTAAACAGTATACTTGTAATCATACCATTACAGTACACCGGCCCATTGGGACTATAAGTCACGTTAACATCAACATGTGTATGTGATACAAACATAATAGTCTATGTCACAGTACAGATGTGAATTGATGTATCAGTCATAAATATATTCAGTGATTCAATAATGACAAAATATGAACAGTATAATATATTATGTATGCTCGTTTTAAGGTTTGCAAGCAGAAAATAGGAAAATAAGATATATGCCAAAATGTGTTAGCATTTAAAATACACTGATTGTCTTACGGTATTTTTCTTAGATATGCGAGTTTTTCTATACCTGGCCAATATACAAAAATGTAGTGCTCCAAATATTTTCAATATACGTTGCGGTATAACTAAGCAAAATCCAGTAAAGCTAATTGCCATATACATTTAGACTTACTATGGAGCATGCATCCATTAAGGAGAAACATTGCCGTAAAACACAGAGACATTGGCTATATTTTTAATCACAAACTAATTTGTCTAAATTTCAGTAGTGAAATTACTTGAATTTACTTGAATAGTTTGAATAGTAGTATATGATATATTGAACAGCAGAAAATACATCATCGGGATTTATTGAAATCCGTGTTTACTTGGTACACGTGAAGTCAAATCTTTGTTACACAATAAACCATATACTAAACATCTATCAATTAATTAAGTACTGTACGACCGCCAGTCGACCACCTATATCAATAAACAAGAGCTGTCAGAGGACAGCGCGCTCGATTTTTCGAAGTATTTCAGTTGGTACATATTTTGGATAGTGGAAGGGGCATACATTTGTTAAAATACGAAACTTTTAAGTGAAGCCATGTATAGTTTTTACATTTTTGGAACAAAAACTTTAACAACAAAGTCTATGTAAAAAGTGGACTAACTCTGTCAAAATACAAAACAGAGTTATGGGTAATGTTGCCCCTGATACTAGAGTTGATAAAGGTTAGTTCTAAGTTTCAAGGGAATAACTTATGTAGTTTTGAAGTTGCACAACTTTTAAATATAAACTTTAACCAGAAAATCTATGTGAAAAAGAGGCATAACTCTGTCAAAATACAAAACAGAGTTATGGGTAAGGTTGACCCTGATACTAGAGTTGATGACAAAGTTTAGTTCCTAGTTTAATTGAATAACTTATGTAGTTTTGAAGCAACCAAACTTTTGAATATAAACTTTAAACAGAAAATCTATGTAAAAACGGGGCATAACTATGTCAAAATACAAATAGCGTTATGCGTAATGTTGCCACTGATACTAGAGTTGATGACAAAGGCTATTTTTAAGTTTCAAGTGAATAACTTATGTAGTTTTGAAGTTGCACCACTTTTGAATATAAACTTTAACCAGAAAATCTATGTGAAAAAGGGGCATAACTCTGTCAAAATACAAAAAAGTGTTATAGGGAATGTTGCCCTTTGATGCTGGAGTTGATGACAAAGGTTAGTTCCAAGTTTCAAGTGAATAACTTATGTAGTCTTGAAGTTACAAAACTTTTGAATATAAACTTTAAACAGAAAATCTAAGTGAAAAGGGGGCATAACTCTGTCAAAATACAAAATAAAGTTATGTGTAATGTTGCCCCTAATACTGGAGTTTATGACAAAAGTCAGTTCCAAGTTTCAAGTGAATAACATATGAAGTTTTGAAGTTACAAATCTGGTGAATATAAACTTTAACCAGAAAATCTATGTGAAAAAGGGGCATAACTCTGTCAAAATACAAAATAGAGTTATGGGGAATGTTCGTCCTGATACTGGAGTTGATGACAAAGGTATATTCTAAGTTTCAAGTGAATAGCTTTTGTAGTATTAAAGTTACAAAACTTTTGAATATAAACTTTAACCAAAAAATCTATGTGAAAAAGGGGTATAACTTTGTCAAAATACAAGATAACGTCATAAGGAATGTTGCCCTTGATACTGGAGTTGACGACAAGGTTAGTTCCAAGTTTCAAGTGAATAACTTATGTAGTCTTGAAGTTACAAAACTTTTGTACATAAACTTTAAACAGAAAATATAAGTGAAAAGGGGGCATAACTCTGTCAAAATACAAAATAGAGTTATGGGGAATGTTGCCCATAATAATAGAGTTTATGACAAAGGTATATTCCAAGTTTCAGGTGAATAACTTATATAGTTTTGAAGTTACACAACTTTTTAATATAAACTTTAACCAGAAAATCTATGTGAAAAAGGGGCATAACTCTTTCAAAGTACAAAATAGAGTTATGGGTTTGTTCACCCTGATACTGGAGTTGATGACAAAGGTATATTCCAAGTTTCAAGCGAATAGCTTTTGTAGTATTGAAGTTACAAAACTTTTGAATGTAAACTTTAACCAGAAAATCTATGTGAAAAAGGGGCATAACTCTGTCAAAGTACAAAACAGTGTTATAGGGAATGTTGCCCATGATACTGGAGTTGATGACAAAGGTTAGTTTCAAGTTTCAAGTGAATAACTTATGTAGTCTTGAAGTTACAAAACTTTTGAATATAAACTTTAACCAGAAGATCTAAGTGAAAAAGGGGCATACCTCTGTCAAAATACAAAACAGGAATGTTGCCCCTGACACTGGAGTTTATGACAAAGGTATATTCCAAGTTTCAAGTGAATAACTTATGTAGTTTTGAAGTTACAAGACTTTTGAATAAAAACTTTAACCAAATTCAGACGTGGACGCCGACGCCGACGCCGGGGGTAGTAGGATAGCTCACCTATTCTTCGAATTGTCGAGCTAATAAGTTTCTATTACATTGTACTGGATAAATAATGACGCTCGTTACAACCGGTAACTTATAGGATACGAGATAAATATTTGAGCGAAATTTCTTCACACGTTTAGACCATTTTTATCGATCACAGTTTACTGCAGAATTGTCATTCAATACTTTTAATAGACTGATCCGGGTTTTTCCACGAATAGTTTAAACTCCTCTCCAGCTATTGTTACGGGATTATTTTCCATTAATCGAAAATCACAAACATTACCACGTGCTATTTTGAAAATCACAAATATAATGCGGTGCTCTTTTGTATGAAATAGTTTAACCGCTAAACATGTGATATCCAAGTGCGATTATTGGTTTACACTGTAGATTAATTTGAATATGATTGACATTTGTGGAAGCGTCTATTATAAACTTAACGGATAAGTGAAAGGATTGAAAAAGCAGATCAGTTCTTTTGATTGCAAAATTTCAAAAGAACTGGAACACTCCGGCGCGCTGAGCTGTGCATGTGAATGGATTATAAAGACACGTAATAAACAATTTATGAAATAAAAAACATAAAAACACATAATTATATGGACATTAGGTGCCACTATGAAACTGTTTTAAACGTGGACCACTGTGCTAGTATTGAAAATCTAAAACTAATCTTTTAACACATGTTTATCTTTTATAATTAGGGTATACTTTCATGGTGGGTTAGATTTACAAATGGACTTGTTGTTAACATGTTTTCAGGAATAAGAGCTTGTGTGGCAATGCAATGTATCTTAACAATAGGATTTGCTGTTGGCCAAAGCGGTTCAGACGTAAATGACGTCATAACGCAATTATTTACGACACAAAAGTATAATAAGAAGATACGACCATTGAAAAATCAAACCAAGGAGATGGATATACTAATCAACTTCTACCTATACGGTAAGGGCATGGACAATTGATTCATAAAATAACAAACTTTACTCCTCCTCCTCCGCCTGCTGCTGCTTCTGCTGCTACAACTACCCTTCCGGGCCCGGCTTGCTCAGTTGGTATAGCGCTGGACTGTCAATCCACGCGTTAGTTCGAACCCCAGTCCGGCCACATAACTTGTGTGGGGATTGGTCATAAAATTACCACCACCACCACCACCACCACCACCACTACTACTGCTAATAATAATACTAATAATAATACTAATAATACTAATAATACTAATAATACTAATAATACTAATAATACTAATAATACTAATAACACTAATAATACTAATAATACTAGTAATACTAATACTAATACTAATAATACTGAAACTAATAATACTAATACTAATACTAATACTACTACTAATACTAATAATACAAATACTAATAATACTAATACTAATACTAATACTAATACTAATACTAATACTAATAATACTAATAATACTAATAATACTAATAATACTAATAATGCTACTACTACTAGTAATAATCATATAACAATAATAGTAGTAGTAGTAGTAATAGTAGTAATAGTAGTAATAGTAATAGTACTAGTAATAGTAATAGTAATAGTTATGATAAAAATGCTAATAATAGTTATGATAATAATGATAGTAATGATAATAATGATAGCGATGGTAATGATAACGATGGTAATGATAACGATGGTAATGCTAACGATGGTAATGATAACGATGGTAATGATAACGATGGTAATGATAACGATGATGATGATTACCGATGATGATGAGTATCGATGATGATGAGTATCGATGATGATGAGTATCGATGATGATGAGTATCGATGATGATGATGATGAGGAGGAGGATGACGAGGATGATGATGCTGACGAAGATGATGATGACGGGGATGATGGCGAGGTTGATGATGAGGATGATGACGACGATGATGATGAGGATGATGACGACGAGGATGATGACGATGAAGATGAGGATGATGACGACGATGATGATGACGATGATGACGACGATGATGATGACGATGATGACGACGATGATGATGACGATGATGACGGCGATGATGATGAGGATGATGATGATGATGATGATGATGATGATGATGATGATGATGATGATGATGACGATGACCATGATGATGACGATGATGATGACGATGACGATGATGATCATGATGATGATGATGATGATGACGACGACGACGATGATGACGATGATGATGATGATGATTATGACGAGGATCATGATGATGATCATGATGATGATGATCATGATGATCATGATGATGATGATCATGATGATAATGATTATAATGATGATGATAATAATGATGATGATAATAATGATGATGATAATAATGACGATGATAATAATAATGATGATAATAATAATATAATAATCTTGCACTAGTAACCTACGACAAAAGCACATATCGGTGCTTAGTTCGCCACCATATTCGCTGGTTTCATATTCCCATTATCATCTTGGTGAAATATTGTGATCTAACCGCTAGATAATCGTTTGCATAACATTTGCATAATTTGTTTATTATCCGCCACCGATCGGGACTTTCGTTGTAATTAATACATAGCAAACGCTAATGAATGTTGTTTGTGACTAATTACTTGCATTGCCGACACTGATTTGCTCAATTACTTATCCATACTTCGTTTGTTCTGAAACAACAAAACGTATGCTTATCAAAACCGGTGATTAACAAAGAAGAATGCACCATGTGCTTAAGTAAGCAACACAGTAAAACAATTACGCTGCACCGTAGGGGAATTATTTGAAGTTATTTTTTTTAGAATTATGGGAGGGTTTATTTTGGATGGGGTATAAATTTCCATTCAGTTGTGATGAAACAGTTTAACTGTCAATTCAAAAAGCTGTTTATGCCCTAAGCAAAACTCTTTTTTTTCTTTTTTGAGGTGCAAAGAACAACAACAAAATTCAAACTGATTGCATAATATTGCAGCTTTTTTTATTTAATGCAAAGTATTGCAATTCTTGTATTATCGAAATGATCCGAACTATTTAATTATTATTGAAATAAATATATTTGAAAACATACTTCATATGCGTTATATAATAAATTATATACACACTTCTAAAATCATTAATAATATAATTATAATACTAATAATAATTATTATTTTATTATGATAGTTATAATAATATTATTATTGTTATTATTATTATTATTATTATTATTATTATTGTTATTGTTATTATTAGTAGTAGTAGTAGTAGTAGTAGTAGTAGTGGTAGTGGTAGTGGTAGTGGTAGTGGTAGTAGTAGTAGTAGTGGTAGTAGTAGTAGTGGCAGTAGTTGTTGTAGTAGTATTAATAGTAGTAGTTGTAGTAGTAGTAGTAGTAATATTATAACAATCGCAAATCAGAATGTCTATGCAAAACATAAAAAAGACATAAACATTTTTTGACTTAAATTTGTATCTGTTGTTTTCAGACGCGAAACGATGGGAAAAGGCGGCGCTTTTCGGGAAGCACGCGACGCCAAAGAAGCGCCGGAAGTCGCGTACCGCCTTCACGAACCAGCAGATCTCCGAGCTGGAGAAGCGCTTCCTGTACCAGAAGTGCCTGACGCCGGCTGACCGAGACGAGATCGCGCAGAATCTCGGCCTGACGAACGCGCAGGTGATCACGTGGTTTCAGAACAGGCGCGCAAAGTTGAAACGCGACCTTGAAGAGCTGAAGAACGACGTTGTGGCAACCAAACAGTTATCTGTGAAGTCGGGTTCCTTAGACCACGAGTTCAGTATAGACTCAGAATCCGAGTGCGGTAACGCTTCATCGTGTCGCTCCGCACCGCACTCGTCGTCTAAACGGTGTCGGAGTGAGAGTAAGTCACCGGAACCGGAAACACGCGATTCGACTTACGCGCATGCGCGTGACTCAGCAAGCGAGCGTTCTGTGGATAGGTGCATGAATTCGCCGCGTACGGACGAACACGACCGGAAGAGATCGTTGTTGACGACCACGAAGACAGTGTACGAAATTCGCACTCGGAGACGTAGTCCAAAGTTTGTTCGAAAAACAATGTGCTAATGGAATAATATCTGCGCATAATATTAGTGTTCTTAATTGATTGTTGCGCGAATGATAGTGCTCTAGTTTGCAACAGTACGTTTCTTTGAAATTCAACAAATCTCCCTTTTTTAAATTATATAATTATAGTATATAAAATAGTTGTACTTTTATAAACTTTGTGTCCAGTACATTTTTTTAAAATCAGAAATGGTCTTTAATGAAGAACCCTTTTCATATATATGTTTAAATTAAAATGCAATATACAACATACATTTTAAAATTGCAAATATAATCAACATCGTGTTTATTAAATTAAAGCAACAACAACAACAAGCATCATTTTATTTGAAATTTATATCAAAAATACAAAAGCACATTGAAATAATAACTTGATTTTCAATAAGATTTTGTTAAAGTACAATTTTATGACTCTGTATAAAATACGGAAAACAAAACGAACATCTATATGTTCTAACATCTAAATGATACCATTTTTATTGCCAGTATTTTGTTAATGCAATAATAGATAATGGTAAAATAGACTTGGAAAAAACAGAACGATGTTGATTATGTTTAAGACTTTAGTAATAAGTTAATAAACTCATCGTCAATTTTATGATTCAAGGCATTGCCTCGCAATATATTTTCTTAGATTTTGACACTTTGAATGCGTTCAATTATTTTTAATCATGATTTACCTCTTTTGTTTTATTGTCCGCCATATTGTTTCACCACTCGCACTTTAACAGGGTATTTTAAGGAATTGCTTATTTTTCTCGTTCAACGTTCGCATAACTTTACAAATTGAAAAATTGTTAGATTGATCGCAGACAGAACTTACGTACATATGTTTGCGAAATGCATGATTCTATGTTCAGAAGTACATGAATGTAAACAATCGAGTGCATGAAAAAAATTTGAAAAAAAAGTTTGAATGTTAAAGCATTTATATAGGATTTTCCATGTCGAATATTGCCAACATAAGCATACTCAATTTACCAAATGACTTGATATATGTTAGAAAAAAAAACAACATGAAATTTCGCTTTTTTAAACGGACATGTTGAAAACGAACACTAAACACTTGACATCATTTCACCATTAGAAAACGCCTTAGTAATTGCTTGCGTGGAATAACAAAACACAAAATAACAGAACAAAATGTGTATTCACTTTTAAAAGCATTTTACTATACAACAGCTTATCGATATGTATCGTTATATACAAAATCAAACGGACTATTCTGGGTGGAATAAGAAATATTTAACGACGCCGTTTACTTTAAATTTACTCATGCAACTCTGTCGAAGGCCTCTACGCATGTCATATACTTATATGTTTTGTTTACGTTTATGAATATTGTTTAATTCAGTTCACACAAATATGCCAAAGTACCCAAAGTAATGGGGTTCACCTTTCGTATGAGCAATTGTAGACGGACATATTGTCCGATTTTTGTAAATTTAATGTGTTTTCGCGATACGAGTAATTTTTAAAAATTTTATTTTTATGAACACGTGTATGTTGCCTCATTTTAAATTTCTTTGATTAGAATACAATTTGTTCCGACGATGTATTGTATATAAAAGAAATCAATAAAATGACATAAAACAGAAAAAAATAGTTGTGTTCTCACGTTGTGTTACGTTTGCCAGTTAGAATAACATTTAGACAACATGCTCATTTAATCAAATTATTGTTGATCGATGCATTTAAAGAATAGCACAAATTGTATAATATTATTGTGAAAAACCGAAGTAGGAAAACATAATTGTTGACAAATACAACATAAAGCATTTTTATATTGCAGCAACTCTTTTTTATTGCACGGACAAGGCCCCACATACATGTATGTAAAATACCATACAACGTATACAACTTGTTTTTAACTGAACGACAGTCTCAATGGCATGTTGTTGTTGTTGAGAAACAAACTGTTTTTGTATATACATCATCCATGCATTTAATTAATTATTCATTATATTAATGTGCAACTGAAATACTCATTCCGTGTGTAGCTACGAAACAAATGGAAATATTACTTACACAGGTTTATGCTTGCATTGAAACAAAATATTGCAGAAACAAAACACAAACAAAATGCCACCATTTGAGACTTTTTTTTACTTCGAATACAATAAATGTACACTGATTTTGTTACACACAAAAATAAACCAATGCTCTGGTGTTAAACATAAAATATGCCTTCTAATTCGCCCAACAGTAATCAATTTAACCTGTTTTATGTATAATTAGCCTTAACGTATCAATTTCGCCAGCCAATAAAGTGGTGGATAGTGTAGTGGCTACAAAAGTCCCCTATTATTAGTTAGCCCCGCCCCAACCTTTGTTACGACGGGCACACATTTAAATTTATATGGTAATAGCAGACCGGGGGGATTTACAAAGCGGTTGGAATGTTCACAAAGGGGCGTACACAGGCCTGTCAATTTGGGGCTATTCTCTGCGTTTCAACCAGTAATTTGAACGTATTAGGGCTCCTTTATTTAGGGGACAACGGGTGTGAGGTGAAAGGTCGTTCTCTTAAAGGGTAACTCAGACATGTTTTGACGGGCGTTCATACGAGTATAATTGACAGGTAAATAAAGCTAGTTTTATTGCGGACATAAAGGAGCCTTTCATTGTTTTAATAGGATTGTAATATGCTACCGTAAAAGGAAACGTATATAGCCGTTAGTGATTTCAAAACACGAAAGACCGAGCGGCAAAATGGATTTGATTAAACATGAGCAAAGCATTTCACTAACTCGTATTTTGGTTGTTTGTTATTATTTAAAACATTTTCATATGAAATGGCATGGGCGAAAACAAGAAAGATTTTTAACTCAAAATTGTCAATTTTATTCATCTGTCGATAATAATTGGAAACAATATTAACAATCCAATAAATTGTTAGTCTAAACCTAATTATTTTAGCTCGATTGGATCGAAAGCCTAAGGCTTATTGAGACACTCTCGAGTCCGTGTTCTGGGTCGAACCAGTACTTATGGTGTATTTGGGGGAGATCTTGAGAACGCTCCCAGAGGGAGAATCGAACCTGGGACCTCCCGATCGTTAGGCGGACACCATATCCACTACGCCGCCGCGACCTCAATAATAAAATATTAAATAATATAAATTATTAATATCATCGCAATAAATATTATTGTTAACTTATAAATATTCATCGTGGAATATAATTCTTTTTTCTGAACACTAGACGTACTCGAATTTAAACCTTTACGAGAAAATATTTGTTTGCTTTTTATTTAATTCTTAGTAATACACCCGGCATACAACAACGTGTTTTTCCTTAGTTTTCATTGTTTTTTGTTTGTGTAAATGTGACCAACATTGCAGACACAGTTGAAAAATTATGACATTTTTGATTTATCGTTGTTTATTGGCCAATAAACAACAATTTGGAGTTCTAATTATGCGTTGGAATTAAACCACGATTCTAACATGATATAACATATGTTTTTGCAATTGTAATTGGAACTACTTTTTACTAAGCACAGCTCAGAATCGGGACATCTTTTTGCGTTGTTAATTGGGTAGTTTAACAAAGATGATTTTGTTCTTTGTCTATAGAAAAATTAGCGAGAATCATGTAATCATAACCATTCAACAAATAATTGTCAATGATATATTTGCTCAATAGTTTGCAACTTATAATTTGCAGCAGATAGCTGAACACAAAAACTTCAAATATAAGATGCAAAATAAGTCCCCTCTTGCAACAAAAAGTAAAAATGCGCATGACCCCGAAAATATATTAACAGCGTTTATATTATAAATTAACAAATTGCAACATTTCATTGAAACCTAACCTCTATGTAAATTGGCAAACATTATTTATTCCTCGTCTGCATGATATCATCAAGCAATAATAATAATAGTACCTGTTTACAAGATATATTTCCAAACGTCTGCCGTATATATATATGTGCTTTGTGTCATTTTACAGAATTATGTCTACTTGAAATGTCATTTATAATATGATAACATAATAACAAAACATTAACTAGAACAGGCTCGGAATAGCATAAATGCGCATTATCGTAACATATATACCAACGTTTTATTATAAACATATTATTGCAGTGAAACCTGAAGCTTCATAAAAAATCACGAACACAATTCTTTGATTTAATGTCGTCATCAAGCATCGGTTATAAATTATTAATACTTGTTACAAAATATTATTTACACTTACTTGAATTGCAATTGGTATAATTATAAAATATAAAACTAATTGAAAGTGATGGAGACACGAGAGTGGTAGCTGATTGATGAACGCACTTAACGAAAAGGAAATGAAGAAACCCAGTTTACAGGTGACAATGAAATTTGATCCTTAACTATGATTTAGTTTAAAGAAAGACACTTTTAAACGTTAACAATTTATGACCACATGGTTTAAACCAAAGGATATTCGTAAGTCATTAACAATAATTCATTGTTTCACCTCTGAAAATCCTTAATTGTTGTGTTTGTATATGTGTTTCATGCCTTTATGTAAAATATAGAATTTTATTGGTGAAATAAAAATTCCAAGATATTTTCACTGATGGAACAGTGAACACATAAAATAAAAAAACGGACTATTTTTCCAGTATAAATAGCATACCAGAAGTGGTTCACCTTCCATGTACAGTACAATTATGCATGCACGGTATTTACATACATGTACACACCAGAAAACACATTATACCTAGGCCAAATTTAAGTATACGCACAACAAAAAGTGCACTTTAGGTTACACTAAATTGACAGTTTCTCCGATTTATAAACATTAATAAACTAACTTAACTAACAAAATGTTGGTTGTGTAAAATTTACACACGGCTATCAATCGGACAGTGCATATGTCGTCACGAAACCTACATAGGACTCGTTTGTAATGATTTTCTTCAAATTGAAGAACTTTCCAATTCCATGCAAGCGTTACCATTTATACGCACGGGCGTATTGCAGTATGCCTAGTTACGCCCCTGACAACAACGAAGAAAGCATGTCACTATATTAAGTATTTTCCCACTACATAATGAGTGACATTTTTGGAAACATGAGGTCAAATACAAGAACTTGTGACGTTTAAGCGTATCTCGCGCAATGCTATTTTTATTTATAGTCCAAAAGCTTCAAATAATACGAACAATTGTTGATTTCAGTGTAAGATCGTATGCTTTTTTATTTGTGGTCACAGAAAACTCATGAAATAAGAAACAATCTGACACTGAAACCAACAAATATGCTCCGCTATATATATTATAATTACTTTTAAATTGTCTCAGAAAATATTGCGCTATGGTCGCAATGAACGGAACCTAACGGGTTGCTTGCACAAACACAATTTCCTGTGATAGACATGATAACAATATATTAAAATTTCATTCCGTTTTTTTTCCTTTTTATTTCTGCTGGGAACTAATATCATAAACCTAAAACAAAGAAAGGCGCGAACAAAAACATCATATAAACGTGAACTGAAAATTCGATCCTTCAAATCGTTCAATAATGAACAGAAATGTCATAATACATTATGTTGTGAAATTAAACTAGACATATTCAATGTCGCATTAACTACAAACGAATCCATAACCTCACAAAAGAGATTATTCGGCTGTTTCAATGCGAGTTGTGTTTTATTGAACTGATTGCTATATGTAATGGATGGTAGTAATATATACAGATTTTGATTCAATACTGCTTTATAGACGCTTAATATAAACTATATATGAGGTGTGTCGTGGGAAACCCGGGCTTTCCGCCTACAGTGGATTTATGTTAAGAAGAGACTACCTCGAAACAGAAAATACCATACAAGCGGAAAGTGTCGTCCATGCATGCTAATCCGGGACGACACTTTACGCACATCCATTAAGCCAGAGTGTCACACGACACGCCTCATAAAACGAATGTGTGCACTACTGCAACACAAACGGTGATCTAACTCTTTCAACTAATGTGTTACTATTCAACGACAACACATTGCCAGAAACCTAAGCGATTAGAATTAAATCATGCTTAAATGTGTCAAGGCTTTTTTGTCCGTTCGTTTCCCGACCATTTACCTATTGTCACGCACTAGAGCAGGGGTGATTAATCACTCCAGACTCCAGTATGCAACAGAGGTTCTTTTGGACCAGATATGTATAGGGAGCACATTAATTAACACAAATACCTTTACATCTAAACTATTTATTTACAGAAACTGATATAGATCTACTTGATACACGCATGCAAATTAAGTATTCAACGGAATGTGATATATATTTTTCGAAAGTATCTTCATATGCAAACAATACAACAGCAATAGTCTGTTTACCTATAACATCAGTTAATTGATTAAAACAACAATGCCTTCAATGTCCATTTACGTCATGATCCATGCAGCGTATATATATAACATAAAACCTTTAGTATTCGTTCTTGACGCACAAACGCTAATTTAAAGGAAGAATCTTTTATGTCATTCAAGTAAGTAAATAACACCCCAAATACTTCGCGCACATACGCACACAGCTAACCAGACTTGTTATCACTCATATCGAAACCACACCGGCTCAGGGGTGGCCACACAGGCTCTGGGTTTGCCACACAGGCTTGGGATTGCCACACAGGCTCGGGGTTCGCCACACAGGCTCGGGGTTGCCACACAGACTCGGGGTTGCCACACAGGCTCGGAATTGCCACACAGGCTCGGGGTTCGCCACACAGGCTCGGGGTTGCCACACAGGGGGGCTAGGGCTGCCACACAGGCTTAGATATGCCACATAGGCTCTATTATTGACAGGTCTGCCCCACTACAAGCCACATTTCCTCATATTCTCACACAAAACTAACACTCAGTCATCTCCAACTGATCTGGTCTCTACGACTGTTATTTCCAGACTGAATTGAAACAATGAATGTACCCCTCAGCCAAACAAAGCAACATCAGAAACTAGTCTAAATATCAACGCCTTGTCACATTCAGAGCTATGGTTAAAGCGTTTCCCTACCGTTATCAAAACATGGTCCTGGCATCAAAGTAAACTAACTAGGCTACACGTCAACATAAACACTAAACAGGAACAGAGTTTCACAATTTGCTGGGAAACTTAGCAAAATTTAGCCGAATAACGGGAATGTAAAGTATTGTATTAAAGGGGTATGTAGAAATTTGTGACACCTATCGTTGTCTTTAAAGGGACTAGTTCACAGATTTTTGTATTTTTTAAAACATGCCATAATGCCTTAACTTGAAAAACGTAAGCATCTGAACTAAAGAACTCCAGTATTTTTACAGAAAAGCTTAAAACAGTGCCACCACCGGGGACAGAACATATGACGTCTGGATCAAAAGCCAAACGCGAAAACCGCATAAAAAATAAAATAAATAAACGAAAACCCATACTGGATATCGAACATGACGGCGCAGTCGAAAGAAGAAATGACGATCGACAGCGCTCTAACCATCTGTGCTATTCTGACCTGCCAGAAAATATGTGCAAACTATGGCTATATATACAATATATTCACAATTTTGACGTAAAATCACGTTGTAATCAAGAAACGGGCTAACCAAAAACGACCTAAATTATAGTAATGATTCTTTTCTCAGAATGCGTTAACTCTTTACCTTTAATATATGCACAAGTCATATTAATATTTAAGATTTTTTTAGATACTGATGATGCCATTTTGGGGTCCATTTTGAAGGCATATCCGTTTGATTCATAATGAGGTACCAATTTCTACCAACAAAACAGAGCTGTTTTGCGGCTGTGCAACACTCGAGCTGGAAAGTCGCTGGCGACCACTAAAACAAAATAAAAGTGCTGTTACGCCTCAATAGTCATTTCTACAAGATCACAAACTATTGTGAACATGTGTAGAGTGTAGAACTATAAAACAGTTACTCTCGCCTTTGTTAAAAACACGCCAGTTTACTTTACTAATGTGCGCTGACCTAGAACCACGATTTCGAGCACAACGAATTTGCTATGCCTTGTCAGAAAATAAATTCTCGTACCCTATTGTAATGCTGTCATTTCGCCACAAATCAGCATTATCTTTCGAAATAACGTATAACTGCATGTCAAAAACAAATAAAAACCGCTCTAATTACAGTGATTGATTATTCAAGATCAGGGTGCAACAAGCGCTTGATTATCTATAATTTAGCGCGCCGAGGATCATCTTTCAGACGCATGCAACTGACAAATCGTTCAAAAGACTTGGAAAGAATAAACGCCGTACTAAATAATACCACTCAATTCAAGTGCCACAAATTGGTCCCTGTCATGTTGGTATTTTAGTCCTGTTTCGTTCCTGATAATTGTATTTGACAATTTGATTATGACGTGTATTTTCTATGTGTTTATGGTATAGTCTAAATGCCAAGTGTTACTCACAATGGCGTGCCAAACGTCAGGTTTGGTCCGACTAAGTCGAAGAGTTCTCTGACAAATTCAGTCCTATCTTCCCTAATACATCGTAAGGTGAAGGAAATGAATTATTTCTATACCGCAGTCTTATTAGTCAGCTAGATGTCTAGGTCGAAATATGAATAATGTACGTCAAATAAGTCTATTGGAAATCAGAGTAGTTATTTATACGCAATCGGTGAGATATTGTTGTTCTTTGTAGAACTGTATTAGATTGTTGAACCAAGGTCAACAAGGTTCATTTTGGTGTCAAATCTGATGATTCTGGATTACAATACAAAATGCCCATCTTATTGAAATAATTATATATCTTGAATATAACAAGATATTTTAACTTGTACATATAATTACGTTTGTCTGTATGTATGTATGTACACGCATACTTTGAACAATGGATACCTAAGAATGTGGTCACACATCATGATTATTTGCACATTAAATATGTGTCTGGTTTTGTCATATTGTAATTGGAACTTTTGTTCAAAGGGAAGCAATAATCGCTTGACAACAACGCACCGTGAAAACTAGTCGACACCGGTGGTCTAAGGGAGATAATCCGCCGCCCTTGTGGACAGATGTTCTGCAACATAAGCTTTGGTGATTTTATGTTAGTGTAAGGGAAATAATTATTTATTGCAGCATGAATAACATGCAAATATGCTTTTTTTATTTGCTTTCCAGTGATTTATAGGAACATATCAGTGAAATAAAATTGGTAATTCACCCATTTAAAATGTAAACTGAAACGGTGGAAAAAAAATCATATAAGCATATAATTAAAAGAAAATTTGTTGATTTCGATGTCAGATCGTATTTTACGCTACTCGTGAAAATATCATTTTCTATAAACGCTCGTTAAATAAACTTCGATCTTACACCGATATCAACACATATCCTGTATAAATTACATTTATTGTTTTAAGTAAGACCTGCCGTCTGCTACAGTACCGATGCTTTGCGTAAGGGTTGCCGATAAAAATGTGCGAGTTTCGGGAACCATTCGTAATAAAATGGGCAAAGCTTGGTCACCGTGCTTGTTCGGCATACGACAGGTTGCGGTATAAACCCCGAAACCTATCCGAAGTCACCGAATGCGACGCGGAAGAATGCCGACAGTTCGGAAGCTTCCGAATATTTCCCGATCGTGCGGAACGGTTGCGGTAACATTGCAGAACATGCGGAATAGTTGCCGATTTGTTGTCGACAGAATGCTGAAATGTTGCCGATTGGAAGTTCGGGGTATATAAACGACGCCGAACGACACCAAACGAAGCCGAACTACAATCTGATTATCAGTTGCTAGCCCGACAACGGATCTTTAGGTGCATTCTCATTGCCTTTGATGTCATGCTTGTCTTGGCATTTCACCTGACACACAGAAGAAGACATCATCGATTGTGGATCAAGCAGTATTTTAGGATCACTCCAACAATTTTGGATGACATACCCCAGCGTCTAACGCCTCGCATTCAAAAAACATATAAACAAGGTTCCGTAATGCCCTTCCTGCTGGCATAAAGCTTGCGAAGGCACTGAGTTACATGAGATCTGTGGACACGTACGCCTCCTTGGTGTACGACTTCTGTACTTCTATGTTGTTGAGGAAAGTTTATGCCATTTTGTCCAAGAAGTGTCTACTCCCCAGCTTCAGGAGTATAATGATGAAGTTCTGGTCATTCCAAATACTCCAAAGGTCTGTCGTGAAATGGCCGCCCAATTTGAGATTAGGTGGAACATGTCTCATGCTGTTGGCTTTCACTTGGCATTGCCTACTTTAATAGCAAAAAGCGTGGGATGATTATGGGCATCCCTTAGAAACTTTTCATATTTTTTTTTCTTCTCAGCTTAGGTTTTCAGATAAAGGTTTTAGCCTTCAAGGCCAATGCTAAGGATCGTACCTTCTGTAATGTCCGAAGGCTTACTGACTAGTAACCTCACGCTAAACTTCTTGAGTAGCTTGTACATGACTTGCACCATGATGAGTGTTCAATTCACAAAAAAACAATGCCACATTTGTCACTTCGAACACTATCGGCAAATTGATGGCATCACTTCTGCTGTCGACGTTTTATAGTTCGGAAAACACGACTAATGCTCGGCATCCCTTCCGCTGACAATCGGCTTCTACAGCGATGATTCGGCATATTTCATTACATGATCGGCATATGTTCCGCGTGTACACGCGAACAGAACTCTTCCACTTGTCGTCTTCGGAGAGCATTCGACATCGATTCAGCTTCCTTCAGGGACCGCTCGGGGTGGCTATACCGATAACGAAGCCTAGCAGAAGGCTTTCCGAAGATGCCGAATCAATGGCGACGGGTTTCCGAACGTCCAGAATGGTTGCCGATGGTTTGCCGAAGACCACAAAGCCATACCGAATGAAACATTCTGCGTCCGAATTTTAAAACTTTTAAAATGTGGATGCCGAAGATTTTTCAATCACGATCAGGCCCCGAAGTACAAAGAAGGTTCCAGAATTGTTAAGGAAGGACACGGAAGTGTTCCAGAACATCGCGAAGACATGTCGAAACACCCCGATTTTGCCAAATTCGCTTTCGGACAACCTTCGGGGGCCTAGTGGGCGGCATGTTTAAGGTACATATCTTCTCGTGACTCCGTATATAGAATTCGCTTAGTAATACTTATTAGATCAAATGTAAAGTGAAGTTTCCTATGAATATTAATCACGTTGTGGAAGATAAGGCTGTGAAAAAGCCAACTGTATTTGCAAATATGCAAGTACAACGAATGAGAATTGGGAAATAAAATCTTACTCATGTTGTGCTTTGTGTTTCGTTTAGCAGCAAAAAAGGTGGCGGTTTGATTTGTTTCGTTTTGAAATATTAGTGTGTGCACATTTAACCACGTGTCAGAATTTCAAAAAAAAAGAATATGTCTTCGAATTATGTCCCATAGCAATTTAAGTGATACTACAGTATTTTATAAACAAAAATGTGCAATACAAAGACGTCTATAATAAATACATAGGGAATATTACATGACTGGGGTGTTCCGGTGGCTTGTATCGCTCGAGTTGATTGTGTAACGCTGTATTCCACGAGCCCGTAGGGCGAGTGGAATACAACTTTACACAATCAACGAGAGCGATACAATCCACCGGAACACCACAGTCATGTAGTATTCAATTTATTATATACCTCCTTACGATCAAAACACCACGAGATACTGCATCGAAACAAACAAAATGATAACAAACAGTACTAAAGAACGCGCATGAATACATGTCATTTACATCAATGACGTCATTGAAATCTACATGTAACGGCGTAATCGTGTCTATAAATACAACGGGGCGTTTCCCAATGTCGCTCGGAACGTTACGGAAATATACGATGCTCAACGAACGTAAAAGTAGTCCGGCTTTTCCAGCCATTGAATACGGAAAATTATTTCACAGTGTGAAATACGGGAATTCTATCTGGCCATTTGTATTTTATACCGAAAATACACCAGTATTTGAGTCAGATTATGTATAGGTATATAATAAAGTATGATTATGCAAGATACACTTCGAATGTAAGCAAGAAAAATAACAAACACGACACAAAAGTATATGTTCGTTCTCTGAAAATGTAAACCCTTCCCATTATTTTATACTTTTTTCACCTTTATTATATGCCACATAAATATCCCAATTCAGACGGTTTTACCCCATTGATGTCGTTGTCGTAGATATAGAGAAACTAGTTGTCAGCGAAACGACTCAGAATACATCTGTACTTCTAAAACCAAATAATAAATGGTTAATATAAATCCCATACTTTACTTAACCATTCGCTTCATGAAATAAATTATAAACACCATACTTTACTTAACCTAGTCGCTTCATGAAATAAATTATAAACACCATACTTTACTTAACCATTCGCTTCATGAAATAAATTATAAACACCATACTTTACTTAACCAGTCGCTTCATGAAATAAATTATAAACACCATACTTTACTTAACCAGTCGCTTCATGAAATAAATTATAAACACCATACTTTACTTAACCAGTCGCTTCATGAAATAAATTATAAACACCATACTTTACTTAACCAGTCGCTTCATGAAATAAATTATAAACACCATACTTTACTTAACCAGTCGCTTCATGAATAAATTATAAACACCATACTTTACTTAACCAGTCGCTTCATGAAATAAATTATAAACACCATACTTTACTTAACCAGTCGCTTCATGAAATAAATTATAAACACCATACTTTACTTAACCAGTCGCTTCATGAAATAAATTATAAACACCATACTTTACTTAACCAGTCGCTTCATGAAATAAATTATAAACACCATACTTTACTTAACCTAGTCGCTTCATTAACAAAGCAATTATAAACACCAGGAAGGATGAATGGCAAACACATCTGCAAGCTTATTGCACTTTGTGTATATTGAGTCTCCTCTAATTTTAATACCAACCGCCCACTGCATGCATTTTCAGAAGTGTTTGTACTTATTTACTTATTGAAAGTGTGTCCATACGATTTTTAATATAAATAAGTTTCAAACTTATAATCAGATAGACAAGCATAATAATAACGAAGGAAACATCAAAATGTCGAATAAATAAACAAACACGTTATTCGACCTTTGACTCGTTTTTTAGTGTGGTGTAACCTTAACCAACTTACGAGTTAACGTGCATACATGTACTGGTATGGGAGTTTTCGGCTGGTCAGTCTAAAACTATTGTGTGAAAAATAAGCCAATACAACGTTTTACAACAGTGGTTTTTCTTAAAGGGACGTGTTCACAGAATGTTTGAATATTTGACAACTGTCATTTGATGTCTTTACTGCAAAAACTACAGCACCTTTGAGATAAAAAATGTGCGAAACATTCGGCCATTTTCACTTATACATTTGGTTTTCTATTTTTGACGATGAAAAGCGTTATAACGCTTTATATTTGTATTCGTTTCGATTGATGAATATCCATAAACGAAACGATATTTCCAATATATTTCTTAGTCATGAGTGTTACTTAGCTTGTTTGTATAATTTCTATTGGGAATCTATGACAAAATGTTTGACGATAGTCAATTTGCCAATCTGTGAACAGGTCCCTTTAAGATTTTGGTTACTAATTTTAATTGCCTTGTTTTTATTTAGGCAACCATATCTGTTGTAAGATCGTGGATACACACTTTATCCTTAGCTGCATTGTACGTCATACGTTATTTTAAACCCTTAAACATACCTTTAAATCGGCTTATGTATATTCACTTTTTGAAACAATTAAACATTCAGAACTAGACATATATATAGCAGTTTTTACTCGGGTAGACATCACCTCAAATGAGTATTAGACGCAATGAATGAGCTCCAGTAAAACAGGCGAACAAATTATTAGTTTTGTAAAGAATAAATGTCTAAGCAATTTGTATTGGACACATTACCAGTTTCTGGAAATGTGTTTCCGGATTTCCGAACGATACTTTCACACCCAGTCGTGTTTACTAATCGAAAACGTCAGATCCGGGATCCACTTCGCAAGTTAACGTCGAGGTGACTTAACAGTGTCATCAGACCCCCTGCAGCCAATTGTATAAACGTTTAAACCCACGCAGTAACCGTACGAACGCAGTAACCGCTGTGATAACTACGCCGAGGTGAGTTGTATAAACAATGACGTTGACAGTAACCACGACGTTACCGCGGTCAGTTTTAACCCTGCTCCAAGTATCCCTGCTGAAGCTGAATAGATAAATTCAAAATATAATAGATAATGTGACACTAATACTTTTAAAGTTTTATGAAAATATGCAATATGCAATGATATATTGACAAATTCCAATGATAGAGTGTGTGTATAGTTTGTGTGGATTATATATGCCATTAAAATAATAATGATATAAAGCAATTCAATTAGTTTAAAAAAACATATTTCCAATTTATATAACTATTGTATTGCTTTTTGAGATGGTATCAAATAAAAATGACTGGTATCTTTTCAATAATAATTGAAAAAATGCTGATTGAGAAGTATAAGACTGATGGTGAATATAATGGATACGGTGATTGCATTTTTTTTAGGGGTATTTACAAGTGTGAACGCATGCTGGCCTGGGAGTTGCCATGACGCCCACGTTTTCAGAATGTCTAACATTGGGAGATATTTGGAAGCCAACCATCAAGGTACATGGAAGCCAACCATCAAGGTACATATAGTATACTTCCAACATAATGGTGATAATAAACAACCAAATGCATGGATCAAAAGAGATTTTCATATGATTATAAACACACAAAAACAGACCGTTTAGTCAAAACTGTTTACCGTATATATTGCATAATATTTTTACATTACTTCTATTATGCCCATTATCATAAATAATTCATCAAAAGTAAATGTTTAAAAAAAATAATTTTCCAGACCCGGGGCGTGGCTTTCTGTTAGAGGATAGTGGCTACCCTTGCAGACCATTCCTGATGACACCAATTCAGAATCCTAGTAAGCTGAATTCCTTTATATCAGTATTTGCAGTAAATTTATAAACAGCAACTGTAATAAATTTTATTATAAAAGGATTAAATAAATTATTTAAAAAAAATAAGTTAAAAAAAAATAAAGAGAAAAACAATATTCATAATGTCTTTATTTCAATAATGTGTAATCGAACACCAAACTTTTAAACAGGAACTGAGGCTGAAGAAAAGTACAACCAGTCCCACATTGCAACCAGAAACATTATTGAACGATGCTTTGGCGTTTGGAAGAGGTCCTTCCGTGTATTACATGTTGAGGTAAATTAATACAGTATGTGCATGTTCTCTGTAGATAATAAAAACACCCAAAGTACTTGTCCCAAATGATGAATAGATTTATTATAAATGTAAATTGTAATTGATATATGCATGAGTTGTTTTGTGTACCTTGTTATAATTACAATACTTCAAAATCTTTATGTAATGTAGAAAACTTCATTGATTAAATTATGCAGTAAAAAAGTAAATTTCGTTATAAAATAATGATGTAATTATTTCAAAACTCAATTATTAAAGATGGAAAGCCACACTATTGACAGTAATAAGTGAAGTTTCAATATTATGACTTTATTTTAGGCATAAAATAAAAAAGGGTTTGTTTCAGGTTAAATGCCCAAAAAATTTAGGTAGGTATGTTGGGATTTATTTTTTATATTTTCCTTTTATTCGGTAAATGGTCAACTTGAAGATTCTTAAACTGAATAAATATTCAAAACATATCAGTAATATCCTTAAATATTGTTTATAAGTGGATACTATGAAAACAAAACACTTAGTTATCCCAAAACACATTTAATTATTGAAAAAGGTAAATAAAACAAAAATCAATATGACCAACCCAATAAAATGTTCTAGGGGCATTTTTGGGGGGTAGGTCGGGTAACATGAAACAAACCAATTTTTTTGTTACGCCTGATCAATATGTGCCAATAAATCACTACAGTGTTCAAATGCATGCAGACAGCATCAAAATTAGTGTAGTTAATTAATATATACATTTTTCATTTTAATGCATGTTCCTGCTAAAGTAACGCATCAAATTGTCTAATTAATATTGCATGCTTCTTATTTAATATGCTTTTTTGCTGTTATAAATGAAGTATGTGTATGTCAAAGTTAAATGCTCAGCCTCATATAACTGGCATTGTAATCAAAACTTTATTTAATGCATGAAATGTTTAATTATATTGAGTGATTTGTACATTTACATCATATGAATGTATATTTATACTTATGTGTTTTTCTACGTGTATAATAAATAGTATAAATGAAGGTCATATTATGGTAACAAACTTAATTATCAATGAATAGCATGTTACTTATTGTACATATATAATTATACTGTTTGTTTATCAATTACAGATTAGAATGAAGCCAGCTAAAGTCATTCGAATTGTTCTAGCCTGTGCAGAATGAAGCCAGCTAAAGTCACTAGAATTGTTCTAGCCTGTGTGGTGCTTCATAACCTGAGACGGCTATGGGGAGAACAGAACCCGGACCTCCAAGATGACCTTGACGACCAACCGGAACTTTGACGGGCCAATGGACGGACATGGTGTGAGAAACAGAATTGTTAAACAATATTTTCAATGAAGTTCTATTTTCGTTCAGTATCATTTTTATTTATTGTTCAAATCTGTTCCCTTGAAATATTCCAATACATATTTTGTCTAAAAAACTGAACTGTTTAATTACTTTTGTTCATCCAAAATAATTTTTCATAAGATCTAGTAAAAATTACTTTTTGTTGGAAAATGTTAAAAAGTCAGATCATTTTTGCAGTATAAAAGTTGAGTATGCCTTGCTTTCATTGTTTCTAACATTATGTTAAGCATATGCATAATTATATATGAATGTATTGCATTAAAAAGTTTTGTATTTTAATGCCACATACATCTTTGATAAGGATAACAGATTTAACACTTTTATCCCTAAAGAATACACCAAATAATGACAAAAATTGCTCATAAAAACTTGTTTATTTTATTAATTATTTTACTGAAAGATGACATTGTTTTATAAATTAAATGTTAGTTATAAAATTGTTTTTAAACTTAATAACAAATATGTTATGTGCTGCAAAAGTGAGTGTTTTGACATGAATAAATCTGTATGTCTGTCTATCCATATGCCTGTATATTAGTTCTAAGAATGTCAATTATTATTAATTGTTCATTAATTTTGTAAAAATCATTATACATTTGATGTTTCATACACTGTAAGACCATATTAAAATGTGGTAGAATGTCAAGCTGTTCATTATTTCTTCCATACTGAACTTGTACAATTCTACATTATGAAATTGAAATCACCTATGAACATTTAAAAATGATTAAAAAACGATCTACTTATGATTATTAATATTTTGTTCTACTGAACCATAAAGACTAAGAGGAAAATCAACCAAACAGAAAAGAATTTCAGTATAAATTGCCTACAACTCACACCCTAGTATTAAATTCTTGAGCAATTCTTAAACATTAATCAGTCCTTTTAACATTTTGTAATAAATATGAAAGTAATGCTCACAGGAAGAAACCATGATTAGGATTACCAGGTAGTTTTAATTATTGCTAGCAAATTTAATTATGGTGTTGCTTAGAATTTATGTTATACAAGAACAACACATGAGACAATCAGTGAAATAATATATTGGTAATATCAGTAATAAACATCTTTAAACAACAATATAAAACGTCTTTAGCATAATCACTGCTCCATCTTGGCGAGTAGCAGGTCTGCTATTTTTGCAAACTTATTCAGACAGACTGTGGCTGTCTTCACCATCTTTATCTGGCACTCCAGGGCCTCCATTTGTGCATCTTTCAGATTCCTAAAAGAACAATGTTTAACAATTATTTGCTTCTATCACTATTATTGAAATATGTATATACAACATGTGCATGCACTTAGCCCAACACTAGAGAATTTACACAAATGTACCACACAAATTAAGCTCTCTTTCTGACAAAATTATGTACAGCAAATGGTGTTGATATTTTTTACAAATTAATACCTTTTATGTCCACTGCCACTAGGTACTGTCCTTGCACTTTGACCGTTTTTTGCTGATGTACCAATTGTTGCTGAAATAATATATTATAATTATTATATATATTATAATTATATCCATTATTAATATTCATTATTATTTATTACTATTATTATTAGTATTAGTAGTAGTATCTTATTATTATTATAATTAATGTAGTTGATGTTATTCCCATTAACATCCCAAAAACTCATATCATTATTGCATGATTTTCCATCAAACATCATCTTCATTATCATCACATCACCATAAATTATTTTTTTCTAGTTCTTAATCTGAAGTTGTTTTTTTATATATAACTTCATTTGACTGACACTAATACTTGCAAGTAGAGATCTCCCTTGCTGTGCCTCTCAATGAAGCTGAAAATGTGCAAATCAGAAATTAAAAAAATCAATAATAATCCCTTTTTGGGGCCTCTTGTATATTCGAAGCGAGAGTGCAATAAAGGACATTCAATGGACTAGCACATTATTTTAAAGGGTTGATTCGCGTAGCATTCAAGCACACATAATCGTAATAATGTACCATCAATTTATTTTGATTTTAAAAATTCATTAGTAATTTTGCTCATTTATTTACGGTACTGTAAACAGTCGTATTGATTTTTATAATCATTCCTGAAAATTTACTAGATCTACAGTGCACTTGGCATAATCCATGTGTAAAGTAATCGTCATTAGGTCCACGGATGTTGAAGCGATCGGTTGATTTTTGTTTTCGGAAGTTATAGTATGAATTGCTTGATTCATGGATACTTACTCTCTCTTGAAGGCCCTTCCACGCCGAAGGGCTCCGAGCTGACCATAGTCATCAAGTCCATGATGGGCAGCTCGAGGAGCCCCGGGGATGGAGGTCTGCCGCTAAAACATGATAAAGGAGACAATGAATGAGTTTATGTTTACACTGTGCGGATTTAAACGATTTAATTTCTACAACATACAATGATTACATTTAATTGTGTCAATGGATAACGTTTAAAAAGGTAAGAGAAAAGTTTGTGTTGTAAATGTGAATTCCTGTCATACCTTTAATTATAATATTATCGCATATGTTACGCAGTAATGGCTTCTGGCAATTCGCATACATAATATTTGCTAATGTTTTGGGTAGTCGTATATAGATAAGTACCAATTAATGTGTCCGCATCGTCCACAATTCCATGAAAGGAGGCAGAATTCTGGAACAGGCTCGCCACTTCCTGAGAAGTTTGAGACATCTCGGGAAGTGGCGGGCCACACCCCGTCGCTGCAGCGTGGTTTCTATGGACCGACACGTCTCCCTTGGCACCTTTCATCTATCATTTAAAATAGATTTTCAAGATCTACATAAATGTTGAATAAATATCATGGCTGGAATTGATGTTTTTGGCATTGGTAAAAATGTAAAATTGTTTTGCTAAATCATTTGCAATAATTTATTTATTAAAACATATTTCACGGATAGAACATATAAAAATACATTGCAATTACCATATTTCGCCACTTTTCTTTGATTTGTTTGGTGGTGCGAGGCCCATTTCCACAAGCATTCACCTGCTCGGTGTGGTCCGTCCAGATTTTATGGACCTTGATTTATGTAAGTCAACTTCTTTCCGTATTATCAACGGTAGAATAGGCGATAGTTGTAAACATACATTTGTTTCAAATAACGGTACCTCTGTAATTGATTACCTGTTGACCAATGAAAGCAATTTTCAATTGTTAGCAAACTTTACTGTTGGTGATTTTAATGAATGGAGTGACCATGCTCCGTTGCATTTTTCATTATATTGTAACAATTGTTCACCCAGTTATGAGACATTCACGGATGTTAAATATAAATGGAATAGTTCATTTCGAGATGAATTTCGTTCAGGAATTATTTCAAAATTGCCTATTTTTAATGATATTGTCGATAGTATAGATTGTTCGAGTAGAATGTCAATTAACCAGGTTCTAGAAAATTTTACAACTACAATTCGCAATGTTGCGGATCCGTTGTTTACAAAATCATGTACTTACAGTAATAAACCCACATTTAATACTGACAGTTGTATAAACCACGCCGATTGGTTCGATAATGAGTGTTTGACCGCACGAAATCAATACCATGACGCTTTAAGATTTTTTAATCTGAATAAGTCTGATCACAATAGAATGGAGCTGTGTGAAAAGAAAAGGCTGTATAAAGAGTTAACAAACAAAAAGAAAAAGAACGCATATAAACGCAAGATGACAGAAATTGAAAATTTAAAAAATAAAAAGCCGAAAGAATTTTGGAAATATTTCAAATCGAAAAATAAAATAAATTGCAATAACATTTCAATAAACGCATTAAAAGACTATTTTGAAAATTTGAGTAATAAAACGTCAGATAGTAAAAATGCTGAGGCAGAAGATTTTTGTCTAAATAACGACTTTAATGGTGAAAATTGTACTTTTCCGGAACTAGATCAACCGATAACAGTAAATGAGGTCATGAATACAGTTAAACACTTAAAACGTGACAAAGCGGCAGGTATTGATTGTATTTTAAATGAATATTTCATTGAATGGATTGATATTTTATCTAATCATTTGTGTGATGTGTTTAATAGTATTTTAACTTCTGGCTATTTTCCAGATCAATGGACAAAAGGGATTATCATTCCTCTTCATAAAAAAGGTTCTGTTGTTGATGTTAATAATTACAGAGGAATAACGCTTGTAAGCTGTTTCTCCAAATTATTTACAACCATTTTAAATAAACGTATTGAATCATTTTGTGAAAATAATGGTAAAATTTCGGACGCACAATTCGGATTCAGAAAAGGATGTTCTACTGTTGATACTATTTATATTTTGATGTCTGTTGTACAGCATTTTTTAATAGAAAACAAACGCTTGTATGTTGTGTACGTGGATATGCTTAAATGTTTTGATAGTATATATCGCAGTGCACTATGGTTAAAAATGTATAAATCTGGAATACAAGGTAAATTACTACGAATAATTAAGAATATGTATGAGAATGCAAAATCATATGTCAAATCTTGTACAACATACTCTGAATATTTTAGCTATGCTGTTGGTCTAAGACAAGGGGAGGTAATGTCTCCGATTCTTTTTTCACTGTTTGTAGAAGATTTAGAACTGTTTCTACAAGATGACACACTGTCTGGCTTAAATATAGATGACCTAATTTTAATTTTGTTGCTATTTGCAGACGACATGGCCGTTTTAGGTAAAACACCAGAAGAAGTACAATCCCAATTAGATAAACTTTACATATACTGTAATTGTTGGGGGCTTAATGTGAATACGTCAAAAACCAAAATAACGGTCTTTCGCAAAAGGGGTAAAATTCGCCAAGATGAGAAATGGACTTACAATGGTCAAAAAATAGAAGTCGTCGATAATTTCAACTATCTCCGCACTGTAATTAATTACACTGGTAGCTTTACATTAAACCAAGAACATTTGGCTGGAAAAGCCCTTAAGGCTACCAATACTTTACTCTACACATGTAAGCAATATGATCTTAAGCCTAAATTATTTTGTCAATTGTTTGATTCTTTTGTTGGCTCCATTTTATGTTATGCCTCTGAAATATGGGGATTTAATAAATCTAAAGAGATCGAACGCATCCCTTTAAAATTTTGCAAAAGGTTGTTAAATGTAAAAATAAACACATGTAATGCTACGGTATATGGAGAGTTAGGTAGATACCCGTTATATGTAAATAGATATGCACGAATTGTTAAGTATTGGTTTAAAATTATTAACAGTAAAAATATTATTATACAAACTGTGTATAAACAAGCAGTGGATGATTGCAACAAAGGATACAACAATTGGGTTGCGGATGTTAAAAAATTGTTAAATCAATACGGATATTCCTATGTATTTGAAAATCCCAATGTTTCTAACACTCATGCTTTTGTATGTGAATTCAAATGTGATTATTGACACATTTAAACAAGAATGGTTTGGTAATATGAATAATAGTTCTGTTTTAGATATGTATAGAATGTTTAAAACATCTCTCGAATATGAAGACTACTTAGATTTATTACCCAAGAGCCTACGTTTTTACGTTGTAAGATTACGAGCGTCTGCCCCTCCATTGAGAATTCAGACAGGCAGATACTCCCGTAACAATATCCCTCGTAACGAACGTTATTGCCTATGTTGTAACCAAATAGATACAGAGGATGAATTCCATTTCACTTGTATATGTCCTTGTTATCGTACACCCCGAGAAAAATATATTAAATGTTTTTACTATATCAGGCCATCTGTTGTTAAGTTCCACATTTTATTGACATCAACGTGTAAATCTGAGATTGTTAATTTATGTAAATATGTAAAAGAAGCTTTAACTATACGAAATACTATTATAAATACCACAGTAAATTATTAACAATAATGCAATGTAATATACTTTTTCTAACTTTTAAACCATAGCTATATTTATTTTAATAATTATTTTGTTTTTATTTTATTTTCCGCAAAAATATTTTGTCTATCTTTACTGCCTTTAAAATTGTACTTTTTTTGTGTTTTTTTTCGCAACATTGGTTATTGTATAATTAAATTGTTTTCATTGTAACATATTGACAAGTGACAGTACTTTATTAAAAATTTATAAGTTCCATGAAAATAAGAATTTTTTCGCAAATTTGGTTTTTGTATAATTAAATTGTATTCATTGTAATATATTGATACGTGACATAACTTTATTTCAAATTTGTATGTATTTAAGACGATGTACATATGTATAAGTCTAAATAAATTGTCTGTCTGTCTGTCTGTCTTGATCACCATTCCTGGACCTCCCGAGCTGTGACTAGTCCGTAGCCGATGTAAGTTTTCTTTCATAAAATCGGTGATACAATCGATCTCACGATCTGAGAAAGACTTGGCCCGTTTTTCTTGTTTTTCTGCCATGGCGATTTTATACAAATGAAACATTACGGCGGTAACCTAACCACAAAATTTACTGCGGTAAGTAAATAACTGCAGTTAAATCGAACCACCGTTTATACAATTGGCTGCTGACAGCTAATGGCACATTGGGTTACCAGCCCGTGACATTTCGAGAATAGATTATCTATGGTGTGCGCAATGTTCATCGTAAAGGCCATTGACCAAATTCGTTCGCTTTAAATGTCCCCTACTTGACTATGAAAAATGATACCGTTGTTGATGATGATGAAGAAGGTGATGGTGTTTTTTTGTTGTTAATAATACAAACTAACAACAATAACAATGACGATGAAGAAGAAGAGCATGACGTTGTTGTTGTTGATAATGATGTGGATCATGATGATGACGACGACGACGATGAGGATGAAGATGATGACAATGATGACGACGAAGATGATTATAATGATGCCATTGCTGCTGCTGCTGCTGCTGATGATGATGATGATGACGACGACGAAGACGACGACAATGATGATTATGATAATGAAAGCAAATATAATGCTCCTGTAGTATAAAACATATAGCAAAACAACAAAAACAAGCAAACCAAACACAATAATAAAACACGATGAGATTATTTTATAAAACAACAACCACGGTCTGTAATCACTGGAGCCGCCTCTTTTTGGAGATGCATTGGAAAAAAAGCCAATTATACTCCGAGGTGGCGCTAATGACAGGAAGTAGTACGAAAAACTAAACAATAATAGAAGGTGAGTTGGTTTTATATGTTTTCTGACAATTTTACACACAGTTTTAAAAATCGGACAATGTAGTGCGATTCGGAAACAATTTTACCTTCCAACAATGTAGAGAAGTATGAAGTCACAACGCATTTCAAAAGGTGAGGACTTTTATAAGTCGTGTCATTGTGTAAATTTAATCAGCCAATTGATGAATTTGAACGTGTTAAGACATAATTTACACACAATTAGAGCATTAATGGCATAATATAATTCCTTTCGATATATATTACTTGGTGCGTTATCAAAAATGTTGGTTTGAGGTCTATTAAACATATTAGTTTGCATTTTTTTAGTAAGAGGGGAGCCAAAACAATGGAGGTGGAGCTCAGAATAGGAGGTTGAGCCACTGTACGATATAATCTTTCCAACACGTATACCGTCTTTTTATCCATAAAATACTAAATGGGTGAAAGTTTTCAGTATAAATACTGATTTCAGGATTTGTTGAAAGTTCAAGTTGTGCAACAAAAATATACCAAAAACTACAAGTTCAGTATTTTGAACACCTGATTTCAGTATTTTCGAAACACTGTACTTTCACCCATGGAGTCACTAATACATTCGGTATAGCGCAGCAATCAGTTGTGACAAAATTACTTAATATGAGCTACAAATGTATCCAAAGCAATGTCGGGACGGGCGGAAGATAATACACAGACAGGCGGATTGGCGGGTGGGTATACTGTATACTACGATGTCAAGCAAAGTAATATAAACCAAATGAGCATATTATTAATTTGTTTTAGTTTTTAGATGTCATTATATTTTTTCTTACACAGAAGATGTACATTATTTATCAGTTAAAAACACCGGTTTTTAGATTAACTATGCGCTATGATACCCGTAGACGACGAGCCAGACAAAGTAGTGTCCTAGCTGTTACAGTGGGAACATTTCTATAAATGATCATTTTAATTTACTCTTGCTACAAATAATAAAAACAATACTTATATATAACTAGTATATTTCGTATAATATTCAACACAAAGTTTGGAAAATGAGACGACTCTTCGTAGGAATGATGTTTACACGGTTCAAATATGTTCGATTCTATTAATTTACCAATCTTAAGAGTCGTACACCTTACTTGAATTTGCAGACTTGTTAAGATTAACTGTATACATGTACTACAAAAGATACTGCTTAAGTGATATTTGTGAACATTTAACTGGTCAATATGATTATAATGCTTATCACGAAACGTAGAATGAAACATTAGTCAAAATATGTCAATTCTTCAAACTGTATAATATGCATTGGCACCACCTCCTGTTCTGAGCGCCACCTCCGTTGCTTTGGTTCCACCTCGTACGTGAAAATGCTAAATAATACCTCTAACCAACATTTTTAATAACGCAGCAAATAATACATGTCGAATGGAATTAATTTATGCCATTAATGCTCTAATTGTGTGTAAATTATGTCTTAACACATTCAAATTCATCAATTAGCTGGTTCAATTTTCACCATGTCACGACTTATAAAAGTCCTCACGCTTTGAAATGCGTTGTGACTTCATACTTCATTACATTTGTGGAAGGTCAAATTGATTCCGAATCGCACTACCTTGTCCGATTTTTGTACAGTGTCTCAAATGGTCATAAAATATATAAAACCATCTCACCTTCTATCACTGTTTACTTTTTCCTACAGCTTCCTTTCTTTAGCGCTTCCTCGGAAGTATAATTGGCTCTTTTTCCAATGCATCTCCATAAAGATGTGGCGCCAGCGATTACAGACCGTGACAACACCAAAAAATAAAATAAAATAATAGGATTATTTTATATTTCTGAACTTCACTCCTTTTATGTTGACTTTGAATGGGGAAGGTTTCGGTGTTTTTATTATAACCTATCCGATTCACAAGTCAGTAAATATTTAAACACAAGATAGGCAACTCTTACGATCGATTATAATTCTTAATATCTTATGAGAGTTGTCTTATTCACAATCTCACTTAATTCAAATCATAAGATTCTCCCCAAAACTGTTCGATGTTAGTTACTGAAGAAAACGCATTACAGGACACATTCAAATGCCTATCGCAACCGAAACACTCGAAAGTTGTGCAGTTTTCAAAAGTGATTTTGCCACTGATTCGAGTTAAAAATTTCTTACAGTTATTTTTTACGTGACATTAGCAAAGAGATTAAGTGTTTCTTAAGCCGAAGACTGATGCAGTCATTTCTGTCAAATATCGAATTCATTATAAATTATGTTACTTTGCTCCTACTTTATGTCAAATATCGATTTCATCATAAAATATGTTACTTTGCTCCTTATGTCAAATATCGAATCATAATAAATTATGTCACTTTGCTTCTACTTTATGTCAAATATCGAAATCATCATAAATTATGTTACTTTGCACTTACTTTATGTCAAATATCGAATTCATAAAAAATTATGTTACTTTGCTCAGTCTTTGCTCCTTGTATAACGTGCTTGCCATTTTGATATTGCACAAGACAGTAACCCCCAAAAATGTAACTTGGTAAGATAAAACAAGAAAAAGGATTGTCGACCTTTACATTTTATACACAGTTCAAGCCGTTTGTTTTCAGAGTCTAAAATTAGTCTGCATAAGCCGTTAAGACTTCCTACTGCACGTTAATTCCGTGTACAAGTCTCGGGTGTTTATTTTTAAAATTATATTAAAGGCACTGATTTGATTGGCTCCGGAAAAAGTCATCTGAACTTGACTACTATGTAAATTCATCAGATCCAGTGACAGGATAATCTAGTAGCGTCATATTTTTGCAGTTGACGATTTAACGTTCGACAGGATAGGATGCATAATAGTAGACTCCTAAATTATTAACTTAATTGATGCTTAGGTCAACATATCAGAATATTTAGTCTTTTGTGAATATTTAGTCAAAGAATATTTCTTTGTGGAACACAGTTCGAATAATCAGCATCCTTTGACATGTTGGATTCTTATTGTGTCGTATAATAGGTCACAAAAGACATCGGACACTACAGAACTGAATGAATACATATAATTAGGATACTTAAACACGAATATTCCACAAGTTTGTTAGAAAATTTATCATCCATGATTATGTTCGAAGTTTAAGTCTGTTGATAGCGTTTTGGTCTTCTATATTTATTACTGAAATAACATGGGTTATTTTTAGGAGGACTTGAATACAACATTTATTACGCTGCCGCATCTTCCCTTGAATGTATGGAATCGTCTCATAATCGTTAAGGGGACTTATCACAGATTTTCACATTTTTAAAACATGCCACTTTTGAAGACCAGAGCATATAGACTAAATAACTCTTACACTCTTTAAAGAAATACTTCAGACACAGGAAAAAGGTATTGGCTCTACATGGGCTCGAACCGTCGACGCCCGAATCGAAACGCCAGACTTACATCACTTATGAGCCAACATCATGTGAGTGCTTTTCAAAAATAATTGCCATATTGTTGGAATATGGAAATATAATAAGGATCGGACACGCAATATAATGTTCCGTAGTTTGAGGACAGAGAATAGCAGTTACCGTTGTGCCTTTTAAAGTACCCGAATAGCAAAAAATCTAAAAATCTACATCGAGCGATAAATATCTACATACACAAATTAGGTTGGTATTGAACTTCCGTGTGACTTCTATGCTCGGGTTACGTTGATGTAATATCCTTTTATTTACTTCACAAAGGAACGATGAAGATAGTATCATTTGTAGCTAACCTCTTAATAATAATTATACTTCTTTATTCAATATTGGTGTAATTTAAACCAATACACGGATGTATTTATATTTTAACAGCCATACTGTCGTAATCTCATGGACTGAAAGAAAATTATCATTTTGTATGATTATATACTTAATAAATAAATATAAAACAAACAAATGGAACTAGATGGTATAAGTTTTAGGTTAGTTTACGCGATGCACGTCGAAGTTAGCAAGTAGTGTGTTAACATTGAATGCACTAACATATCAATGGATTTTACTACTGCTTTGACGGAGTAGATGTCATAGTAATAGGTAATCAAGTTTCATATTACGTGGACAGCGAGGAAACCAGAACCACCTGGCCCTGGTTTATGTCAACATACTTACCGAAGAGGACCAACCTATCTATGTTCTACAACGACAATTTCAAGGTTTTTACTAACGACACGAAATTGCTTGCATCTATCGGCCATATTCCCACACCACCGCAAGGACATGTACGTTACACGATAGATTTGGACACCGTTGGCGAAATATGTAAGGCAATCACAGTAAACGACCAACGTACAGTCCAAGATATTGTTGAGACAATGGTAGAAAAACTACAGTCTGCAAATACAAATTATAGTCAAGCAGACAAAGTACGGATATTATTTTATTGGCTAGCTGAGCACATCGCCAACTATTCAGTGTACCAAACGTCAGCAGATTTACTGTCGGTATTTAATCAGCTGACGTCTATTCATTGCAAGAAAAACAGGTGTGCCGTTCTGTTTGCTTTAATGTGTTTCTACGCAGACATTCCATGTGTGATAATAAAAGGCTTTGTCAAAGGTGGAAGCTACTATCCCCAAGAAAAGCTGAAAGAGAAATACACAAGAAAATGGAACGCAGTGCTGGTAGACGGACAATGGAGGCACGTCGATGTTCTATGGGGAGCTGGTCCGACTGTAGACACTCAATACATCTTTCCTGATCCAGAACTGCTAAAGTATCCACACTTAACTGACCAATGTACATGGCAATTAATTACAAACCCACTGACGCAATCGGAATTTGAAGCTCAGGCTTTCCTGAAACCTAGTTTGTTTGAAATGGAGATGATAATTATTGAAAGCAAACAAGGAGCTGTCATATGTCCAGAGGGAGAGTTAGAACTGCGTTTTCAACTCAACAGTTCGATGGCCGTAAGACAAGAATTTAGATGACTTGCACAATACTATAATAAAGAAGCCATTTGTTGGGAATTAGAAAAGCTCGACGACATATACCTACAGCTGGATTTCATTCAAGTGATGAAAGAGGATGATACCAATATAACGGATGACTCTATAGGAGAAATACAGAATGAAATCTGGCAACTGCCAAGTAGGACGATTTTATCGATTAAAATTCGGTTTCCAAGAGCTGGATTATACAAAACAGAACTTGTTGGTCGTTCACGGGACAAGAAAGAGGACTTTGATTTAATTGCAATTTACAATGTCCAAGTCAAAATGGTCCACGACTGGGTGGTATACTTCCACAAGATAGAAGACATAGGATGGGGTCCTAACCCGTATCTAGAAGAATGCGGACTGAACGCAATATCACACAAAGTTGGTGAGATCACTTGTATTGCTGGACAGGTTTTGGAGATAAAGTTTGGTATTTTGGCCAACGCAAGAACTACAAAAATATCATTGCGATACACGCTCAGGGAAATGATTAGCCACTACGACGAATTTACGGAGGATGACAATCACGAGGTTGTTAACGATGACGCGAGCGTATTTTGTCCAATGGAAGACGGACTCATAATTGTACGTGTACCAGTCGATCGCATTTCTGAAATGGTTCTGAATATCAACGCAACGTTGAACGAAACTGATAAAGGGCGCGTGATAAACTACAGAGTTATTGCAGAAAGAGATCCGCAACAACAATTTGAGGAGTATAGGAGAGAAATTATTGCACAGCTCAGTGAACATGCAAAGGGTAAAGACATTTTACCCTTGGCACAGGCCCTAAATGCTGCAAGGGTCAGCGGTCTATATCGCGACAGTCAGGTGAAAGATATATTTAAAAGAGCCTGTATTCGGCACATGCATCTTTTGAGATATAATAAATTCCTCAAGTCCACATCACAAATAAATAGTTCATGCATTGCAACAATAAGATCCCTGCATAATCCAGACAATAGGATAGTACGCCTCATCCGCACAACACTTGTACTTCTAGGCGAAGATGTGCACAAGTTAGAAAAGTGGGAACAAATGCAGCCATTTATTAAATTACTTGGTCCAAACAATCTCGACAGACGCATGAAGAGTTTTAACATAGCCGATGTTGAAATTCAAAGGATACAAACTGCGAAAGCTTTGTTACTTGGTGATAAGATAGATATTGTTGAATTGGTAAGATCAGTCAGGAAGCCGCTGCTTTTGGGAATTGGTTACAGGCTGTTTTTCAAATGCACGAGCTGACCAATTAGGACGCATCCATGGACGGTAGTACGTCTCTGAATATAGCGGACGGCATTGTATCTGCAACATTTATTGTCATGGAAACAAACATCCAATGCTTATACGGCGTACAAAAATTGTTTCCGGTAAGCCGACCTACCCTAAAAAAATGCCCCGACCCTAGAACATTTTATTGAGTTTGTCAGATTGATTTTTGTTTTATTTACCTTTTTCAATAATTAAATGTGTTTTTGGATAAATGTTTTGTTTTTATAGTATCCACTTATAAACAATGTTTAAGGATATTACTGATATGTTTTGAATATTTATTCAGTTTTAGAATCTTTAAGTTAACCATTTACCAAATTATTTTTTTTTTTAAATCTCGACCTACCTACCCTAATTTTTTTGGGCATGTAACCTGAAAGAAACATATTTTTTTCACGCCTAAGTGTAATTACATGTGGTAACGCCTATTCAAGATATGTAGTACGCCGGTTTGTAGCCCTACTGGCAGTTCGTTTGACTGAACTTGTTAATAATTAATGTTTTTATGCATGTTTCCGTGTTGTATACTGTGTTGCATACACTTGTCTTTTTGTAGAAATATGAGCAAATTACTTACCGCCTTGTACACTAGTATTGAAATATTAAAGTGAGAAATAACTTACTGTCGCGTGTATTGAACTATTTAACAAATAACTTGCTGTCATATATATTTATTGAACATTTAACTGCACATGTTACTGTATGTCAACATTGAAATGCGTTTTTTGTTTTAATTCACATGTAAATATCGCAATATTTCATTTGTTTAATATTGAACTATACATGTATTGATATGTTTATTGGTATCGTCTGTAATCTTGTGGAAACGAATAATTTTCTTGCTTTGTCTGTGTGTGTGTGTTATGCATACCGTTCTATTATTTGTCTGCTTTCTTGATGCCAATATTTATTTCCAATTTATGTTATAGATGTATTCCTATTTTGTGAATGCACCATGATACATAAGGTAATATGCGGTGCTGTGCAATTTATAGAGAAAGTTCGAACATCTCTAATTTTGTGTTAAAAAATGGTTCTTTGATAATTGCTCAAAATAATTTCCCGCATTAAAGCGATACACACCATGACTTTAAAAATTCGCAGATGTTCGTATTTTTAAGGCATGTCAAAAGCTGTCTACTTCAATAGCAAAATCATCTGCACTAACACACCCAAATAATCTCTATAAAAATAAGAAAAAAAATCTCCGCCGAAGTTTGAACCCACGACATTTGTCTTAAAAGTCTGATAATGTTTTCTTAAACGTGTATGTTAAACGCTATAAGTGAAACAATGTTTTAAAAATAGCGAACTATTTTTAGCCATTTAATTTGACGTTTATTCATAAACGACATATTATTTCAAATATATTTCGGTGTTAAGTTTTATTTTGTTCCCCTTATACATATATTATATTTTATTTGTGTAATCGGTGACAACTATGGAAATGGTTACTTTGCCAATCTGTGAGCAAGTAATTGTAAGGCCACACTTCGGAGACGTGATGTTAGCACGTTGACAACTAATTTTAAGTTGTAGTTTTATATTATTTTGATACATACTAATATTTTGTTCTTTAACGTCAAGCTGATTTTCAAAAAAATAAAAGTATAAACCACCCTTGTTTTTAAATTTTGCTAATTCCATATATTGACCTTTCACATTGCAGGTTTTGGAACATCGAATAATACATACTTGTCAAATAGTGTAAAAGTTTTAATACACCACTTTCAAAAAATGTAATGTGCGGTGCTTTTGTACAATGACTTATGTAAAATAAAGACTTTTCGTGTGCGCTAACGAAAGATTTAATTAATCTTTTGATATAAGCAAACGGCTACATAAGGTATCAATGTTCCGAAAAGCATACTCATTTTTTGTTATAGGAAAGGGAGGCAAGTCGAGCAACGCTTAGCATGGATAAACCACGCTTCAACCAAGTTATGTATTCATGAGATTAACTTGATTTTTGCGTTTAACTTATTTAAAGGTTAACATCAAATATAATTATTTTGCAATATGTTAGAGTTTAAGCAATGTGATACAAGCTAGACTTATTTTTCTTCTATTACGAAATATATTTATAACGCATTTCTTAATAAATATGAATAAGTTAAGTCAATCTTAGATTCTGTGGCATAATGAGAAACTAGTAAAATAACGGTGCATTGTGAACGCCATTTGAATGAATTTCATATAGCTAACAGTAGATGGTTACATCATAATCGCATCATAGCCTTACAGAGGTACAATTCCAACAAGAGAATCATATCATTACATATAATCCCCTCAACGTTTATTCCTATAAATAACCGATCTTGAGAGCCGCCTGGTGGTGTAATCCTTGAATGAGTAAAAGAATCCAAAGAAATTGGATATGTCGGTCTACTTATCATCTTGGTCTACAGCAGTCATATATCCTACTCTACAGCAAAGTAAGATCCGTTATGAATTGTATTATATATATTTAAAAGGTGTATTAATACGGAATTTGTAAAGTGTAAATGCATATTTATTTTAAAAACAATATTTTTATTATAAATCAAGCTTTTGTTCATTACTGCAGGCTGTGCACTAAGTACTTTACTAGTATATAAATCAAATCATAAAATAATCGACTGACTCAACACGCATGCTGTTTAAAGTCATTGACTTTGGTCATGATACACTAGTTTGATAATTGATTTCATATATATTGATTTCATATATATATATATATATATATATATATATATATATATATATATATATATATATATATATATATATATATATATATATATATATATATATATATATATATATATATATATATATATATATATATATATATATATATATATATATATATATATATATATATATATATATATATATATATATATATATATATATATATATATATATATATATATATATATATATATATATATATATATATATATATATATATATATATATATATATATATATATATATATATATATATATATATATATATATATATATATATATATATATATATATATATATTTATTTATTTATTTATATATATTTATATATTTATATATATATATATATATAATGGGTGTAGTAGTATAACTACTTCCTGATTGTAATAGAACATCCTCATTGGTGAACGGATTGCAATGTCAACACTCGAAATCAATTTACTAGATTAATAGCCGCCAATGTTTGAGATAAGAACGTGGTTTATAATGGACTATAAATGTAGACACTTGTTAACATTGTCGGCTTATCTACATACTTGGGTACTAAAAGTAATGTAGCTGTTCCGTTATCAGTAAGGAGGGCCAGGACAAAACAAATGTTTTGAGTAATGTGATCGCTCCGATATCGACAGTTTTATCATAATTTATAAACGCAAACGTCAATAAGTCATAGATGTCGTCTGTGAGTAGCAAGGTAATTTTCACCGGATAACTACTCCCAACTATTACAGAATTAACGGTTTGTTTAGTTTAACTGTTTTATATCTTAATTTTACTGGACTTTTTGACCATTTTGTTTCTTCAGGATACATTGGATAATCGTATTTAAAGATTCAGTGATATCAATCTTCAATCTTAGGATGGAATATTGCTTAGTATGGCTCTATTCAGCAAATCAACGGTCGTAACCTATTTAAACATATTGTTTGACGTATTATTACACTGTTAATAACAGCAGCTTCAGATTTTCGATAGAATAACACTTATTTTAAGATAGTGAAACATAATATTTGTTCGTGTAAGCCAGTCTATAGTTTATCGTTAACGTTTAATTATCGTTCCTTGTTAATCGTTTCAACCTGCTATATAAAACTGTCATCTTTTTGTTTCTTTACATAAATGGAATATTTAATTTAATGTAGTGTCAATTACAGTCGAGTGTTATATTCATTTGAATTTTTTTATTACAGACTGTGATACCTAAATCTGTACACAATTATGGGGAACAACGTTTCTCATGAAGATGCCACTAAATTCACCGACGGTGCAGAACCTTGGTTTATTTCCACGTACCTTCCGAAAAAAGGAAACCTTAGTATGGCCTATAACGCAGAATACGACGTTTATACCAATAACACAGCAAAACTTGCACACGTCGGAGTACTGCCTAAAGTGCCAGACACCGAAATCAACTATAACTTCAATAACGAGAAATTAATAGAATTTTTGTGTCAAGAAACAGTAGTAGATCAGGAGATTTCTGTACGAGAGATCGTCGAAACATTTGTAAATCGAGCGACACAAACGCTCAGTGGAATAACGCTTACAGATGCTGAAAAAGTGAGGGTTATGTACTACTTGCTGGCGAAACAAATTGTTAATACTACACCTTTTACGACATCAGCAAACCACTATTCCTTTATTTATCAGAAAGATCAAATTAAGCAATGTAGAAACACATGTGCTGTTCTGTTTGCTTTAATGTGTTTCTACGCAGATATTCCATGTGTGATAATAAAGGGATTTGTCAAAGGTGGCAGTTACTATCCCCAAGAAAAACTGAAGGAAAAATACACAAGAGAATGGAACGCAGTGCTGGTAGACGGACAATGGAGGCACGTTGACGTTCTATGGGGAGCTGGTCCGACTGTAGACACTCGATATCTCTTTCCTGATCCAGAAATGATGAAATATACACATTTTACTGATCATTCTACATGGCAATTGGTTAAAAAACCCACGACCCAATCCGAATTTGAAGCACAAGCTTTCCTTAAACCTCGATTTTTCGAAATGTATATGCAACTTTTCTCTCACACGAATGGCGTAACAATATGCCCCGAGGGAGAAATGGAGTTATGTTTTCAACTTGACAATTCGAAAGCTTCGAAACAGGAATTTAAATTGCTTGCAAAGTATTATAACAATACCAAAATGTGGGAGCTAGAAAAACTCGACGATAAAAATCTACAGATGGATTTTATTCAGAAACGTGTGATAACAGAGAACAACAGTGACGTAATGGATTCACAGACAAGAGAAACCATAGATTGCCAACACACCAGCGTGACGATATTGTCAATTAAAATTCGGTTTCCAAAAGCTGGCTTATATAAAGTAGAGGTATGCGGTCGGTCAAATGACAACCATAAAGAGTTTGACTGGATTGCGATTTACAATGTTCAAGTAAAAATGGTCCACGACTGGGTAGTATTCTTTCCTAGGGTAGAAAACATCGGTTGGGGTCCAAACCCTTATTTAGAAGAATGCGGACTTCAAGCAATATCACACACTGGGGGTGAGATCACTTGCATTGCTGGGCAGGTTTTAGAGGTCAAATTCAGAATTTTGCCGAACGCTAGGACTAGAAATATATCATTGCGCTACATATTGCAGGACGTTGTAAGTCAATATGATGAACTTCCTGAAGGAGAGAACAGTTATAACAGTGAAGGTGCCAACAGTTTATTTTCTCCATCTAAAGAAGGAATTATCGTTGTACAGATACCTGTTAAAAGGGTTTCCGAAATGATTCTTAACATCAATGGAACACTGAATGCAGCTGACAAAGGACACGTGATTAACTACAGAGTCCTTGCTGAAATAGACCCAAAGCAGAAAATGGAAGAATTTCGCGCGGAAATAATTGCCCAACTCACGGAACACGTCAAAGGTTTGGAAGTTGTGCCTTTGGTGCAGGCTCTAAACGCAGCACGGGCAAGTGGTCTTCACCGCGACAGGAAAGTCGTTGACATATTTAAAAAGGCATGTGCAAGGCATCGGTATCTTCTGAGGTATCATAGGTGCTTGAAGGTCATTTCTCAAATAAACAATGCTGACATTGCATCCCTCAGGTCTATGAATAGACCAGACGAACGGTTAGTTAGCGTCATACGTGCTACACTGGTACTTCTTGGCGAAGACCAGAAAAGAATAGTAAATTGGGATGAAATACAAAGACATGTCACAATTCTAGGTGGTCAGAAAAACCTTAACAGAAGACTAAATGAGTTTAAAATCACTGATGCTGCTGCTGACGAACGGATACAAAAGGCCAAAGCGCTGTTAGGTGACGAACATATAGATCTTGTTGAAATGATGGGAGTAAGTCGGGAAGCGGCTGCGTTTGCGCACTGGATAGATGGTGTCTTTCAATTACACGAATTAAATGTATCCTGTGACCAGTGAATGGCGGTTGATATTGCTATTCTGAAAATGTTTGCAAGTTCAACCATTAGTGATATGTGAACTCTGATGTCAAAACCTATATATAGCTCACGAACATAGTTCAGTATTTGATAGCATTAATTAGGAGACTTGGTTGATTTTTTGTATGGTTTGTTTGTTTGTGTGTTGTTGTTCTTAAAGATTGCATATATGTATTAATATAATTCTATATTTAAAATATATAAGTTAATGAACCAGTCGTTATAATTATGTAAGTTGCTAGGTCGTAATCGCAGTCACTGTGATATCATGGACACATGTGTTGTTTTTGAGTGAAATCGTGAATTGCTATGTATTTATAGCATTTGTTATACTTAGTAGATGGCATATGCTATGATATTTGACAAACAATATACTATAGCAAATCAATAACTAGATATGCCAGTAAATCATTGATCTGATTACTCATCTTGTTTAAGATAGTTAATTTCCACAGCAAAGGATCGTGGTCATGGTCGTGCAACACGTATTTTTACGCTTGGAGCATATTCTTTGCATTATGTTGTTGTCTGTACTGATTTAGTTACTTTGTGTGATATGATTTGATTTCGAACAATGAGTTAATGGGAGTGTTAAATTAAATATTACGATGTACTTTGCAATATTGTGTTCGTCAACAATATGTTTATGATTGTTTATGTATGTAATATAATATTGTCAACATTTGATATTATTTTCAGTGTTTAATCAAATTCGACAACACCGTTTAACTAACGTTAATTATCTTCGTATGAATAATATTTATTATGTTTTATTATATAACATTTTGCTAATGTAGGCTAGTATGTCACATATTACTAAAGGTATGGGTATCATCTCGCATAAAATAGTACATTCCTGTCATATCAAGGGTTCAATTTTTATCGAACGCGTGGAATATTAAGACGATTTGTGTAATATCGATGTAAATTATTGTTTATCGTTTAAAAATGTAAATTTATTGCAATAACGTCCGTATGGAACAATTTGTATTAAGTTTTGAGATGTTCTATTTTCACCGAAACCAGAAACACGCAAAAGTGGGAAATACAATGTATAAATATAAATACAATAATAAAATACAACCGGTCAGACAGAATTTCCGTCTTTCACAATGTGAAATAATTTTCCGTATCCAACGGCTGGAAAACCCGGACTACTTTCACGTTGGTTAAGTATTGTATATTTCCGTAACGTTCCGAGCCATTATGTACATAGAGTGTGACGTCAATGCTTTCATCTAAGCTATATACTAGGAACTGATAACTATCCATATTTGGCTAAATGTGCATACACTAAGATATAGTCCGCGGAGGAATGAAATATTCTCTAAACAAGCACAATTTTCGTATATTCTTATTAAAATCATGTTTAAATATGATATCTATGTCATCATTATTAACTTCAAAAAGTCAAAGCATTGTGTTTATACCTGTTCGTGCAATAAAATGCGTTGTAATTGCGTAGTCATGCAGTTTCTACTGTCACTTTCGCACACTATTTATAAGTGAACAAATACAGTTAAAAACTTATCTGTTATGGAAAAAACCGGCGGATTATATTTTTAAATTGAATTAAATAATGCACAGATTGAGAACTTGAACTAAGTTATGTCCTAAAAGGCTGTATGACGACTTTTGCAAATTTTTACAGGAAGCATCTCATGCATCAGTTGGCGCCATATGAAAATAGTGCTTACTCATCATGCACAGCGCGAAATCACACCGGTTAGTCGAGAAGCGACACCTGGTGGACACAATGGTTCCGAGCGAAATTGGGAAACACCCTTTTCTATTTATAAACACGACGACGCCGTTACAACATGTTGATCTGAATTGTATGACGTCATTGATCTACATGACATGTATTTATTTTTTTACAGTACTGTTCGTTATTATTTTGTTTGTTACGGTAGGATTATTGTGGATGTTTTGATAGTAAGGAAGTATATAATAAATGGAATACTACATAGCTGTGGTGTTCCGGTGGTTTGTTTCGCTCTCGTTGATTGTGTAAAGCTGTATTCCACTCTTCCTGTGCGCTCGTGGAATACAGCGTTACACAATCAACTCGAGCGATACAAGCCAGCGGAACACCACAGCCATGTAATATTACCTATATACCAATATATATTCATTGTATAATTAAGAAAGAATTTTCGAATTATCGTTGTTTATCTGCCAATCAACAACGATTTGGAGTTCTGATTGCAATTTGAACTAATTTTTACTATGCTCCGTTCAGAATCGGAACTTCTTTTTGCGTTGTTTATTGGTTAGTTTAACAACGATAATTATGTTCTATGTCAATAGAAAAATTATCAACTAGCATGTTATAATATGTACAATATTTGTTCATCCGATCATTTTCTGGCATTTGTAACTTGCTCGCGTATTACATCAAAGGACCTTTCCAGTTTTTCTTGCCACTAACATTTGAACTCCTCTCCGGTAACTGTACCAGTAAGTGTCCTTTTGTGTGAAACAGGTTAATAGCGTTAAACATGTGATATTTGAGTGAGTTCAATTTTAGGTACAACTGATTGATTTGCATACAATTGACATTTGTTACAAGTGAATTTTTCTTCAACTTTATTTTTCAATGACGATTGTACGGAAGAACAACTTGCATCAAAACATTACATACATGATCAATGATTTTGTAAGATACAACTAACAAATCGTTCTATTGGAGTTCTATGTTTGTCTAAATAGTATCTTATTATCATTCAATTTCACGTAATAATACGCAGAGAATATATACCATACAGTAAAAAATATTGACTGATAATGACTCCAAAAAGAGCGACATTGGAGAATGGAGGTAATATCATATTGGAAAAAGCTAGCTTTAGTACATAATAACTGTATGTTTATCAAACAATTCTTTGTCCTTATCGATCTCATTATCGCAATTTGTTTGGCATACGCCGGGCGTTCACAGTTTGCAAACACTTGACGGGGCGTTTATACATTATCATTCAAAGTACCAATGGAATTATCTGTCATGAAGTAACGATAACTATACTATAAATAAGGGCTAGCCAAATATGAATGGCAATGTACTTGCACAACAGTTGTTTTGTGGTTTTCCAAGGTAGATATTAATTTCTTACGATAAACGTCATGATAATGGTTTGTGTTTATTCGAAAAGGATGTCAAAAAGAAGTTCTTACTAAACACGAACAATATGGAAAACTTAAATTTTGGTTTTGGATGCTTCTTTGTATGGATTTATTTGGCAGCTGGTAAGCTTACGTAATGCTTATTGTTTGTTATTTATATGTTGATTAATTGGTTGTTACCTTAATTGGTGAAATACTTTTATTTCAAGTGTTGGAATCTTCTTTGTATGTATGTATTTCGCAGCGGGAAAGTTTAAGTAATGTTTATGTTGAATTATGTTGATACATTGTTTTTCCACTAATTGTTGTGATTTGTTGATAAACTGATTGTTACCTCAATTGCTGAAATACTTTTATTTCTATGAATAAGCATGTATATGTTTTCTACAGATGTGTACACCTGTTGAACTTTTATTCGACCATATACAACACTATTTTCTAGGCCTTGAGCATGATCGAAACCAAAAGCTGAACGACACATTGTTTATCTCTATGCATACTGTTGTAGGCATTTACGATTGTATTTGTGTGGATGTCTGCCAATATTCCTGTTGAAATAAATGAAACCCAGAACGAAACTTTTTTCAGTGCAACAATACAATATTGATGGAAGGTCAAAATATTTGGACGTATTCGTAACAGCAAAACAATAATACATGGTCAATTATTAAGAACTCGTGTAGCGGGCAATACAAATCGAATAAAACACCATAGGAATATATATGCTTTGTAATATGTTGTCTTTTTAATTTCTTCTAGATAATGACTCATTTATAGTTCATGGACTAAAATTAAAACAAGACATAACTGCGTTTACCTGAAATACATTGTGTTCTATTAACGTCACATCTGAAGTTATCAATATAAAATTTGTAGTAGTATTACATCTGCTTTGTACGATGTTACACGTTCATCGGCAATCGAACGATTTGCGATATTGTGGCCTTTTTGCATTTGGCGAGTACATGTATATGGCTTTCAAGTTTGCTTAATATTTAGAAGTAGGTATAACCCGACCTTTCAATAGATGACCGGTCATTAGACTATTGCCAGAGCTAGCAACGAAATGTGTTTGATACATTTAGGTCAGAACATCGTGTGCAATTACAGTCCAATGAACTGAACAAATGCAATGTCCCGTTGCCACATGGCCGGCGGTAGTCGCGTCATACCAGATTTAATACATGGACCTTTCGTGCAAAAAGCAAACAATTCAACTTTCTGGGTAGGCAGCTACATTACCAGAGGACTGAGTGCAAATGGTAATTATTCAAACATGTTATGCATGTTTTATATCAAGAATTATTTGTGCAAATGAGAAGCACATATTTTCTCTACCGATTGTAATATGCATTTAAAAATATGTTTACATGTCCTACATTTGGAGCTTAATTTAAAGTGCTCTGAATACATCGTGTATTGTTTGCATTAAATGATTAAAATGACATGTAACATGCGATATCGCTCAGAGGAATTTGTGATACCTACTAATGTTAAACACATATGTAGTGGTTTGTTTGAACATTTTCACATTTTATAAGCAGTGTTGTCATTGTTGTCTCCACTTTTTTTATTACAATATCAGAATACTTTCATACATTTTATAATACTGTCGCCTTCTTCTAAATTTTAAATTAAGAATAGCAAACGTGTAAAGAAAACAACTGTTTTAGAATATATGGTTTGGGTGTTTTACTTAATACCGCCAGTTTTATTCAGGTATTACATTCTAAATCGTATAAATAAATATGATATATATGTGTAAAGACTGTTTTTATGGACACGATACTTGTATAATCTATAAGTACACTTGACTGCAATACATGACATAACAGAGAACGAAAACGTGACCCATGTAATTAAAATAAGTCGAGGAAGGTATACAAGATTTTTGTTAACAACAGTATTGGAGTACTTAGAATGCTTTGAGGGTAACGTACATACATAGGGCATTACATTATTTTACATTTAACAACCAATAACTGATAGATACACTGATGTATTAATTTGCCGTTTTCATGGATCAGTTTTAACACACATCGGTTTCTTTTCCAGTGAGCCATGCAGATATTTGTGAGTATAAAACGACAAATGGATCGGCAGATTGGAGCGATATTAAACTCGGACGGACATTGCAATGACACACGAAAGTATGTTTGCTGTGAAAATAAAACAGACGGTAACTGCTTTCTTAATTATTAAATTGTTAACATTTGGACACTGTTATTAGTTTCGCGGAAAATTATTAATTTCTTTCACTTTCAATGGTAAATGATTTAAAAAGTAAGTATAGAGTCAGATTATGTTAGCTTTGTCGTAACATTACATATGCATTTAATATTATGACATTGGAAATAACTTTCATTCATATTGAGTATATTCGTTAATCAATACGTTTCAGCCTTAAACATGCAAATTGAGACCTGCATAAAAACAGGGACGTATCTACAAGCGAGCTCATGTCTGCAGACCTGCGAAGAAACTGTTGCAGTGCCGCAAGGTGCTTACTGGGTTAGGAGTAGATACAGTTATACTGTACACGACAATACAGGTAGACATATTGATATTATTAAGAATGCATTTATATTAATAAAGTAAAACATAAAAATAGATTATAACATTATAATAATATAGTATTTAATGAATGAATGAATGAATGAATGAATGAATGAATGAATGAATGAATCAATCAATCAATCAATCAATCAATCAATCAATCAATCAATCAATCAATCAATCAATCAATCAATCAATCAATCAATCAATCAATCAATCAATCAATCAAACAATCAAACAATCAATCAAACAAACAATCAATCTTTCAAACAAACAATCAATCAATCAATCAGTGAATCAATCAATGAATCAATCAATCAATCAATCAGTCAATCAACGCATTTTCAATACCTTATTTCATTGATATTGTATATACAGGTACAGTATATAGAAGCTTGTTATTTCTAGCTAATGTGTTTGTTTTTAGATCAACGGTCACATCCTCATGGACAAGAAGAGCTTTACAACTGTGGGATAATATCTGGAATAGATTCAATAATATCCTATGACAACTGCTCAAATAAGTTGCCGTCATTATGCAGCATGTGTAAGAACTTTTAATGCAACCAGTATTTATCTGATTTCGTTTTCATCAAAAAGTAACAACTTTAAAAATAGAAGTAAAACATTATTAATATATTTGTTTGAAACATGCCTGAATCAGAATTGCGGAATTTCGGTATCCATTTCCGCTAATTAAACAATAAATAAGTTGATACAGAATCTACTTAACACGGGGGAAATTCAAACACAAAAAATAATATCATCATGTACCGTACTTCACTTTATGTCCTATTTGTGTTATGTTATAAAGACAACTGAACTTGTTAATGTATGGGTATATATAACCCAGACCTGTATGAAATAATACTTGATGGCGCATTCTTTTTTCCGTGAATACAGCTTCCTCGTATGTAGCTAATGAAACATCGGAATATACTGGTAAGAAACCAAACTGGATCAATTGTCTTTCAAATGTATTTCATGCAATAATTTTATTAATGTTTTGACCATATTATTCCCCTTTCACTAGTGTTGTTTTTTAACATTTTCTTACGTAAGTTATGCCTGTTGTGACTAACGTTTTATAGTTCCATGAATCCGCTTAAAATTAAGGGTAAAAATAATGTTCTTATGTATTCAGAATGTGTACAAATATCAACTTATGAGACTTCATCAACTTCAACGCGCCCTCAATATACTTCAAAACAATCTACGAGCATATACAATTTAATAGCACGATTTAGCTGGAGCACGCTCATGGCAACAAGCTTTAGTGAACATGGAGCAACTACTTCATTGATAACGGCGTCCATCAAGTCTATACCACTTTCTACAACTACATTTTCGAATTTAATAACTGAGGCTGCCAATATTCAATCTTCTAAGTCTAACCTTGCTTCATCGACAAGGTCATCAGGAATTAATGACGTACATGCAATAAGAACGATGTTGCTATCCAACAGATCCGACCCAACTACGTTTAATCAACAAATAACAACGATACCTTCCAAAGACAGTTCATCGGGTACGGCAATAGCAAACTTGCATAGTATGATTATATAGTGTTGTATACTGCCCTGCATATTGTATAAATTCTGATAAATTCCAACATCCACATTGAAAGAGTGTTTATCAACATTCTAGCTGGCTTTCTTTCAGGAAAAACGTTGGCCATAGAATTAGGTGCCGGAATCGGGGTTTTAGTTGTCGCTGTCTTGGGCACAATCGGAAACATTATGTTACGAAGGTAATAGTGTAAAATGACAGTATCACATATATGATTAATCAGTCAGTTTGAATCCAACACAAATACAATTGTTTAAGATTGGTTTAAAACAACGTTTGATAAATATTTGCAATATGTTATTCCTTAACGGTATACCAAGAGCACATACAAAAACAATATTATCATTTAAGACCTATTATTGGTACGTAATAAATACGAAATTGTAATATATTGTTCATATGCTTTAAAAGTAGTCCTTGTATTTTTAAAGGAAAAAGAGAAATGCCGACAATGTCGTGAAGCAACAACAATTAAATGATGCAGTATCGGGCAAGTACCCTGAACACTATGAATCAAGTGATTTTGTAGCTGGGTCTGAATAAAAAGCATCACATAGTGTGAGGATTTCAAGCGATGCTGCATTTTGATACCTGATATTTCCTTTTCGAAAATACAAATAATATGACAACGTTAATTAAGTGTTCGTAAAATGAATACACTTACTAGGTACGCAATATACTTTGTGAAACACAAAGCAAATGTGAATGTGTTAGCGTTAACAACCATTTTTATGAAACGTTGATAATTACGATGGTTTAGACTCGGTTACGCTACGTTACTCGGTTAGTGCATTTTTTGAGCACACAATGGTGCCCCACAATACATTGCATTGACCGTTCAATTTGTCATCCTGTTTGTGTGTCTGTCCCATAATGTCACTGCTGTTAACTGTGTTGTACAGGCAATGTGTCACTAAACTAAAAGAATATTCACAACATGTCTCTTATATCATAAACCATTGTTTTGAAGTGGATGCTATCACAACAAAACACTTAATCATCTTAAAAACATTTATTTATTGGAAAAAAGTAACATAAACAAAACAATACATCTGACCCAATCAATAAAATGTTCTAGGGTTGGGGCATTTTTGTAGGGTAGGTCGGGTAACCTGAAACAGACACAATTTTGTATGCCTTATCAGATTTTCTCTACTGCTGCCGATGCAGCATATCTTTTTGAGATATTTGACGTAAATCTGATAGAAATAACTAAATAATAATAAGAGGGAATGTCCTATTGTTATACCTATAGTCTGAGTCTCTTACCTTATCCACTAATACAACACAGTTTTATTTAATATACAAACTAGTGCATTTATCGTAAAATAAAACAAAAATGTCGATACAGACCCGTTTATCTTATTTCGGTCATTAATTAGGGCAATAAGAACTGCGGATGCGCCGAAAGTCGGTCTGACTGGTCGAGACGCAGTATATACATGTGCAATAAGCTTAATCTGTCTGCTCAGTCATAAATTATTTTAGTTTTAAATTTATATCTTAATACGCGTTTCTGAACTTCAGTTTTCCTCAGCATTTATTATTATTTGATTAAAAAATATATTGACTTCCTATAAACCAATAGATTGTTTTACTTTAATATAACAATCACTTAACATTCGTAAACAATCGTTCAATCCCTCTTTAAGTCTGTCATACATATTATGTTCTTTTCGTTTGTGAAGCTTGATACAAACCATTTACTGTTGTTTATGTCATTTTAAATTAAAGGCCATTATAAGTAACATTTATTTCTACTACTTCGGTATAGTGTTTTAAAGCCAAATGTGTAGTTAGAGATTAGATTAAATTTTACAGGCTCCAAACTATTATTTTTTATATATAATATTGTTTTTGGCATATTACATTCTGTATGCATGCCTATCTTGTCCTGGTTATATCAGAGTTGTTTGTGTTTGTATAAAATGTTTGTATACTGATATATTGACTCAAATGTGAATGAGTCATGACATAGTTTAAACTAACGGTTACGTATAAGATGACTCAAGTTCATCTAAAAAATATTACTATATATCATTGTGAAATATCACATGCAATGCAAATAGCACAAAGACTTCAAGTGCTGAAAAAAGTGTTTTTTACAAACACGAAACTCTATTGAACGAATCGATATTATGCAGATAAAATATACGCGACTTCGAGACTTCGAAAATATCTTTCAAATTACCCATAGTTTATAAATAACTCAATCCGCCATAGCTATTTCAAGCTTATCTGTATCGTTTATGACGCAAACGGGTGTAATTTGTCATGCTGTACGATAAGTAGTAAGTTGATAACTATTCGCTTCATAATGATATGTGCATATTATTTAGATTATTATCTCATATATGCATGCTATCACACCAAATAAGTCACTTCTATAGATTTGATTTTCTATCTTGTCCCATCACCACCAAGTATTAAGCAGAACTTCTACGACAAATAATATTTGCAATTGGTGTATATTTGCAATTGTTGCATCGATTATGTAGTTTAAAAATACAACACAAGCATGTACATTTAGCAAAGTACAACCATGTATTTGTCACTCTACCAGGAATTATATCACATATGCATGCACATATCAAAGGTTATAGAATATATTCCAGTAGCAACAAACGTCAATAAACGAACATTAGATGCCAATTGTCGCGTTACCGATATCGAGCACAGAACAGTGGGATGCGTGTATTGTTTACGATACCGGGCGTATTGCTTTCTGAGCAACACGGAGATTTATGACAGATTTATATATACAAATAAGATAAATTCGAACACAATGAAACATTCTTGAAAATAATATTTTTTTTTCACTTAAAACAGTTAATATAGCCAGAGGTGTTTGATGAAGAGATTTTTTAATTTGTAATTTATAATATTATGTAATTATTTATTATTAAGGAATATGTATATACACTAAAATTCAATAATACATATGTCGTTTGTGGTGAGTATTCAACATTTGGTTCACAAACAAAGTTCGGGTCATCTACTGAACGAGATTGTTCACTAAGCAAATGCAGGCTGATATCTGAAGCAAGGAATGTTCAATATCCACCGTCCCTTATCGTGACAAGTTTGATTTAGAGTCCCTTGTATTGAACGGTTTATGTTCAGGTCTTATCAATACCTTCAAATGATAGCCAATTTGGAGTTGCGTTTTGCGATAGTTATTTATGTAAAGGAACGGCGATGGATGCGTGTTATGGACCTAGGTGTGCTTTTAAATCCAGCGGTTTTTGTCAGTGATTCCCGTTTATAAAATAACAAGTGCTACGTTGTAAAGAAAGGAATGACACATTAAACTGTCTTGTATTGGTTGTCCTTTACCAAGAAATCAGCAAATTCTTGAATGTGTGATTTTTATTTTATATACTGCAAAACAAGAACACTCTCGGAATGAAACTCGTGTTCGTTTCGATAATCATCTACATTTTACTTATGGATGATCTAGCTGTCGGAAGTAAGTATGCTTCTTTTGCCCAGAAAAAATGTCGGATTAATGCCGAAATAACACTGCATTACTATTTACGCACATTTATAATTTTGACTGAAGATATATTTCTATAATAGACTAATCAGAAATCAGAACTTCTTTTTGCGTTGTTTATTGTTAGTTTAACAACGATAATTATGTTCTTTGTCGATAGAAAAATTATCAACTATCATGTTATAATATGTACAATATGTGTTCATCCGATCATTTTCTGGCATTTGTAACTTGCTCGCGTGTTACAGCAATGGACCTTTCCAGTTTTTCTTGCCATTAACATTTGAACTCCTCTCCGGCAATTGTACCAGTAGGTGTTCTTTTGTGTGAAACAGGTTAATAGCGTTAAACATGTGATATTTGAGTGAGTTCAATTTTAGGTACAATTGATTGATTTGCATACAATTGACATTTGTTACAAGTGAATGTTTCTTCAACTTTATTCTTCAATGACGATTGTACGGAAGAACAGTGTGCATCAAAACATTACATACATGATCAATGATTTTGTATGATACAACTAACAAATCGTTCTATTGGAGTTCTATGTTTGTCTAAATAGTATCTTATTATCATTCAATTTCACGTAATAATACGCAGAGAATATATACCATACAGTAAAAAAATACTGACAGATAATGACTCCAAAAAGAGCGACATTGGAAAATGGAGGTAATATCATATTGGAAAAAGCTAGCTTTAGTACATAATAACTGTATGTTTATCAAACAATTCTTTGTCGTTAACGATCTCATTGTCGCAATTTGTTTGGCATACGCCGGGCGTTCACAGTTTGCAAACACTTGACGGGGCGTTTATACATTATCATTCAAAGTACCAATGGAATTATCTGCTATGAAGATAACAATAACCATACTATAAATAAGGGCTAGCGAAATATGAATGGCAATGTACTTGCATAACAGTTGTTTTGTTATTTTCCACGGTAGATATTAATTTCTTACGATAAACGTCATGATAATGATTTGTGTTTATTCGAAAATGATGTCAAAAACAAGTTCTTACTAAACACGAACAATATGAACAACTCAAATTTTGGTCTGGATCCTTCTTTGTATGGATTTATTTGGCAGCGGGTAAGTTTACGTAATGTTTATTGTTTGTTATTTATATGTTGAATAATTGGTTGTTACCTTAATTGGTGAAATACTTTTATTTCAAGTGTTGGAATCTTCTTTGTATGTATGTATTTCGCAGCTGGTAAGTTTAAGTAATGTTTATGTTGAATTATGTTGATACATTGTTTTTCCCCTAATTGTTGTGATATGTTGATAAACTGATTATTACCTCAATTGCTGAAATACTTATATTTGTATGAATAAGCATGTATATGTTTTCTACAGATGTGTACATCTGTTGAACTTTTATTCGACTAAATACAACTCTATTTTCGAGGCCTTGAGCATGATCGAAACCAAAACCTGAACGACACATTTGTTATCTCTGTGCATACTGTTGTAGGCATTTACGATTGTATTTGTGTGGATGTCTGCCAATATTCCTGTTTAAATAAATGAAACCCAGAACGAAACTTTTTTTCAGTGCAACAATACAAGATTGATGGAAGGTCAAAATATTTGGACTTATTCGTAACAGCAAAACGATAATACATGGTCAATTATTAAGAACTCGTGTAGCGGGCAATACAAATCGAATAAAACACCATAGGAATATATATGCTTTGTAATATGTTGTCTTTTTAATTTCTTCTAGATAATGACTCATTTATAGTTCATGGACTAAAATTAAAACAAGACATAACTGCGTTTACCTGAAATATATTGTGTTCTATTAAAGTCACATCTGAAGTCATCAATATAAAATTTGTAGTATTATTACATCTGCTTTGTACGATGAGACACGTTCATCGGCAATCGAACGATTTGCGATATTGTGGCCTTTTTGCATTTGGCGAGTACATGTATATGGCTTTCAAGTTTGCTTAATATTTAGATGTAGGTACAATCCGACCTTTCAATAGATGACCGGTCATTAGACTGATGACAGAGCTAGCAACGAAATGTGTTTCATATATTTAGGTCAGAACATCGTGTGCAATTACAGTCCAATGAACTGGACAAATGCAATGTCCCGTTGCCACATGGCCGGCGGTAGTCGCGTCATACCAGATTTAATACATGGACCTTTCGTGCAAAAAGCAAACAATTCAATTTTCTGGGTAGGCAGCTACATTACCAGAGGACCGAGTGCAAATGGTAATTATTCAAACATGTTATGTATGTAGAATTATTTGTGCAAATGAGAAGCACATATTTTCTCTACCGATTGTAATATGTATTTAAAAACATGTTTACATGTCCTACATTTGGAGCTTAATTTAAAGTGCTCCGAATAATACATCATGTAATGTTTGCACTAAATGATTAAAATGACATCTAACATGCGATATCGCTCAGAGGTATTTGTGATACCTACTAATGTTAAGAACATATGTAGTGGTTTGTTTGAACATTTTCACATTTTATAAGCTGTGTTGTCACAGTTGTCTCCACGTTTTTTATTACCATATCAGAATACTTTCATACATTTTATAATACTGTCGCCTTCATCTAAATTTTAAAGTAATAATAGCAAACGTGTAAAGAAAACAACTGTTTTAGAATATATGGTTTGGGTGTTTTACTTAATACCGCCAGTTTTATTCAGGTATTACATTGTAAATCGTATAAATGAACATGATATATATGTTTAAAGACTGTTTTTATGGACACGATACTTGTTTTTATGGACACGATACTTGTATAATCTGTAAGTATACTTGAATGCAATACATGACATAGCAGAGAACGAACACGTGACCCATGTAATTAAAATAAGTCGAGGAAGGTATACAAAAATTTGTTCAAAAAAGTATTGGAATACTTAGAATGGTTTGAGGGTAACGTATATACATAGGGCATTACATTATTTTACATTTAACAACCAATAACTCATATATACATTGATGTATTAATTTTCCGTTTTCATGGATCAGTTTTAACACACATCGGTTTCTTTTCCAGTGAGCCATGCAGATATGTGTGAGTATAAAACGACAAATGGAACTGCAGATTGGAGCGATATTAAACTCGGACATTGCAATGACACACGAAAGTATGTTTGATGTGAAAATAAAACAGACGGTAACTGCTTTCTTAATTATTAAATTGTTAACATTTGGACACTGTTATTAGTTTCGCGGAAATTTTTTAATTTCTTTCACTTTCAACGGTAAATGATATAAAAAGTATTTTAGAGTCAGATTATGTTAGCTTTGTCTTAACATTGCATACGCATTTAATATAATGACATTGGAAATAACTTTCATTCATATTGAGTATATTCGTTAATCAATACGTTTCAGCCTTAAACATGCAAATTGAGACCTGCATAAAAACAGGGACGTATCTACAAGCGAGCTCATGTCTGCAGACCTACGAAGAGACTGGTGCAGTGCCGCAAGGTGCTTATTGGGTTAGGAGTAGATACAGTTATACTGTACACGACTCTACCGGTAGACATATGGATATTATTAAGAATGCATTTATATTAATAATGTAAAACATAAAATATATTATAACATTATAATAATATAGTATTTAATGAAATGAATAAATGAATGAATGAATGAATCAATCAATCAATGAATCAATCAATCAATCAATCAATCAATTAACGCATTTTCAATACCTTATTTTATTGATATTGTATATACAGGTACAGTATATAGAATCTCGTTATTTCTATCTAATGTGTTTGTTTTTAGATCAACGGTCACATCCTCAAGGACAAGAAGAGCTTTACAACTGTGGGAGAATATCTGGAATAGATTCAATAATATACTATGACAACTGCTCAAATAAGTTGCCGTCATTATGCAACATGTGTAAGAATTTTTAATGCAACCAGTATTTATCTGATTTATCTGATTTCGTTTTCATCAAAAAGTAACAACTTTAAAAATAGAAGTAAACCATTATTAATATATTTGTTTGAAACTTGCCTGAATCAGAATTGCAGAATTTCGGTATCCATTTCCGCTATTTAAACAATAAATAAGTTGATAAATAAATAAGTTGATACAGAATCTATTTAACACGTGGGGAAATTAAACACAAAAAATAATATCATCATGTACCGTACTTCACTTTATGTCCTATTTGTGTTATGTTATAAAGACAACTAAACTTGTTAATGTATGAGTATATATAACCCAGACCTGTATGAAATAATACTTGATGGCGCATTCTTTTTTCTGTGAATACAGCTTCCTCGTATGTAGCTAATGAAATATCGGAATATACCGGTAAGAAACCAAACTGGATCAATTGTCTTTCAATTGTATTTCATGCAATAATTTTATTAATGTTTTGACCATATTATTCCCCTTTCACTAGTGTTGTTTTTTAACACCTTTCTTACGTAAGTTATGCCTGTTGTGACTAACGTTTTATAGTTCCATGAATCTGCTTAAAATTAAGGGTAAAAATAATGTTCTTATGTATTCAGAATGTGTACAAATATCAACGTATGAGACTTCATCAACTCCAACGCGCCCTCAATATACTTCAAAACAATCTACGAGCATATACGATTTAATAGCACGATTTAGCTGGAGCACGCTCATGGCAACAAGCTTTAGTGAACATGGAGCAACTACTTCATTGATAACGGCGTCCATCAAGTCTATACCACTTTCTACAACTACATTTTCGAATTTAATAACTGAGGCTGCCAATATTCAATCTTCTAAGTCTAACCTTGCTTCATCGACAAGGTCATCAGGAATTAATGACGTACATGCAATAAGAACGATGTTGCTATCCAACAGATCCGACCCAACTACGTTTAATCAACAAATAACAACGATACCTTCCAAAGACAGTTCATCGGGTACGGCAATAGCAAACTTGCATAGTATGATTATATAGTGTTGTATACTGCCCTGCATATTGTATAAATTCTGATAAATTCCAACATCCACATTGAAAGAGTGTTTATCAACATTCTAGCTGGCTTTCTTTCAGGAAAAACGTTGGCCATAGAATTAGGTGCCGGAATCGGGGTTTTAGTTGTCGCTGTCTTGGGCACAATCGGAAACATTATGTTACGAAGGTAATAGTGTAAAATGACAGTATCACATATATGATTAATCAGTCAGTTTGAATCCAACACAAATACAATTGTTTAAGATTGGTTTAAAACAACGTTTGATAAATATTTGCAATATGTTATTCCTTAACGGTATACCAAGAGCACATACAAAAACAATATTATCATTTAAGACCTATTATTGGTACGTAATAAATACGAAATTGTAATATATTGTTCATATGCTTTAAAAGTAGTCCTTGTATTTTTAAAGGAAAAAGAGAAATGCCGACAATGTCGTGAAGCAACAACAATTAAATGATGCAGTATCGGGCAAGTACCCTGAACACTATGAATCAAGTGATTTTGTAGCTGGGTCTGAATAAAAAGCATCACATAGTGTGAGGATTTCAAGCGATGCTGCATTTTGATACCTGATATTTCCTTTTCGAAAATACAAATAATATGACAACGTTAATTAAGTGTTCGTAAAATGAATACACTTACTAGGTACGCAATATACTTTGTGAAACACAAAGCAAATGTGAATGTGTTAGCGTTAACAACCATTTTTATGAAACGTTGATAATTACGATGGTTTAGACTCGGTTACGCTACGTTACTCGGTTAGTGCATTTTTTGAGCACACAATGGTGCCCCACAATACATTGCATTGACCGTTCAATTTGTCATCCTGTTTGTGTGTCTGTCCCATAATGTCACTGCTGTTAACTGTGTTGTACAGGCAATGTGTCACTAAACTAAAAGAATATTCACAACATGTCTCTTATATCATAAACCATTGTTTTGAAGTGGATGCTATCACAACAAAACACTTAATCATCTTAAAAACATTTATTTATTGGAAAAAAGTAACATAAACAAAACAATACATCTGACCCAATCAATAAAATGTTCTAGGGTTGGGGCATTTTTGTAGGGTAGGTCGGGTAACCTGAAACAGACACAATTTTGTATGCCTTATCAGATTTTCTCTACTGCTGCCGATGCAGCATATCTTTTTGAGATATTTGACGTAAATCTGATAGAAATAACTAAATAATAATAAGAGGGAATGTCCTATTGTTATACCTATAGTCTGAGTCTCTTACCTTATCCACTAATACAACACAGTTTTATTTAATATACAAACTAGTGCATTTATCGTAAAATAAAACAAAAATGTCGATACAGACCCGTTTATCTTATTTCGGTCATTAATTAGGGCAATAAGAACTGCGGATGCGCCGAAAGTCGGTCTGACTGGTCGAGACGCAGTATATACATGTGCAATAAGCTTAATCTGTCTGCTCAGTCATAAATTATTTTAGTTTTAAATTTATATCTTAATACGCGTTTCTGAACTTCAGTTTTCCTCAGCATTTATTATTATTTGATTAAAAAATATATTGACTTCCTATAAACCAATAGATTGTTTTACTTTAATATAACAATCACTTAACATTCGTAAACAATCGTTCAATCCCTCTTTAAGTCTGTCATACATATTATGTTCTTTTCGTTTGTGAAGCTTGATACAAACCATTTACTGTTGTTTATGTCATTTTAAATTAAAGGCCATTATAAGTAACATTTATTTCTACTACTTCGGTATAGTGTTTTAAAGCCAAATGTGTAGTTAGAGATTAGATTAAATTTTACAGGCTCCAAACTATTATTTTTTATATATAATATTGTTTTTGGCATATTACATTCTGTATGCATGCCTATCTTGTCCTGGTTATATCAGAGTTGTTTGTGTTTGTATAAAATGTTTGTATACTGATATATTGACTCAAATGTGAATGAGTCATGACATAGTTTAAACTAACGGTTACGTATAAGATGACTCAAGTTCATCTAAAAAATATTACTATATATCATTGTGAAATATCACATGCAATGCAAATAGCACAAAGACTTCAAGTGCTGAAAAAAGTGTTTTTTACAAACACGAAACTCTATTGAACGAATCGATATTATGCAGATAAAATATACGCGACTTCGAGACTTCGAAAATATCTTTCAAATTACCCATAGTTTATAAATAACTCAATCCGCCATAGCTATTTCAAGCTTATCTGTATCGTTTATGACGCAAACGGGTGTAATTTGTCATGCTGTACGATAAGTAGTAAGTTGATAACTATTCGCTTCATAATGATATGTGCATATTATTTAGATTATTATCTCATATATGCATGCTATCACACCAAATAAGTCACTTCTATAGATTTGATTTTCTATCTTGTCCCATCACCACCAAGTATTAAGCAGAACTTCTACGACAAATAATATTTGCAATTGGTGTATATTTGCAATTGTTGCATCGATTATGTAGTTTAAAAATACAACACAAGCATGTACATTTAGCAAAGTACAACCATGTATTTGTCACTCTACCAGGAATTATATCACATATGCATGCACATATCAAAGGTTATAGAATATATTCCAGTAGCAACAAACGTCAATAAACGAACATTAGATGCCAATTGTCGCGTTACCGATATCGAGCACAGAACAGTGGGATGCGTGTATTGTTTACGATACCGGGCGTATTGCTTTCTGAGCAACACGGAGATTTATGACAGATTTATATATACAAATAAGATAAATTCGAACACAATGAAACATTCTTGAAAATAATATTTTTTTTTCACTTAAAACAGTTAATATAGCCAGAGGTGTTGATGAAGAGATTTTTTAATTTGTAATTTATAATATTATGTAATTATTTATTATTAAGGAATATGTATATACACTAAAATCAATAATACATATGTCGTTTGTGGTGAGTATTCAACATTTGGTTCACAAACAAAGTTCGGGTCATCTACTGAACGAGATTGTTCACTAAGCAAATGCAGGCTGATATCTGAAGCAAGGAATGTTCAATATCCACCGTCCCTTATCGTGACAAGTTTGATTTAGAGTCCCTTGTATTGAACGGTTTATGTTCAGGTCTTATCAATACCTTCAAATGATAGCCAATTTGGAGTTGCGTTTTGCGATAGTTATTTATGTAAAGGAACGGCGATGGATGCGTGTTATGGACCTAGGTGTGCTTTTAAATCCAGCGGTTTTTGTCAGTGATTCCCGTTTATAAAATAACAAGTGCTACGTTGTAAAGAAAGGAATGACACATTAAACTGTCTTGTATTGGTTGTCCTTTACCAAGAAATCAGCAAATTCTTGAATGTGTGATTTTTATTTTATATACTGCAAAACAAGAACACTCTCGGAATGAAACTCGTGTTCGTTTCGATAATCATCTACATTTTACTTATGGATGATCTAGCTGTCGGAAGTAAGTATGCTTCTTTTGCCCAGAAAAAATGTCGGATTAATGCCGAAATAACACTGCATTACTATTTACGCACATTTATAATTTTGACTGAAGATATATTTCTATAATAGACTAATCAGAAATCAGAACTTCTTTTTGCGTTGTTTATTGTTAGTTTAACAACGATAATTATGTTCTTTGTCGATAGAAAAATTATCAACTATCATGTTATAATATGTACAATATGTGTTCATCCGATCATTTTCTGGCATTTGTAACTTGCTCGCGTGTTACAGCAATGGACCTTTCCAGTTTTTTCTTGCCATTAACATTTGAACTCCTCTCCGGCAATTGTACCAGTAGGTGTTCTTTTGTGTGAAACAGGTTAATAGCGTTAAACATGTGATATTTGAGTGAGTTCAATTTTAGGTACAATTGATTGATTTGCATACAATTGACATTTGTTACAAGTGAATGTTTCTTCAACTTTATTCTTCAATGACGATTGTACGGAAGAACAGTGTGCATCAAAACATTACATACATGATCAATGATTTTTGTATGATACAACTAACAAATCGTTCTATTGGAGTTCTATGTTTGTCTAAATAGTATCTTATTATCATTCAATTTCACGTAATAATACGCAGAGAATATATACCATACAGTAAAAAAATACTGACAGATAATGACTCCAAAAAGAGCGACATTGGAAAATGGAGGTAATATCATATTGGAAAAAGCTAGCTTTAGTACATAATAACTGTATGTTTATCAAACAATTCTTTGTCGTTAACGATCTCATTGTCGCAATTTGTTTGGCATACGCCGGGCGTTCACAGTTTGCAAACACTTGACGGGGCGTTTATACATTATCATTCAAAGTACCAATGGAATTATCTGCTATGAAGATAACAATAACCATACTATAAATAAGGGCTAGCGAAATATGAATGGCAATGTACTTGCATAACAGTTGTTTTGTTATTTTCCACGGTAGATATTAATTTCTTACGATAAACGTCATGATAATGATTTGTGTTTATTCGAAAATGATGTCAAAAACAAGTTCTTACTAAACACGAACAATATGAACAACTCAAATTTTGGTTCTGGATCCTTCTTTGTATGGATTTATTTGGCAGCGGGTAAGTTTACGTAATGTTTATTGTTTGTTATTTATATGTTGAATAATTGGTTGTTACCTTAATTGGTGAAATACTTTTATTTCAAGTGTTGGAATCTTCTTTGTATGTATGTATTTCGCAGCTGGTAAGTTTAAGTAATGTTTATGTTGAATTATGTTGATACATTGTTTTTCCCCTAATTGTTGTGATATGTTGATAAACTGATTATTACCTCAATTGCTGAAATACTTATATTTGTATGAATAAGCATGTATATGTTTTCTACAGATGTGTACATCTGTTGAACTTTTATTCGACTAAATACAACTCTATTTTCGAGGCCTTGAGCATGATCGAAACCAAAACCTGAACGACACATTTGTTATCTCTGTGCATACTGTTGTAGGCATTTACGATTGTATTTGTGTGGATGTCTGCCAATATTCCTGTTTAAATAAATGAAACCCAGAACGAAACTTTTTTTCAGTGCAACAATACAAGATTGATGGAAGGTCAAAATATTTGGACTTATTCGTAACAGCAAAACGATAATACATGGTCAATTATTAAGAACTCGTGTAGCGGGCAATACAAATCGAATAAAACACCATAGGAATATATATGCTTTGTAATATGTTGTCTTTTTAATTTCTTCTAGATAATGACTCATTTATAGTTCATGGACTAAAATTAAAACAAGACATAACTGCGTTTACCTGAAATATATTGTGTTCTATTAAAGTCACATCTGAAGTCATCAATATAAAATTTGTAGTATTATTACATCTGCTTTGTACGATGAGACACGTTCATCGGCAATCGAACGATTTGCGATATTGTGGCCTTTTTGCATTTGGCGAGTACATGTATATGGCTTTCAAGTTTGCTTAATATTTAGATGTAGGTACAATCCGACCTTTCAATAGATGACCGGTCATTAGACTGATGACAGAGCTAGCAACGAAATGTGTTTCATATATTTAGGTCAGAACATCGTGTGCAATTACAGTCCAATGAACTGGACAAATGCAATGTCCCGTTGCCACATGGCCGGCGGTAGTCGCGTCATACCAGATTTAATACATGGACCTTTCGTGCAAAAAGCAAACAATTCAATTTTCTGGGTAGGCAGCTACATTACCAGAGGACCGAGTGCAAATGGTAATTATTCAAACATGTTATGTATGTAGAATTATTTGTGCAAATGAGAAGCACATATTTTCTCTACCGATTGTAATATGTATTTAAAAACATGTTTACATGTCCTACATTTGGAGCTTAATTTAAAGTGCTCCGAATAATACATCATGTAATGTTTGCACTAAATGATTAAAATGACATCTAACATGCGATATCGCTCAGAGGTATTTGTGATACCTACTAATGTTAAGAACATATGTAGTGGTTTGTTTGAACATTTTCACATTTTATAAGCTGTGTTGTCACAGTTGTCTCCACGTTTTTTATTACCATATCAGAATACTTTCATACATTTTATAATACTGTCGCCTTCATCTAAATTTTAAAGTAATAATAGCAAACGTGTAAAGAAAACAACTGTTTTAGAATATATGGTTTGGGTGTTTTACTTAATACCGCCAGTTTTTATTCAGGTATTACATTGTAAATCGTATAAATGAACATGATATATATGTTTAAAGACTGTTTTTATGGACACGATACTTGTTTTTATGGACACGATACTTGTATAATCTGTAAGTATACTTGAATGCAATACATGACATAGCAGAGAACGAACACGTGACCCATGTAATTAAAATAAGTCGAGGAAGGTATACAAAAATTTGTTCAAAAAAGTATTGGAATACTTAGAATGTTTGAGGGTAACGTATATACATAGGGCATTACATTATTTTACATTTAACAACCAATAACTCATATATACATTGATGTATTAATTTTCCGTTTTCATGGATCAGTTTTAACACACATCGGTTTCTTTTCCAGTGAGCCATGCAGATATGTGTGAGTATAAAACGACAAATGGAACTGCAGATTGGAGCGATATTAAACTCGGACATTGCAATGACACACGAAAGTATGTTTGATGTGAAAATAAAACAGACGGTAACTGCTTTCTTAATTATTAAATTGTTAACATTTGGACACTGTTATTAGTTTCGCGGAAATTTTTTAATTTCTTTCACTTTCAACGGTAAATGATATAAAAAGTATTTTAGAGTCAGATTATGTTAGCTTTGTCTTAACATTGCATACGCATTTAATATAATGACATTGGAAATAACTTTCATTCATATTGAGTATATTCGTTAATCAATACGTTTCAGCCTTAAACATGCAAATTGAGACCTGCATAAAAACAGGGACGTATCTACAAGCGAGCTCATGTCTGCAGACCTACGAAGAGACTGGTGCAGTGCCGCAAGGTGCTTATTGGGTTAGGAGTAGATACAGTTATACTGTACACGACTCTACCGGTAGACATATGGATATTATTAAGAATGCATTTATATTAATAATGTAAAACATAAAATATATTATAACATTATAATAATATAGTATTTAATGAAATGAATAAATGAATGAATGAATGAATCAATCAATCAATGAATCAATCAATCAATCAATCAATCAATTAACGCATTTTCAATACCTTATTTTATTGATATTGTATATACAGGTACAGTATATAGAATCTCGTTATTTCTATCTAATGTGTTTGTTTTTAGATCAACGGTCACATCCTCAAGGACAAGAAGAGCTTTACAACTGTGGGAGAATATCTGGAATAGATTCAATAATATACTATGACAACTGCTCAAATAAGTTGCCGTCATTATGCAACATGTGTAAGAATTTTTAATGCAACCAGTATTTATCTGATTTATCTGATTTCGTTTTCATCAAAAAGTAACAACTTTAAAAATAGAAGTAAACCATTATTAATATATTTGTTTGAAACTTGCCTGAATCAGAATTGCAGAATTTCGGTATCCATTTCCGCTATTTAAACAATAAATAAGTTGATAAATAAATAAGTTGATACAGAATCTATTTAACACGTGGGGAAATTAAACACAAAAAATAATATCATCATGTACCGTACTTCACTTTATGTCCTATTTGTGTTATGTTATAAAGACAAACTAAACTTGTTAATGTATGAGTATATATAACCCAGACCTGTATGAAATAATACTTGATGGCGCATTCTTTTTTCTGTGAATACAGCTTCCTCGTATGTAGCTAATGAAATATCGGAATATACCGGTAAGAAACCAAACTGGATCAATTGTCTTTCAATTGTATTTCATGCAATAATTTTATTAATGTTTTGACCATATTATTCCCCTTTCACTAGTGTTGTTTTTTAACACCTTTCTTACGTAAGTTATGCCTGTTGTGACTAACGTTTTATAGTTCCATGAATCTGCTTAAAATTAAGGGTAAAAATAATGTTCTTATGTATTCAGAATGTGTACAAATATCAACGTATGAGACTTCATCAACTCCAACGCGCCCTCAATATACTTCAAAACAATCTACGAGCATATACGATTTAATAGCACGATTTAGCTGGAGCACGCTCATGGCAACAAGCTTTAGTGAACATGGAGCAACTACTTCATTGATAACGGCGTCCATCAAGTCTATACCACTTTCTACAACTACATTTTCGAATTTAATAACTGAGGCTGCCAATATTCAATCTTCTAAGTCTAACCTTGCTTCATCGACAAGGTCATCAGGATTTAATGACGTACATGCAATAAGAACGATGTTGCTATCCAACAGATCCGACCCAACTACGTTTAATCAACAAATAACAACGATACCTTCCAAAGACAGTTCATCGGGTACGGCAATAGCAAACTTGCATAGTATGATTATATAGTGTTGTATACTGCCTGCATATTGTATAAATTCTGATAAATTCCAACATCCACATTGAAAGAGTGTTTATCAACATTCTAGCTGGCTTTCTTTCAGGAAAAACGTTGGCCATAGAATTAGGTGCCGGAATCGGGGTTTAGTTGTCGCTGTCTTGGGCACAATCGGAAACATTATGTTACGAAGGTAATAGTGTAAAATGACAGTATCACATATATGATTAATCAGTCAGTTTGAATCCAACACAAATACAATTGTTTAAGATTGGTTTAAAACAACGTTTGATAAATATTTGCAAT